>WOXC01004817.1:0-263874 GCA_011680675.1 Gymnobelideus leadbeateri | reverse complement strand
TGAACTGCTCCATCACAGTCATAGAGGATGAGTCCCATATTTTAATATGATCCCCCTATGAGCAAATCTGATGCTTTTTTGCATGACTGCACCTTTCCCTTGACGGGGGTGAGAGTTAGGAAGCCGGCAACGGAGTCCTTGGTCAGGGACCCAGCTCCAGAGCTCGACTTTTGGCTCCCCAGTAGCTCTTTTTTTTTACCTAAAAGCAAAAACAAAACTTTTAAGATTGAGATTCATTCAAACCAAATTGGTGTAATGTAAGTAACACATTATCAAGGTATTTATTAACAAACTATTGCAGAATAATTAAATATAACAAAGTTTTTTGGATAAAATGGCATGACAATTGAATCTTTATAATGTCAACAATTAAGAAGCTGATCAAAGTACTTATAAAAGCTACTAGTGTTACGATCCCTCTAAACAATGGAAATATTATAAAGTGAGCCTAAGTAGTTTATATAGATTTCTGTATATATTCTAAATCTTGATAAAAATAATATTAGATTTCGCATAAAGCTAGCAAAAAAGTTCATGTTTTTTACTGACTAATTATTCTTATCATAGAAATTATGCTATAGAAAGAAAAATAAGAACATATGAATTAAATATAGTATTAAATGCTTTTTTATTTTAAGTAGTCCTTTTTCACAAATCACAACTCACATCCAGTTATATGTTAATTTTATAACTATGGAGCTGTAATAAACAATAAATATTTACTAGTTTTCTCCCACATAAGGAATTTCATTTAATGCTTATCTTTTTCAATTGTTAGAAATCCTCTTACTATTTTGCAACTTTCTTAGAAAGTTAGATTCCCTATTTAGGAACTACATAACTAAAACAAGTTCATTTCTCAGGCTGAATGACCTTCCCTCTAGAGATAGTTTATTTGACAGTTTTACAAAATAAGAATAACTGAGATGGACTTCAGGGAGGTGCTGGGGGTGATGGCCTGCTTCTTCAAATCTCATACATGCAGGAGGAATGATCTGAATGAGTAGAATTAATACAAATAAAGTTTTCATCCGGTCTTCTCCTTTCCACATATAGTAATCAATTAGCAATGATAAGTTTTAGCATTTAAACAGTAAAGTAACTTAGGTAATAATTTCCATAATTGATAGCCAAATCGTTTTAGTTATAATCTCCTTTTTAACTACAGGTAAAGATGGAAATAACTGGTTTCCTATATAGCATATATAAACATTATAAGACATTAAGTGACAAATGTTTTTACACAAACTTTTTCTCTCCTTTGGTTTCAACAAAATTCAAATTAAAAAAAATTGCTTTTCTAAGACTATTTCTGCCTTACAATGATCCCTCAATTTTTAAATGAGAGAATTTTTCTATAATTTAAAAAGACCTTGACAACATGATTACATCATGACATTAATTGTATTTCCAAATAATCACTTGCAAAAATTAATGATAGAAAGTTGGGGTAATCAAGTGTAGAGATTTTTATCCACTCCTCATAGCTGCAGAGCCTGATTGTGTATTTAGCGGTTTTGAATAGAAAGGTTTATCTGTTTGATTAAAGATTTAGGCTTCAGTGCCCAGGGCTGTGGCTAGTGGGGTCCTTGATAAATTTATTACACTTTCTCCCTTTAGTCATATTGGGAGAGTAGCTTAAATTCCCTATTATTCTTCTGCACTCTCTCTATATTTTTTCTAATCTTGGACTATATACTTTCATAAATTTTTGTAAAATCTTTTCAGCTAATTTAACTTTTATTCCTGTAAACTTTATTTATGTGTCCACACCATAAAAAAAATACTTTGAAAGTAAAAGCTTTGACCTCTCCAACAAAGGTGATGTTGGAGTGCTGCCTATACCCTTATCTCTCATACTAGAGAATTCCAAGAAACCTCATGTATCTTATCAGATATTAGAAAATATCCCAATTTGCCTAAATTCCAAATAGTAAAATGAATTTTGACTTGTCTTTAGAATCAAATTAGTAGTGACACTTTACTTTTCACATGAATTCAATTAACTTACAGTTTCATTCTGTTACACATTTTTTTTTAATTAGTGAGGCAGGAAATGCTTGTTTGTATGCCACTTTGATCTGAGGGGAAAAAAATCCCTTATCATTTCTTATCACCTTCTCCTCACTCCACTTGTCCAGAGTGGAATGAAGAGGAGGAGATTTTCAAACTTTTAAAGATCTTAAAACTTCTGTTCACAGATTTCAATGCAAATAGTTTATGCCTGATACTTCTTTCTGTACTGTATGGCTTAATATTACAATCATATAATGTATAAAATAAAATGTTTTTTCTTTCTCTTTATCTCTCCTGCTGCCTGTGGAAGAAGAGAGAGAGAAAGAGATAACAGCATTCCCGCAGTCCAGCTGCATATTAAACCCTACAGGGCATTAGATTATTCACGCACACTATTTCACATAGAGACCTATAAACAAAACAGAGAGAGAAAATTACAGGGAAAGTGCACTCAGAAATTGTCAAAGTTCATTTGCAGAAACCAGACATTATTATTGCTCCTAGGTAAAACTTATGTGATCATTTTCTTTTTATCTGTTTCCAACAAAGGCAGTTCTATCACAGTGAATGTTTTGAGCCACCCCTGGCATTTTTATTTCGGATGTTAAACATATCATTAATATATTCTATAGAAAAAAGGCAGAAATGGGGGGCGAAGCCAAGATGGCAGAGTAGAAACAGCATGTCCAAGGCTCTCTCCCCCCAGATTACCTCCAAACTATGTAAAAGGGGATTCTGAACAACTTCTGGAGCCCCAGCACCCACAGAATGAGACAGAGAAGCTAACTGCTCACTGAAGACAGTCCAGCAGCCCTGCAGGAAGGACTAGCACAGCACTCTGGGAACCAGCAGCACAGTGTGCAGAGAACCAAGCCCAGGTCCACATGAGCCTCGGTTTTAGCCCCAGGGTGGCCAGGCCAGCAGCAGGCTGGAGGGACCCCAGAACACCAGCAGCTGTGGAGATTCCAGAATTCTCAACTCAGATATGCCTAGGACAAAGTGAGAGGTTAGTGCCCTATGGACTTTGGGACCAATATTTGGGGAATATGTTGGCTTCCTCCCCTGGGGGATAAAAGCCGCTGAGGAGACACGCCATTTTGGAGTTTTCATTGGCAGCTCCAGCTCCTGGCCTGTGAACTGTAGGGAGATCCAGCGATCACTCTTGGGGGTAATCGCTCTTACTTTAGCCTCCCTGGATCTGGATTGTGATCTGGGGGGGGGGGGGAGGTGTGGGGTGGGTATCCAGCTTGCCAGAAAACTGTGAAGACCCCAACGTTTGGGACGAAAGCTCTCCTGTCTGGTGGCAGAGTCCTACTGTGGAACAAGCCCAAAAGTCAAGTAATTAAGTGGCAACATGTCAAGGTAAAGGAAACAAAATAAGTAGAAAAATGCAAGCTGAGACTCCTATTTTGGGGGCAAAGAGGATCAAAGCAGGGAACAGGAAGAGGACTGTGAGTTCAGAAATCCTGCTCCAAAAGCCCCAAAGGAAAATATGAGCAGGTTAAAGGCCATAGAGGGCCTTAAGAAGGACTTTAAAAATCAAATGAGAGAAGTGGAGGAAAAATTGGGAAGAGAAATGAGAAGGATGCAGGAAAAGTATGAAATGAGGGAAAACAGTCTGACTGAAGAAAACAACACCATAAAAATAGACTAACTCAAATGGCAAAAGAGGCCCAAAAGGGCAAAAAGGAGAACAAAGCCTTAAAAAGCCAAATTTGCCAGATGGAAAAATAATCTCAAAAGCACACTGAGGAGATTCATCCCTTCAGAGTTAGACTGGAGCAAATGGAAGCTAATGACATTATGAGAAATCAAGATGCTGTTAAGCAGATCCAAACAAACGAAATATTAGAAGGCAATGTGAAATATCTCATGGGAAAAACAACTGACCTGGAAAATAGATCCAGGAGAAACAATTTAAAAATTATTGGACTACCCGAAAGCCATGATCAAAGAAAGAACCTAGAACCTAGAAATCACCCTTCAAGAAATTCTCAAGGAAAATTGCCCTGAAGTTTTAGGTCCAGAGGGCAAAATGGAGGTTGAAAGTATCCACAGATCACCTCCTGAAAAAGATCCCAAAAAGAAAACTCCAAGGAATATTATATCCAGGTACCAGAATCCCCAGATCAAGGAGAAAATATTACAAGCAGCCAGGAAGAAACTATTTCAATATTGTGGAAACACAATCAGAATAGCCCAGGACCTGGCAGCTTCTACACTGAGGGATAGAAGGGCATGGAATATGATATTCTAGAGGGCAAAAGAACTAAGAATGAACCCAAAGGTCACCTACCCAGCAAAACTGAGTATTTTGTTTCAGGGGAAAATATGGTCATTCAGTGCAATAGAGGACTTTCAAGCATTCTTGAGGAAAAAACCAGAATTAGATAGAAAATTTGACATCCAGACACAAGAAGCAAGAGATGACTGAGAAGGTAATCAGAGAAAAGAAATCAAAAGGGACTTATCAAAGTTGAACTATTTACATTTCTATATGGAAAAGCAATAACTGTGACTGATGATATCTTTCTCAGTATGAAAATAATGGAAGAAGGGTGTGTGGTCATATAAATACATATGTGAATGTGTGTGTATATGGTTACAGTTATATATGGATAGAGGGCATAGGTTGAATCTGTTGGGAAGGGAGAATACTCAAGGGATGAAATTATGAGGTGAGAGAGGAAAGTGGCAAGAGGAGATGGGGAAAGACAGGGTAGGGTATACTATCTCATGTAGAAGAAGCAAGGGGAAGTGGTTACAAGGGAGAGGGAGAATAGGAAAGAAAAAAAAGGCAAAACCACATTCACATTGAATTTGGTTCAGGGAGAAAATGTAATACATACTAAATGGGATATCTCAACCTACAGCAGGATAGGGGGAAGGGGGACGAGAGGACGGTTGATGGATGGGAGGGAATCCTTGGGGTGAGGGGAGGTTGGAAGTACCCACTATAGAAGAGGGACAGGATCATGTAGGGAATGGACCAGGTGGGGGGTGGGATGAGTGGGAGGGAATTATAAGCAGACTTGTACAATATATCTACTATGATAATGTTTTGCATAGCTAGACATGTACAACATATACTGAATTACTTATCTCCCAAGAAGGAATGGGTGACAAGGGAGGAAGGAAATGGATCTGAAATTCGAGGTCTTAACTTTAAATGTTTCAAATATATAAAAATACTATTATTAATACCCTTTTGCTTATAATTGGGAGATATGATGTGCAGGCATTGGGACACAAAGGTTCACCTTCCTCTAATGGAAAAGTCGAAGGGGGTATGGAAGAAGGTATGGGA
Organism: Gymnobelideus leadbeateri; assembly: GCA_011680675.1. Classification (NCBI taxonomy): domain Eukaryota; kingdom Metazoa; phylum Chordata; class Mammalia; order Diprotodontia; family Petauridae; genus Gymnobelideus; species Gymnobelideus leadbeateri. The sequence continues at coordinate 258,551 of WOXC01004817.1, read as the reverse complement.
GAGAGCAGATTGGAGGAAGCGATATCTTGTGGTACTGCTATTCTGGGAGGTTGCATAGGGGGATAACAGGGGGAAAATGATTGTAACTCAAAATCTGGTGGAAATGAATGATGTAAAACAGAAGTTAATAAAGCATGTGTTTAAAAAAAAACCTAGCTGTGTGACCTTGGGCAAGTTACTTAACCCCAATTGCTCTCCAAAAAGCAAAAAAAAAAAAAAAAGAAACAGAATTTGTGAACCCTAAACCTTATGAACTCTTGATTCTAATGTAACAACAAGAGGAGGAGCTAATCACCTTATATAAGGAGAAGCCCAAGCAGATCTCAGGAGAACTGAGAACAGAACTTGTGGTGGCAGAACTTAGAAGAAAACTCTTGCTGTGGCAGAGTCAAGAAGGAGAAAACTTGTGGTATCCTGGCACTCTATGCTTGTTCTGTCTGTGTTGATGTTTCTTTGTGACACTTTGTACAGAAGCTCTGGAACCTTACTGGAAACCCTGGAGGAGGATTTTCTCATTGTCTGTTTACAAAAGTCCTGGAGGAGGGTTTCAGATGTCCTGGGACTTTATTGATGATTTGTCTTTATCTCTCAGACATTTTGTGTGGGTCTGTGTTGATTTCTGTGTTGATGATTTTTTTGACTTCTTGGAACTTTGTGGGTCTCTATTGAATTCACAGGCAGATAGTGAATTGATGATGGTGCTGGCAATGTGTGAATGTTGTTTTGGCTCTGTTAAGCTTTGTCTTCCCAGAAACAGGAAATGTGAAAGATTTGAGGTGGTTTGGACACTATGAGCTTCAGTATGGAATGGGAACTGGATGAGGAACTGGAGAAGAAGCTGGACAAGCTGCCTTCCTTTGAATCCAGGTGACAGTTCAGTAGATTCAGGCAGGAGCTGGGACCTTTGAAGAGGAACAATGGAGGCTGACAACTAGCCTCCAATCAAGATGAAAAGACCTCTTCTTGGGTACTTAATGCTGACTGAGAATATTATGATTTACTGTGACCTAGGGGTGGAGAGCTTTGACCTTTGTACTTTGTGTCCCTTAAGGATTTATTGAACGATATCTTTTGTTTACAACTATGTGGTCAATTTAGTGATACTTGTTATTTTATTTTATAACTTTGTGAATGCTGCACTTTGGTTTCTGTGAAAGTTTTGCTTTAATTTACTGCTGAATAAATAGAGAGTTCACTATACTATATAATCGGAATCTTAGAACTGTTCATAGCAGTAGTCCTCTGGAAAGCTGATCATACTTGGCTTTACAAAGATCCTCCTGAATCCTTTATCCAAGTCTGTCACATCTTCAGGGAGAATAGGAAATTGGCCAAGCCCCAGATCAGATAAAAGAAATACACAGAAGGTCTTACAGACCCTATATCAATTTGACCATATATTGAAAAAAATGGAGCAAATAGTGTAACTAATACATTAATAGATAGAGGCAGAAGCCTCCCTTATATATGGAAACAATGATTATTAAGGGGAAAGGAAGATCTTCAAATTGCCAATATGAACAGACCCTTGTACTAGACAGACATTGGAAAGTACTGGGACAGGTGGAAGTATTCAATATGCTGAACTTATGGCAGTACATTAAGCTATCATAACAGAACAAGGAGAAGAGTGTCATATATTCATTGATTCATCGACAGTAGATAATGGGTTAGCCCAATGTGCAAAAATAAAAATTGGGATCTTTATGGAAAAGAAATCTGGGGTAACACATGATGGGAAGATATATGGAACATGTCTTTGGTTACTAGTTTGTCAGCTTTTTATGTAGAGGCTCATATGGCCCTCACCATAAGGGCCTCACCAGAACATGAATACAATCCACATGCTGATAATCTAGCAAAGATAGTTACTCAAGATATCATTGCTACTCTGAAACCAAGTGATTATCAAGTACTAGCAGAAAGGGTCCATTAAAGACTGTCAATTTAGGGGTCTAGACCACACACTAGTGAGCACAAGATCAAGGTATTACTATCTCTTATTCATTGTTAAAACAGGTAGCAGAGGAATATCATATATGTCAACTGGGAAAGGAAAAAAACTGTTCCTTGGTTAGTTACTAGAGAGAAAGCAAGGGGAAAAGTCCCAGCCCAAACCTGCAAATAAAGTATATTGAATGCCTACCCCAAGAAAAAAGACACACATTTATATGTACTTGTGCTGACACTTATTCAGGTGTATTAGTGATTTGTCCTTATAAGATTTTGACCTGGAAAAACCCCAATGTAAATTCACAGTGACAATGGGTGGCATTTCAAAGGCAATGAAACGAAGAGATATTGTATATTAAACAATATAGAATGGATATATTTTATTCCATATAATCCACAAGCATCTGGATTAAGTGAAAGTATGAATGGATCACTGAAAAAACAGTTAAGGAAGTTAATTTCCAATAATTAGTATCAACATTTTAAATAAAATAAAAGTGTAAACTTCTCAGGTAGCATTCCAAAACTATAAACAACACAGTAATAAAATACCAAAAACCTTAATAACCTGGCTAAAATCCTAGAACCTTTGCCTTACTTCCCTTGTGTAAAACAAACAAACAAAAAAGAACAAAAAAAAACACCAATACAGATCCTGCAAATTTAACCACAAGCTCAAATGTTCCAAAGTTGCTTCCACTAACCTTCACAATTATAAAATTAAAACTGTTGCAAAAGTCTAGGCAGATCACCATGTCCTAAAATCCACATAATTCATAAAATATTGCCTACTTTCATATCTATACTAATATTGCTAAAACATTTGTCTTCTTTCATATATAAATTAATACTAATAACATATTTTGTCTGTTTTTATGTCCACTAAACATGTACCTTCTACATTTTAATAGTACTAACATATCATCTGCAAATGCCAGCAAATTTTTGCGATTAAAATTGTGTGCCTCAGTTCCTAATTAACAAAAACAAAACAGGGCAAAGTGGGGGGAAAAGGGGTGGCATATATTTTGGGTATATAACCAAGGTTTGCGCTTTTAATTTTTCCTTTCCTACTAAACAGCTTCTAGTAGCAAAACTGCCCTTCTTGCCTAATGATAATAATAATAATAATAATAATAGTAATATTAAATGCTTCCTGTCTCTATTTAAAAATATCTCTTCTTATTTTATTTTGGGCCAGGGCCATTCTTGTCCCACACAAATTTGAGGCCTTATCGGTGATCTAGCACCATCCAGTGACTAAACTCCCTCATTGCTAGTCAGGAACAGGTGCCTGTCCATGAACTTACCCGTAGTCCTTAACTTAAAGAAAAAAAAAAACAAACCAAAACCAAAACAAAACAAAAAAAAAAAAACAAACTCCTGTTGTGAAAGGTAATGAGCCCAGGACAGCAGAAAAAAAAAATACAGGAACAAAAAATTAAATAAATCCATCCTGCCTCTAATTTTAAAATATTTCTGCTTATTTTATTTTGGGCAAGGTTCCTTTTTGTCCCACACAACTGGATGTATAATTTGTTCACCTCCATATGTAATTTGAATAATAGCCCATTGACAGGAAGTACACCTCTAGCCAAGAATGATGACCACAAATCTGCAAAGTAGAAAACAACAAATGCATAAGATCAAAAATATTGAATATTGAACAAGTGAGGCAAAATGTCTCACCACTGTATCCAAAGACACCTGAATCAGCAGGATATGGCTTAAATTTTTTATAGGACTTTTGGTTGGATAGAAAAGAAATGAGAACAATCTCCACTGCAATATTTATTAGAATACCAAAATGTAATTTTGGGTGAATATTGCCCAAATCAGTATTAGTAGCTCAAGGAATACATATATTTGTAATAGAAATGTAAATTTATGTTGTTGCCATATTTCTAAGATTGTAATATGTAAGATCTTCCCTGCCACTAGGGTTAAGTGCACCTGGAGTTTGTGGTGGGAGGCTTGTTTTTCAGAAATACTCACACCTTGGTGCTTTGTGATACGGCAATGGGTCAAGAGGGTTGTTATATTCTTTGACCCAGGAGTCAAGGCAGGAATATTTTCTTGCTGCATCCCACAGTTTGGGAAACGGGGAGGATGGACTTTTCTCTATGGTGGGTGGGGTGAAGGGCCATGGAGTCCCAAGGATCCCACCCTGTTGGTTTTGTTGCCCAGCCTCCTTTCTGGACTTGGAAGCAAGGGCTGGAGCAGTATGAGAAGGACAATCCCCTCCCCCCAATACTGTGGCCTGCGAAGTTGGTGGGCTAGCAAGCTGTTAGAATAATGAGAGACGGCGTTGTAATCAATAGTCTGTTTGTTACAGGGCCATTTCATTCAGAGCCAAAGATGCAAGGAGGCACAGAGTTTTTATGCACCCCGAGATTATGTAGTCACCCCAAAAGAATGTAGACAATATAGAAAGATCCTAAATCAAAGGAATTCAGATAATGTTGAAGGAGCCTACCTTAATCCTGTTTACTATTTACCCTTGCTTAAGGTCAGTTATTTATTATGGTATTATTCTAGGACCAGATCCAGAGGCATAAACAAAATAAACACCCTCTGGCTTATCTGCCCTGTAACTTTTGTAGATAACTGTGTAGGAAAGGGGAGCTAGGTAAAGGGACCCCAAAACATTCCCTTCATAATACATCCTCTTGCTTGTCTGCTTTTCAGATAATAATATATGGGAGGGGAACATTTCATTGGCAAAGCTGTAAGACTTCTGAAAGTACGTTTCATCTCCCAATCTTTTTATTTGAAAAAACTTCGGGCAGAATCATGCAATTGGACATTATATACCACTTGTTAGATGATAAGAGAAAAACAGGAAATAAGTATGGGTAAACAAGTACATAAGACCAGTAACACTCCCCTATTCCTAGGAAGGTTATTGTTTGCTGTATTTGTCCAAGTAAAATTCCCTGAGCTCTTTTTATCCAATCAATAATGTTTTTTGCCTCCAAATTTGGTAGCAGAAATTGCTGCCTTTCTTGATCCATACGACAAGCCAAATTCTCTTAATCATTTACGTCAAAGGGTGTGTTACAGTCACCCCACAAGCCATTAAGATGATTTCTAATTTGAGGTATGTTACATTCTGATTCATTATATGGTTTGTTTACCATACAGAAATATTTGTATATATATTTATAACATACTAACCTTTGTCTAACTTGAATTAATTCAATCTCCTCAGCTATAGCAATTAAATCATCTCTAAGCTGATTTATTGCTTTATAAAAGCTCATGTTGATTTCTGATTGTAATAAAAATCCTTGTGAAACATTGACAGACAATTCATGTGAAAATTGAGCCTGCACTATCTGATTTTGTACAGTGCTAATGGATACAGAAATAGCAACACTGCTTACTATAGTAGTAATTAAGGCAATTACCTCAACAACAATACAGGGTATACACCTCTTTTTTTAAATTAATTTATGTTTAGTTTCAGTTAACAAGATTCAATTCCATAGTTCCTTGAATTTCAAATTTCCTTTACCTCCCACCCCCCACAACAGCATATAGTCCAGTATGGGATCTGCAAATACATTCATATTAGACATTAGTCCAATTACAAAGGTGTTTTGTACTAGGTGGGATGGAAAATGGTAAAGAAAAAATAAAACCAAACAATGAGAAGAAAAAGATCAAGTAGTTTCCTTCCATCAGGATTCAGGCTCAGTTCTTTCTAATTATATCTCTGGATGCCACATTTCTCTCCTTCATGAGTCTTTCGGGATTGACCCATATCACTGCATTGCTGAAAAGAGTACAGTCCATCACAATTGGTCATCACACATATGATGTGTCTGTGACTGTATACAAATTTCTTCTGATTCTACTCTTCTCCCTCAGCATCAGTTTGTACAAGCCTCTCCAGGTAAATATGAAGTCCCTCTCCTCCTCATTTCTTATAGCACAATAATATTCCATTACATTCATATACCACAACTTGTTTAGCTATTCCCCAATTGATGGGCACCCCTTCAGTTTGCAATTCTTTGCAACGACGAAAAGAGCTGCTATAAGTATTTTGGCACGTTTGGGTCAGTATATCCCATTAGGAGCAAAAATAACAAAAACAGTTGTTATTCAGGCCCATAACAAAGGGATTTTCTGTATTTCCAGGTTTCCTCTCTGTGAATGTCCAAACCAATTTTGTTTTGGATACCCACCATGACTATGATTGATGTTAGAGTCATTGTGCCAGGAAATGTAGGTTTGCTGTCCCACCTGATGGCAAACAGGTACATCAGTCTTACAGTTAAAAAATGGGGAATCCACTTGACCCAAAATGAGTCTCACTTGTCTCGGTCTGGACACAACATCTAATGTTTACCCCACAATCCTGAACAATTAGAAAAAGTCCCCCAAATCCTCAAAGTATATGTTGAGAGGTTCTCAAAGGGTACTAAATACTTAACTCTGTAAATTCCTTTAGCAAATGTGTTCCCATTCAGCTTTCTTTTACTTCTCTGCATTTGCATAGATATAGAAGATAGATTAATAGGAATGTCCACAAGGGCCTGTTTGAGTCTGCCCCAAGGATGATACTCATAATGATACTTAATAACTTGTAGTAAGCTACATGAGGACATATTAAAAGTAGAAAAAACACAAAGGTGGTTCATCAGCTAACCCAGTAAAATTAAAATCAAGCACTGGATGGGTTACATTTGCATTATGTATATAAAAATCTTTGGCAATAAGAACTGACCCATTTCCTTCTAAAGTGATTTCTGGAAGAAACTCTCCCTACCCAACCATCTCCACCCAAGGTGGATTATAGAGGACTCCCCAGTATCTTGTAGAGGCAGCTATTGGAAGTTGAACAAAATAGTAGCAAGCAGGTTCACCATCTGCTTGCCCTCATTTAGGTTCTCACTCCTCCTCCACTGCTGACCTCATCTGGTTGTTTTTGGGGTGGGCTGAATGCCCAGTCTCTGCTTTTCTTGACACATCCTTTGTTCTCCTTTCTGGTATCCAGACTTCCTCATTTTCATCTCTGGAGACACACAAATGGCCTCTACCTCGAACTATTACTCAGTTAGAGCCACACCATTGTCCCTTATCATTTTTCCACATCATCCATTCAGCAGCTGTCGTTGTCTGGGGATGTAATATTTTAGAATTACTGTGTGGTCAGTAACACCCCAGAATTTTTTGGCTCATGTTTTATTTTCATGATCTAATGTCAAATAATTTATTACCTATAGTGACAACCCCAACATTCGTCTTGGGGTACCTGTACTACAAATTCCTCCTTTTAATTTTTGGAGTGCAGTTTTATGTATGCCATTTTTTCTTTCAACAATTGCCTGACCTGTGGGGTTGTAAGGAAGCCCAGTAACATGATGAATACCCAACTGAAGACGAATTCAGCAAAGTTTTTTGAAGAGTAAGTGGGGCCATTATCAGTCTTTAATTGTTTTGACACATCTGCAGTAGCAAAGAATGTAATAAGATATTCTTGAACATGAGAAGTTCTTTTTCCCCAGAAATAGCATTTGCCCATGTAAACCCTGAATATGTGTCCACAGTCACATGTATATGTTTCAGTCTCCCAAAAACACAATAATGAGTAACATCAGACTGCCATATTTCATTGGGTAATAGTCCCCGAGGATTTAAACCCTTGGATAAAGAGGGACTGCAAATAACACATAATGGACAGCTTTTAACTATTTGCCTAGCTTGTTCTCTAGTGATATCAAAGGTCCTAGCAAGCATTCTACTGGATTGGGGAAATCTGTGATGGGATTTCTTTGCTAATTCTAATGATCCCACAAGGATATGATTAGCTATGGGATTACCTCTAAAATGTGTTCCAGGAAGACCGGTATGAGATGGGATATGCATAATGTAAAAAGGGATGTGATCTATTTTGTAAAATATCTTGTACATCAAAGAAAAATGTGTACAACTAAGTTTTATTTCTATGTATATTGGCTGTTTCTACCTTTTGAGTTACTTGGGCTGCATATTGAGAATATGTAATAATATTAATAGACTGAGGAAATAAGGTAAGAGCAGATATTATTGCTGTGTGCTTGTATTTTTGGGTGGAATCATAAGGAGTGTTGATCATTTTCATAACCTGTTTATCAGGACAGAATACAGAAGCTCTTTAGTCTTTAGTGGCATCAATGCATGCATTAAATCCTGAAACAGGTTGATCCTTGCATACCTTAGTGATTATGAACTCATTGTTTGTTAAAAATCTGAAAATGCCTTTTGGTCTATAATGTTGTATGGGGATAGCATATATTAGCAACAATTGCCAAGATTCTTGATTTTCAGTCAATGGTTGGATTTGGTCATGAGTATAAGGAAATTTTATAACTTCAGGCAATTGACCACTTAAGCATAAACATCATATGATCATTTTCTTTATCAGCTGAGCCACCCCATGAGGGTAAGTTTGTAAAGAATATTTTGGCTGGGGGGTGGAGCCAAGATGGCAGAGTAGAAACAGCACTTCCAAGGTGCTCTCCCCCCAGATCACTTCCAAACCATGTAAAAGGGGACTCTGAACAACTTCTGGAGCTCCTACACCCAAAGAACAACACAGAGAAGCTAACTACCCACTGAGGACAGCCCAGCAGCCCTGCAGCGAGCCGCCAGTGTGGTGCTCTGGGAGCAGACAGCACATCGCCCTAGGAGCCAAGCCCAGGCCCACTTGAGCCGCAGTTTTATCCCCAGGTGGCTGGGCTGGCAGCCGGCTGGAGGGACCCCAGAACACCAGCAACTGTGGCAATTTCAGAATTATCAACACAGACATAACTAGGACAAAGTGAGAGGTTAGTACCCTATGGACTTTGGGAAGAGTATTTGGGGAACACTTCGGCTTCCTCCCCTGGGGGACAGTAGCTGCTCAGGAAACAAGCCATTTTGCAGTTTGTCTGGCAGCTCCAGCCCCTGGCCTGCGAACCGTAGGGAGATACAGCGATCAGTCTTGGGGTTTAATCACTCTTGCTTTAACCTGCTTGGATCTGGATTGTCATCTGGAGGGGAGGTCTGGGGTGGGCATCCAACTTGGCAGAACCGGAAGGTGGGAGGACCCCAACATTCAGGATGTAAGCTCTCCTGTCTGGTGGCAGAGTACTACTGTGGCAAAAAGCTCAAAAGTCAAGTAATTAAGGGATAACAGGAAACAAATTAAGGGGCAAAGGAAACAAAATAAACAGAGAAATGCAACATTAGACTACTATTTGGGGGGCAAAGAGGATGGAAGCATGGAAAAGGAGTAGGACTGTGATTTCAGAAATCCTGCTCCAAAAGCCCCAAAGGAAAAGATGAGCAGGTTACAGGCCATAGAGGGCCTTAAGAAGAATTTAAGAATCAAATAAGAGAAATGGAGGACAAATTGGGAAGAGAAATGAGAAGGATGCAAGAAAAGTATGAAATGAGGGTCAACAGCCTGACTGAGGAAAATAACACCTTAAAAAATAGACTACCTCAAATGGCAAATGAGGCTCAAAAGGTCAATGAGAAGAAGAATGCCTTAAAAAGCCGAAAATGCCATATGAAAAACGAATCTCAAAAGTTCTCTGAGGAGATTCATTCCTTCAGAGTTAGACTGGAGCAAATGGAAGCTAGTGACTTTATGAGAAATCAAGATGCTGTTAAACAGATCCAAGGAATTGAAAGAATAAAAGGCAATGTGAAATAACTCATGGGAAAAACCACTGACCTGGAAAACAGATCCAGGACAGATAATTTAAAAATTATTGATACCTGAAAGCCATGATCAAAAAAAGAACCTAGAAATCATCTTTCAAGAAATTCTCAAGGGAAATTGCGCTGATGTTTGAGACCCAGAGGGGGAGATAGACTTTGAAAGAATACACCAATCACCTCCTGGAAAAGATCCCAAAAAGAAAACTCCTAGGAATATTATAGTCAGGTTCCAGAATTCCCAGATCAAGGAGAAAATACTACAAGCAGCCAGGAAGAAACAATTTCAATATTGTAGAAACACAATCAGAATAGCAGTGGACCTGGCAGCTTCTACACTGGAGGATCTAAGGGCATGGAATATGATATTCAAGAGGGCAAAAGAGCTGGGATTAAAACCAGAATTAAAACCAAGAATCACATACCCAGCAAAACTGAGTATCTTGTTTTGGGGGGGCAAATAAGTACCCACCTTCGAAGAGGGACTGGATCAAAGTAGGGAATGGACCAGGTGGGAGGTGGGATGGGTGGGAGGGAAATATAAGCAGTCTTTTACAATATATCTAATATGGTAATGTTTTGCATAGCTATACATATACAACACATACTGAATTGCTTATCTTCCCAGAGGGAGTAGGTGACAAGGGAGGAAGGGAATGGATCTGAAATTCGAAGTTTTAAAATTAAATGTTTCAAAATATAAAAAAGAAGTAACATTTTCCATCTTTCTAAGGGAAGGGACTTGTGGTTCTAGACTCAATCTACCCTTAGAGATGCTATGGGCTGTGTCCTTTGATACCAGCACCCAGAAAGTAGAATAGACTAACCCTGCTGCACACCCTGATTCACCAAGGTAGACTTCTCTCAATGGGCAAAACCAATCCAGATAAGGCTCTTAACTCATCCCCTCCTTTACATGTGCAGTAATCAATTATCAATTTAGATTTTAACATTAAAAGAGTAAACCCCCCAGATAAGTTAGATAACAATATTGTAGCCTTTATCATAGCCAAATTGTTTTAGCTGTAGCTTACTCTTAAGTCCTACCAGAGTTTTAAACATACAATTTTCTAAATGGAAGTTACAAAATATAAAACAGGAGTAGCAGGGCTGATGAAATAATATAACTACTTTTATACATTTTCCCCAGTCTTTTAGCTTCTTTCATTTCATACACTAATAAAACTCAAGCTATAAAAAGTTGCTTGACATAACTGATACAAAAGTTTATGTATTTGAATAAGATATTATGGGTGGAGCCAGGATGGCAGAAAAAAAGCAGTAAATTTTCTTTTTTTTAATTACTTTAATAGTTTACTTTCAGTTAAGAAGATTCAATTCCATAGTTCCTTGATTTTCAAATTTCCTTTACTTCCCTCCTCCATCTCCCCACAACAGCATATAGTCCAGTATAGGATCTGCAAATACATTCATATTAGACATTAGTCCAATTACAAAGGTGTATTGTACTAGGTGGGATGAAAGATGGTAAAGATTCAATTCCATTCAATTCCATAGTTCCTTGATTTTCAAATTTCCTTTACTTCCCTCCTCCATCTCCCCACAACAGCATATAGTCCAGTATAGGATCTGCAAATACATTCATATTAGACATTAGTCCAATTACAAAGGTGTATTGTACTAGGTGGGATGAAAGATGGTAAAGAAGAAATAAAACCAAACAATGGAAAGAAAAAGATCAATTAGTTTGCCTCCATCAGGATTCAAGCTCAGTTCTTTCTAGTTATATCTCTGGATGTCGCATTTCTCTCTTTCATAAGACTTTTCGGATTGACTTATATCACTGCATTGCTGAGAAGAGTGCAGTCTGGCATAGTTGGCCATCACACATATGAAGTGTCTGTGATTGTATACAAATTTCTTTTGAGTCTGCTCTTCTCACTCAGCATCAGTCTGTATAAGCCTCTCCAGGTAAATATGAAATCCGTCTCCTCCTCATTTTTTATAGCACAATAATATTTCGTTACATTCATATACCACAACTTGTTTAGCCATTCCCCAAAAGATGGGCACCCCTTCAGTTTGAAATTATTTATAGTCCTTTGGGAATAATTCCAGATTGCTCTCCAGAATGGTTGGATAAGTTCACAACTCCACCAGCAATGTATTAATGTTCCAATTTGTCCACATCCTTTCCCACATTTGTCACTTTCTTGTTTTGTCATCTTAGCCAATCTGACTGGAGAGATGTTGTATCTCAGAGATGTTTTGATTTGCATTTCTCTAATAAATAGTGATTTAGAGCATTTCTATATACGGTTAGAGAAATCTTTAATTTCTTTCTCTGAAAACTGCCTGTTCATATCCTTTGACCATTTATCAATTGGGGAATGACTTGTATTCATATACATTTGACTCAATTCTATATACATTTTAGAAATGAGTCCTTTACCAGAGACATAAGTTATAAAAATTCTTTCCCAACTTCCCACCTCCCTCTTGATCTTGGTTACATTAGCTTTGTTTGTACAGAAGCTTTTCAATTTAATGTAATCAAAATGATCCATTTTGCATTTTATAATGCTCTCTAGTTCTTTTTTGGTCCTAAAGTCTTCCCCTCTCCATAAATCTGTCAGGTAAACTATTCCTTGCTTTCCCAGATTGCTTACAATATCATCGTTTATAACTAGATCCTGCACCCATTTAGACTTGATTTTGATATATGATGTTAGATAATGATCTATGCCCAGTTTCTGCCATACTGTATTCCAGTTTTCCCAGCAGTTTTTGTCACATAGTGCATTCTTATCCCCAAAATTGGGGTCTTTGTGTTTATCGAACAATAGATTACAATATTCATTAACTGCTAGGTCTCCGGCGTCCAATATATTCCACTGATCTACTATTCTACACCTCTGCTAGTACCAAGCAGTTTTGATGACTGCTGCTGAATAATACAGATTAAGATCTGGCATAAATAATCCACCTTCCGTAGCATTTCTTTTCATTAATTCCCTTGATATTCTAGACTGTTTTTTTCCCAAATAAATCTTGTTATTATTTTGTCTAACTCTAAATAGTAGTTTTTTTGGTAAATTGATTGGTATGGCACTAAATATATAGTCTAGTTTGGGTAAAATTATCATTTTTATTACATTAGCTCGACCCAGCCCTGAGTAATTGATATTTTTCCAATTATTTAGATCTGATTTTATTTGTGTGAGAAGTGTTTTGTACTTGTGATCACTATAGATTCTGGGGTTGTTTTGGCAAGTAGATTCCCAAATATTTTATAATGTCTACAGTGACTTTAAATGGGATTTCTCTTTCTATCTCTTGCTGTTGAGTTTGGTTAGAGATGTACAGGAATGCTGAGGATTTATGTGGGTTTATTTTATATCCTGCAACTTTGCCAAATTTATTTATTGTCTCAAGTAGTTTTTTACTTGATTCTCTAGGATTCTCTAAGTATATCATCATATCATCTGCAAAGAGTGATAGCTAGGTCACTTCTTTGCCTAATTTGATTCCTTTGATTTCTTTTTCTTCTCTAATTTGTACTGCTAATGTTTCTAGTACCAGATTGAATAAGAGGGGTGATAATGGACACCCTTTTTTCACTCCTGATCTTATTGGAAAAGCTTCTAGTTTATCCCCATTGCATATAATACTTGCTGATGGTTTTTAATAGATGCTATCAATTATTTTAAGGAAGGCTCCATTTATTCCTATACTTTCTAGTGTTTTTAATAGGAATGGATGTTGTACTTTGTCAACAGCCTTTTCTGCATCTATTGAGATGATCACAGTAATGATGATTATCTGTCTCTTCCCCCTCCATCCTATTCCCTCACTTGTTTATGTTTTTGTGTCTTCCTTCTCCCTTTCTCTCCTTGAAATTTTCCCTTCTGACTGCCCCCTCCCTCAGTATTCCCACCCAGTGACCCCCCTTCTTATCCTACTCTCTCCCCCTTCCTACTATTTTCCTCTCCTCTAATCCCCCCTTTATTCTCCTCCTTTTCAATGCCCCCCTTGCCCTTCCACTATCTATAGGACACAATAAATTTTTATAATTATCAGAGTAAATTACTCCCCATTTGATTCCAAACCAATGAGAGTAAATTTCAAACAGTGCTCCACTCCCTCACTCCTTTTCCTCTATTTAATGAATGTATGTGTCTATTCACATTAGAATCTTAAACTTCACTGATTAAGTTGATCCCTCTTTAAACCAGAACCTGCAAGAATAGTGTTTGAATGATGTTTCTTTCCCCTCTTCTATAGTGTGTTTTGATGCCTCTTCAGATGGCATGTTTTACCTTTTCCTATCTCATCCTTTCCTTTTTCCCATTACAGTCCCTTTGATTCCTTTAATAGTTTTTGTTTTAAAGTCTTCAGGTTAGTGCATTCATACCCACACCCTCTATCTAAGTAAAACCCTTTTGAAGGTCATGATAATCATAAAAATTTTGAATATTGACAGTTATCAGCTCCACATATAGAGATGTGAACATTTTCCTCTTGTTCCATCCCAAGTTATGAGCATGTGTGTGTGAGTGTGTGTGCACTTATGTATGTGTGAATCTGTGTTTCCCTTTTTTCCCTTTTTTATTTCTTTCTTGAGTCAAAAGATATGATCAAGCAGTTTTCAGAAAAAGAAATTAAAGATATCTATAAGCATATGAAGAAATGCTCTAAAACACTATTGATTAGAGAAATGCAAATCAAACAACTCTGAGGTACCATATCTCACCAGTCAGATTGACTAAGGTGACAAAACAGTAAAATGATAAATGCTGGAGACCATGGGGGCAAATTGGTGCACTAATGCATTGCTGTTGGAGTTGTGAACTGATACAACCATTCTGGAGATCAATCTGGAATTATGCCCAAAGAGCTATAAATACTTTCATACCGTTTGAGCCAGCAACACCATCTCTATGGTTATATCCCAAAGATATCATAGAAGTGGGAGGAAATCCCATGTATACAAAAATATTTATAGTGGTTCTTTTTGTGTTTGCAAAAAATTAAAAATTAAGGGAGTGCCCATCAATTGGGGAATGGCCAAACAAGTTGTGTTATATGCATGTAATGGAATACTATTGTGCCATAAGAAATGAGGAGCAAATGGACTTCATATTTAAGTGGAGAGGTTTATAGGAACTGATGCTGAGTGAGAAATGTAGAACCAGGAGAAATTTGTATATAATCAAAGACACAAGATATGTGTGATGACCAACTATGAAAGACTGGTCTCTTCTCAGCAATCCAGTGATATAAGTCAATCCCAAAATACTCATGATATAGGGAGATTGCTACATCCAGAGAAAGAAGTAAAATGAACTGAGTTTGAATCCTGATTTTAGCAAACTACTTAATCTTTTCCTTTTCATGATTGGGTTGTATTTCTCCTTTACCATTTTTCATTCCATCTAGTACAATCCACCTTTGTAACCTGACTAATGTCTAATGTGAAAGTATTTGCATATCGTATACTGGATTGTATGCTGTCCTGGGGCTGGAGAGGAGAGAGGGAAAGAAAATTTGATACTAAAGGAAGAATGGAATTGAATCTTGTAAACTAAAAGTAAACAAAGAAATTATTTCTTTATTTAATCCTTTATTAACTTCTGGTTTACATCATTCATTTCAGCCAGATTTTGAGTTAACAATTGTTTTCCCATTTTTCCACTACCCACCACCCCAGAATAGCAGTCCCACAAGATATCCCCTCATCCAATCTGCTCTCTCCCATATCTTCTCCCATACCCCCTTAGACTTTGCCATTAGGCAAAGGTGAATCTCTGTGCCCCAATGCCTGCACATTTTACCTCCAAATTACATGCAAAATAGTATTATTAATAATGTTTATATACATTTGAAACATTTAATTTTATAACTTTGAATTTCAGATCCATTCCCTTCCTCCCTTGTCACCCAATCCCTCTGAGAAGATAAGCAATTCAGTATGTGTTGTACATGTATAACTATGGAAAACATTACCATAGTAGATATATTTTAAAAGACTGCTTATATTTCCCTCCCACCCATCCCACACCCCACCTGGTCCATTCCCTTCTTTGATCCTGTCCCTCTTCAAAAGTGGGTACTTCCAACCTCCCCTCCCCTCCGAATGCCCTCCCCTCTATAATCCCCCTCTCATCCCCCTTCCCCCTACTCTCCTGCAGGGTGAGATATCCCATTTAGTATATATGTCATTCTCTCCCTGATCTAAATTCAATGAGAATATGGTTTTGCCTTTAAGCCTTCCTGTCCTACCCAGTCTCTCCCCATCTCCTCTTGCCACTTTCCTCTCACCTCTTAACCCCTTAAGTATCATCCCTTCACACCATATTCAACCTTTGCCCTCTATCTATGTATACCTGTAAACATATATACATACATTCACATATGTATTCATATGCCCATATATCCTTATTCAATTATTTTCATAACGGGTCAGGTTTCATCAGAAAAAGTTATTGTTTTTCCATGTAGGAATGTAAATCGTTCAACTTTGATAAGTTCCTTTTGATTTCTTTTCCATGATTACCTTCTCAAGCATCTCTTGCTTCTTGTGTTTGAATGTCAAATTTTCTATTCAACTCTGGTTTTTTCCTCAAGAGTGCTTGAAAGTCCTCTATTCCACTGAATGGCCATATTTTCCCCAGAAAGAAGATACTTAGTTTTAGGTGATTCTTGGCTTTAAGCTCAGCTCTTTTGACCTCTGGAATATCATATTCCATGCCCTTCAATTCCTCAGTGTAGAAGCTGCCAGGTCCTGGGCTATTCTGATTGTGTTTCCACAATACTTAAATTGTTTCTTCTTTGCCGCTTGTAGCATTTTCTCCTTGATCTGGGAATTCTGGAACATGGCTATAATATTCCTAGGAGTTTTCTTTGTGGGATCTTTTCCAGGAGGTGATAGGGGCATTCTTTCAACCTCTATTTCCCCCTCTGGGTCTAAAACATCAGGGCAATTTTCCTTGAGAATTTCTTGAAGGATGATTTCTAGGTTCTTTCTTTGATCATGGCTTTCACGTAGTCCAATAATTTTCAATTGTTTTGAATACATTTTCAAATTACCTTACACAAAATATTGAGAATGTCATCAACTCTGGCATTTTTTAATGGTCACATCTAATTGAGGAACTAATAATAGTAGCTAACATTTATAGCATTTGCCCTCTGCAAGACATTGTATTATGCACCTAACACTCATGTGCAGTAACTTGCTTAATGTAAAGATAACTTGAGTAGTTTCTTAAACCAGCTCTAAACTGACAAGCTAGCCAAGGAAAGTGTGATGTCCAGGCATGATTGTCATGCAATCCATTTATTGATACCATAAGCAAGTTTTTTATAGAGAAGTTAAAAAAAGAAGGTAACTACAGGTCACTTGGTTTTCTTATTACTCTTTGTTCAGTAAAGTAATGATGTCAAATATTAGGCCTTGCACATAACCAGATCCCATGATATAGTATCAAAAATGTATAAAAATGTATAAAAGGCAGTGAACATCTTTTGGCTTTAATCCCCGCACAAGGTACCTCCCTGGATCTCAGGATATCAGAAAGGCTTAGATAAGATTTGTTTATCAAGGTTAAAATACCAAGACCAGTTATTTTGCATTGGCCATGGTGACACCCTGGAGCAAACCTATCTAGGACACGCCTGATTTCTGGATCAGATGTATGGGTCCCTTCTGTTTGAGGTCAGCCAATTAACAAATTTCAGATTTTTACATTTCCCCAGTTTATCTTACTGTCAAATAACATGATAAATTCTTACCCATCTTAAACATAAAATTATAAGAGACTTATTTCCCTTAGAATGTGACCAGAATGAATTCAGTTGCCTGAATTTACGCGTCAAATGGTATTACACAGAATCTAGGGGCAATGATTTTAATATTGACTATAGCATTATATTTTACACAAATGCTATGTATTCTAAACGTCATATTATGGCATCCACTATTTTATAAAAGTGACTTTAATCTGCTCCAAATATCACACTTAAACACAAGTTTTAATTTAGTTCAAATCTCTGTTTCACAATCTCAGAAGGAACTCTTTTCAATTTGCCCATATTTCTCTATGATTTCTTCTTATAATTAGGAGTCTCATAAATTTTAGAGTCAAATTTTCAATTTTAACACATGATTTGTTTTTTAAAAGTTATTTTAAAATTGAATAGTCCTTAATTTTAATTTATAAAACTGCCTAAAATTCCAACTAGATATTTCAATCAAACTCAAATCTTTTCCCTTCTTGTGAGCCAGGAAAGAGTTAAGTGCCAGTTCTATTCCAAAAGGTAGTCTTCCCTTTCGTCACCTTGAAACTTTCACTGATACAATCTCCAAATCCATCTCTCTATAATCAAGCAAATGATCTTCTTCTATTAATTAATCTGTAATTTGGAGGGAGAAGATTCTACCGTCTCTCCCTTTTTCCCTATTCATCTTTTTATACCATAGAACCTCGCCAGATTTCAGGAATATAGAGGCAGAGAAAGAATATTTTGTGAACTTTTAGGGGTTTAATTAGTAAGACAGGGTTTGGAGCCAAGATGTAAGAGAAGGATCAGGAAACCTGCTTGGCTCAGATTCCTATGACTTCCAATACCTGTAAAATATGACTCTGAACAAATTTTAGAGCTACCAAAACGAGAGAGAGAGAGAGAGAGAGAGAGAGAGAGAGAGAGAGAGAGAGAGAGAGAGAGAGAGAGA
Source organism: Gymnobelideus leadbeateri (assembly GCA_011680675.1). Lineage (NCBI taxonomy): Eukaryota > Metazoa > Chordata > Mammalia > Diprotodontia > Petauridae > Gymnobelideus > Gymnobelideus leadbeateri. Next base: position 240,208 of record WOXC01004817.1, on the reverse strand, counting down.
GAGAGAGAAATAAATTTCTCAACGAAGACAGCCTGGCAGGCCAACAGGAAGGGGCTACCACACCAAGCTGGAAGCCGAGTCCCAGGTGAGCAGCATAGTTCTATCCCCCAGGGCGGCTCCACCCAGAAGCCCAGACCAGGTGGAGTAGATTCAGGAGAGTGAATCAACAGCAGCTGTGGCAGTATGCAGACTTCTCAACCCATAAAGGCCAAAGAGAAAGTAAAATATCAGTGGAGAAATTTCTTGGAACCAGGTTACTGAAGAATGTGGTCCAGTACCAGCCACCAGACAGGAGAGCTTCCGTCCTGAATGTGTGGGGGGGAAAACTTCCGTTTCTGGCAAGCTGGATATCCACCCCACGACCTCCACCCCAGATCACAATCCAGACCCAGGGAGGTTAAAGCAAGAGTGATTACGCCCCAAGACTGATTGCTGGATCTCCCTACAGTTTGCAGGCCAGGAGCTGGATTTGCCTCTGAAAACTACAAAATACCATGTCTCCTCAGCGGCTTCTAGCCCCCAGGGGAGGAAGCTGACCCGTTCCCCAAATATTGGTCCCAAAGTCCATAGGGCACTAACCTCTCACTTTGTCCTAGGCATGTATGGGTGGATAATTCTGGAATCTCCACAGATGCTGGTGTTCTGGGGTCCCTCCAGCCAGCTGCTGGCCTGGCCACCCTGGGGTTAAAACCACGGCTCAAGCAGACCTAGGCTTTGCTCTCCACACACTGCTCGCTGTGCTGCCTGCTGCGCTGGTCCTTCCTGCAGGGCTGCTGAGCTGTCCTTAGCGGGAGGTTAGCTTCTCTGTGTCATTCTGTGGGTGCTGGGGCTCCAGAAGTTGTTTAGAGTCCCCTTTTACATAGTTTGGAGGTGATCTGGGAGGAGAGTGCCTTGGACATGCTGTTTCTACTTCACCATCTTGGCTCTGCCCCACAAAAAAAGAAAAGTTAAAAAAAAAAACACAACAAAAAATATTTGCCAGCGCATGTCTTTTTTTTTTAATCCTACTCAAATAATCTTCAGTGAGTATACTTTCTCTTTCTCTTTCTCGCTTATGTTCACATACAGGTTGCTGCAGTCATTCAGGGATGGAGGGAGAGGAGGGAAAAGAGATTCTCTTACAATTACAAGTCTTATCACATTCCTGTCTCCATGCTTAACACCCTTCCACCTGGTAACCAGCAAATCAGTATCTCTACATGTCTCTTCTAACTGGAATTCCTCCAGCAACTTTCTATTCTCATTTTCTGATTCTAGGAACTTGGTAATGAATTTTTACCCCCATGCTATGAAGAAGTATTAACCTACATCTGCCCCTACCTTATTCTCTTGTTTTCCCAACCTTATGAAAAAAAAAATATAACAGAAGAGGGACTAGGTATTTTGGCCTGTTCAGGGCATTTGCATTCTTTTGCAAATGTCCAAATGTGTCCATTACAGGGCCACCCGCCACATGGAGGAATTCCAGGAATACTTCAAAAAGAGTTATCACCATTTGGTACGATCACTAGTGCAAGGTGATGATGGAAGGTGGACCCCAGCAAAGGGTTTGGGTTTGTATGTTTCTCTTCGACAGAAGAAGCCACCAAAGCAGTCACAGAAATGAATGGCAGGATTGTTGCCACTAAGCCATTGTATATAGCTTTATCCCAGAGCAAAGAGTAGTGGCAGGCTCACCTCACAAACCAGTATATGCAGAGAATGGCTAGAATCCGAGCTGTGCCCAACCCTCTAATCAATCCTTATCAGCCTCCTTCAGGTTACTTCATGGCAGCTATTCCTCAGACTCAGAACCATACTGCATACTATCCTGCTAGCCAAATTGCTCTACTCAGATCAAGTCCTCACTGAACTGCTCAGGGTACCAGACCTTATCCATTCCAGAACATGTCCAGTGCTATCCGCGAGCAGCTTCTAGGCCACCATTTAGTACAATGAGACCAGCTTCTTTACAGGCTTCACGAGTCATATCAACACAGTGTGTTGCAAACACATCAACTCAGACAATGGGTCCATATCCTGCAGCAGCTGCTGCTGCAGACACTCCAGCCATAGTTCCACCGTTTAAGTATGCTGCAGGTGTTCCCAATCTTCAACAGCATCTCAATGCACTGCCAGAGGTTATCATGCAACAGCCTGCTGTTTACATGCAAGGTCAAGAACCTTTAACTGCTTCCATGTTGGCATCTGCCCCTCCTCAAGAGCAAAAGCCGATGTTGGGTGAAAGGCTGTTTCCACTCATTCAGGCCATGCACCCTATCCTTGCTGGTAAAATCACTGGCATGTTGCTAGAAATTGACAACTCTGAGCTTTTCCATATGCTTGAGTCTTCTAAGTCTCTTCGCTCTAAGGTTGATGAAGCCGTAGCCATACTGCAAGCTCACCAAGCTAAAGAAGCTGCTCAGAAAGCAGTTAACAGTGCCAGTATCATTCCAACTGTTTAAAAGAAAAGATCAGGGACCACAAAATGGAACCTCTGCTTCACCAAAGAAAAATATCTAAACATCGAAAAACTTAAATATTGTGAAAAAAATTGTAAAATATAAAATAAATAAAAAAGGAAAGGAAACTTTGAGCCTGATGTACCGAGCAAATGCCAGGTCTAGCAAACTTAATTCTAGTCCTAGATTACTTATTGATTTAAAAACAAAACAAACAAAAAAAAAAACAAGAAAAAACAAACAAACAAAAAAACCAAAATAGTAAAATACATAAAAACAAATTAATGTTTTATAAACCCCAGGGGAAAAGAATTTTCAGCACATTACAAAAGTTTAAAGCATTCCTTTCTTTAATTTTGTAATTCTTTACTGTGGAAAAGCTCAGAATATCAACATTGTTTTAGATAACAGAATTGATAGCTGAGCAAGGAAATAAAATTTGGATTATAAAATTCTTGCTTTAATAAGAATTCCTTAAACAGTGGAAAAAAAAAGAATTGGAAATCAAGGGGATGGCCTTCAATTGGGGAATGGTTGAGCAAGTTGTGTTATACACATGCAATGGAATACTATTTTGCTATAAGAACTGAGGAGCAGATGGACTTCATATTTACATAGAGAGACTTATGTAAACTGATGCTGAGTGAGAAGAGCAGAACCAAGAGATATTTGTACACAATCACCAACACAAGTATGAGTGACAACTAATTTTGATAGATTGCACTTCTATCAGCAATATACGTTTATAAGATAACTCCAAAAGTTTCATGACGCAAAGAGATATCCACACCTAGAGAAAGAGCTACCGAGTCTGAATGCAGATTGAAGCAAAATACTTGCTCTCTTTCTTTTTCTTCATTTACTTTGACTTCTCTTTCCCATAGCTCATTCCATTGGTTATGATCCTTTAAAATCTGTCTAGTGTTTACTGAGAAAGTATTTGTAGATTCTGCATTAGATTGCACGCCACCATGGATGGGGGAGGAAAGGAGGGAGAGAAAATTTGAAGCTGAAGTGATTGTGGAAGTGAATGTTGTAAACTAAAAGAAAATATATAATTCAATCTTTAAAAAATACAGAAAAAAATGACTATCAGTAGGTATCCACACAATGCATAGTGTGTTTTGAATTTGAAACTTGTCTCAGATACTTGCTAGTGGTGTGACCCTGAGTAAGTCATTTAACCTCTCTCATTCTCATTTTTCTCATTTGTAAAATGGGCCTAAGCATAGCTCCTATGCAGTATTGTGCTAGTGAATGTGTAATAATCAGCTCTCCCCCCACCCAAAAAAATGCCCCAAACAACTATTTGCATAATACTTTTAAATTTCATCTTCATAATTATTTTTTTCTCCAACATCTTGTATTGGCTAGAAAACAAATAATTAAAATCCCAATTTGTAGCATTTGATGATTTCCAAGGTGTAAATGCTCACACTGAAAATTTAGCAATTGACTTTAACAAGCCAATCTGAGCTAGCTCCAACCCTGAACTTAACTCACAAGGATGTGAGGAGCAAATGAGTTATATGCATAGTGTTTTGAAAACCTTAGAGTATTTTTGGTTTCTTTGTTTGTTTTGCTTTTTGGAGGGCAGGGCAATTGTGGTTAAGTGATTTGCCCAAGGTCAAAGGGCTAGTAAGTATCAAGTGTCTAAGGACAAATTTGAACTCAGGTCCTCCTGACTCCAGGCCTGGTGATCTATTCACTGCTCCACCTAGCCACCCCAGCCTTAAAGTATTTTATAAATACTGTTATTAGAATACATTTTCTATTTAAGTAACCCAACTGTTCATTCTTACATAACTTTGTAGTTTCTCGATCAATTCATTTTTTATCCAGATAGTATTTATAAAGCACTCACTTAATTTTATACCTCCTATGGAACGCAAAGACATAAGCCAGGGTTTATACATGTATGACATAATTAAATAACAAAATAAAATAAGATGTTGTTATATGCTAAAATTGATGGAATGAACAGTAAATGATCTATAGGGAAGTTAAGAAGAGGGAAAAACCAATGTAGTGGTAGAGTAATATTGAATAATGGGAAATATTTTATATTCTGTATCAGGGAATATAAGTTCCCAACTTTGTTCAGGCATCCACGTGACCTTAGCAAAGACAGAGTCCTTTTCTAAGCATCAGGTTTTCCCATCTATGAAATAAAGGATCAGTAATAGATGGTAAATACTTATAGTGATAATTTTCCTTATAGTGATAAAATTCCCTTCCCTGAGTAATTCAGGTTCAGCCCTAGTAGTCCCTTTCAATTCTAACCAGGGAGAATGATCTCATTTTCTTAAATAATTTAAACATTTCACTCAACAAATACTGTGTCATGCTTCTAGATGCCAAATAATGGTTCACTGATTCCTCTCAATAGACAATGTTAAACTCAAAATCTATTCTTAATTGTTCAGAATAGGGGAATAAGAAGATGTAGTTCTTTCTTCAGTAATAATGGATTGGTCACTAGAGGATCTTGGGGAAGCCATCTGATTATAGATACCTACTTAATTAGTTTTGGGTATCCCTTTCAAAAGATATTGTTATTTCTGCCTATATCACATTTTATTAGTATATTAAATGAAAAACTCATATTCTAGAGCATGCTTCTATGATTCAATGATTAGAAAGCTTACTTAAACTATAGGCAAAAATCTTAAAGCAAAAATATGCTCTCCTTTTGTTCAAGAATGGGGATGGATAATAATTTGGACATTTATTTAATATTCCCTCAATGGGTATTTCCTTAATCAGATATGCATGTACATATATGAATGTAAATGTTACATGTATTATATACACATATGTAGCATGTACTATCTACTCTCTATAATATGTCCAATATAGTGTCATTAAGTTTCTTGGTCACTGGTACCTTTCCCTTTCTATAATGAATTTTAATTGCTGAAATATGTTCACTCTAAGCTACAGCAATTCAGTTAACATTCCCTGCCTTTCTGTCCTCTCATCATCCACCCTATAGGAGATGAAGAGAAATGGCACAATAAAGTGACCCAAATAGACTTTCAGGACAATCTCGTTCTTATGCGCTATATACTTTAAGCTTGATTTTGGAATGAAGAATTTAATGTTACTGAATATACCCTTTGAGCCAGCAATACCACTTCTAGGTCTGTATCTCAAAGAGTTCCTAAAAGAGGAAAAAGACCCACATGTACAAAAATATTCATAGCAGTTCTTTTTTGTAGTAGCAAAGAATTGTAAACTAAGGAGATGTCCATCATTTGGGGAATGGCTGAACAAGTTATGGTATATGAACATAATGGAATACTAATGTAGTATAATGAATAATGAGCAGGTGGACTTCAGAGAAACTGAAAAAGACATATTAACTGATGCTGAGTAAAATGAGCAGAACCAGGAGAATATTGTGCACACATAAAATGTACACACACATACAAATACAAAAAACAAACAGGTAATTTAACATCTATTTTGCAAAATTTTATATTTTGCATCTTAATTACTGAAAATTATAAGAAAGTGCAGTATAGTTTCATCCCTTCCTATTACATTCGACTTGTGTCCTTTATCTATGTATACCTGTAAACATATTTACACACATTAACATATGTATTCATATAACCACATACCCTTCTTCAACTATTTTCATACTGAGAAAAGTTTCATCATTTACAGTTATTGTATCGTAGGAATGTAAACAGTTAAACTTGGATAAGTTTATGATGATTTCTTTTCACTGTTTAGTTCTCAAGCATCTCTTCCTTCTTGTATCTGAATGTCAAATTTTCTATTCCATTTTGGTTTTTTCCTCAAGAATGCTTGAAAATCCTCTATTCCTCTAAATGACCATATTGTCCCCTGAAAGAGGATACTCAGTTTTGTTGGGTAGGTGATTCTTGGTTTTAATCCCAGGTCTTTTGCCATCCAGAATATCATATTACAAGCCCTTCACTCCCTCAGTGTAGAAGCTGCCAGATCCTGTGCTATCCTGATTGTATTTCCACAGTATTCAAATTGTTTCTTCCTGGCTGCTTGTAATATTCTCTCCTTCATCTGGGAATTCTGGAACCTGGCTACAATATTCCTAGGAGTACTCTTTTTGGGATCTTTTTCACGAGGTGATTGGTGAATTCTTTCAACCTCTATTTTACCCTCTGGTTCTAAAACATCAGGGCAATTTTCCTTGAGAATTTTTTTTTAAACAGATGCTTTATTAACTTCTGTTTTACATCATTCATTTCCTCCAGATTTTGAGTTACAATCATTTTGCCTCCATTATTCCCCTACCCAACCTCCCAGAATAGTAGTCCCACAAGATATCGTTTCCTCCAATCTGCTCTCTCCCATACCTTCTCCCATACCCCCATCGACTTTTCCATTAGAGGAAGGTGAATCTTTGCATCCCAATGCCTGCACATCTCATCTCCCTATTACAAGCAAAAGAGTATTAATAATAGTATTTATATATATTTGAAACATTTAATGTTATGACCTCACATTTCAGATCCATTTCCTTCCTCCCTTGTCACCCATTCCTTCTTGGGAGATAAGTAATTCAGTATATGTTGTACATGTCTAGCTATGCAAAACATTATCATAGTAGATATATTGTACAAGGCTGCTTATAATTCCCTCCCACTCATCCCACCCCCACCCTGGTCCATTCCCTACATGATCCTGTCCCTCTTCTATAGTGGGTACTTCCAACCTCCCCTCACCCCAAGGATGCCCTCCCATCCATCATCCCTCCTCTCATCCCCCTTCCCCCTATCCTGCTGCAGGTTGAGATATCCCATTTAGTATGTATGTCATTTTCTCCCTGAACCAAATTCAATGTGAATGTGGTTTTGCCTTTTTAGCCTTCCTTATTCTCCCCCTCCTTTGCAACCACTTCCCCTACATGAGATAGTTTACCCTACCATGTCTCTCCCCATCTCCTCTTGCCACTTTTCTCTCTCACCTCATAATTTCATCCCTTGAGTATTCTCCCTTCCCAACAAATTCAACCTATGCCCTCTATCCATATATAACTGTAACCATATACACACACATTCACATATGTGTTCATATGACCACACCCCCTTCTTCCATTATTTTCATAGTGAAAAAGATATCATCAGTCACAGTTATTGCTTTTCCATATAGGAATGTAAATAGTTCAACTTTGATAAGTTCCTTTTGATTTCTTTTCCCTGGTTACCTTCTCAGGCATCTCTTGCTTCTTACATCTGGATGTCAAATTTTCTATTCAACTCTGGTTTTTTCCTCAAGAATGCTTGAAAGTTCTCTATTGCACTGAATGACCATATTTTCCCCTGAAACAAAATACTCAGTTTCGCTGGGTAGGTGACCCTTGGGTTCATTCCTAGTTCTTTTGCCCTCTGGAATATCATATTCCATGCCCTTCAATTCCTCAGTGTAGAAGCTGCCAGGTCCTGGGCTATTCTGATTGTGTTTCCACAATACTTAAATTGTTTCTTCCTGGCTGCTTGTAGTATTTTCTCCTTGATCTGGGGATTCTGGAACCTGGCTATAATATTCCTGGGAGTTTTCTTTTTGGGATCTTTTTCAGGAGGTGATCTGTGGATTCTTTCAACCTCTATTTTGCCCTCTGCATCTAAAATATCAGGGCAGTTTTCCTTGAGAATTTCTTGAAGGGTGATTTCTAGGTTCTTTCTTGATCATGGCTTTCAGGTAGTCCAATAATTTTTAAATTGTCTCTCCTGGATCTATTTTCCAGGTCAGTGGTTTTTCCCATGAGATATTTCACATTGCCTTCTAATCTTCCGTTTGTTTGGATCTGCTTAACAGCATCTTGATTTCTCATAAAGTCACTAGCTTCCATTTGCTCCAGTCTAACTCTGAAGGAATGAATCTCCTCAGTGAACTTTTGAGATTCTTTTTCCATCTGGCAAATTCGAATTTTTAAGGCATTCTTCTCCTTGTTGCCCTTTTGGGCCTCCTTAGCCATTTGAGTTAGCCTATTTTTTAAGGTGTTATTTTCCTCAGTCAGGCTGTTGACCCTCATTTCATACTTTTCCTGCATCCTTCTCATTTCTCTTTCTAATTTTTCCTCCACTTCTCTTATTTGATTTTTAAAGTCCTTCTTAAGGTCCTCTGTGGCCTGCAACCCGCTCATGTTTTCCCTTGGGGCTTTTGGAGCAGGACTTCTGACCTCACAGTCCTTTTCCTGCTCTATGCCCCCAAAATAGGAGTCTAGGGTTGCATTTTTCTGTTTCTTTTGCCTTGGCATGTTGCCACTTTATTGCTTCACTTTTGGGCTTGTTGCCACACTATGGCTTTAAGGCCAGATAGAGGAATTTTCGTCCCGAACTTGTGGGGGGCAACTTCCGTTTCTGGCAAGCTGTAAACCCACCCACAACTTCCACCCTAGATCACAATCCAGATCCAGGGAGGTTAAAGCAAGAGCGATTACGGACTGATCGCTGGATCTCCCCATGATTTGTAGGCTGGGAGCCGGATCTGCCTCTGAAAACTACAAAATGGCGAGTCTCCTCAGCAGCTTCTAGCCCCCAGGGGAGGGAGCTGACGCATTCCCCAAATACAGGTCCCAAAGTCCATAGGACACTAACCTCTTACTTTGTCCTAGGCATGTCTATGTTGATAATCCTGGCGTCGCCAGGGTTCCTGGTGTTCTGGGGTTCCTCCAGCTGGCTGCTGGCCCTGCCGCCCTTGGGCTAAAACCTCGGCTCAGGCGGACCTGGGCTCGGCTCCTTCGCTCTGCGCTCTGCGCTCTGCGAGCTGCCAGGTCCCAGACCACTGCGCTGGTCCTTCCTGCACGGCTGCTGGGCTGTCCTCAGCGGGAGGTTAGCTTCTCTGTGTCATTCTGTGGGTGCTGGAGCTCCAGAAGTTGTTCAGAGTCCCCTTTTACATAGTTTGAGGGGAATCTGGGGGCAGGGAGGCTTGGAAGAGCTGTTTCTACTCCGCCATCTTGGCTCCGCCCCCCCCCTTGAGAATTTTTGAAGGTTGTTTTCTAGGTTCTTTCCTTGATCATGATTTTCAGGTAGTCCAATAATTTTAAAATTATCTCTCCTGGATCTATTTCCCAGGTCAGTGGTTTTTCCCATGAGATATTTCACATTGCCTTCTATTCTTTCATTTGTTTGGATCTATTTAACAGCACTAGCTTCCCTTTGTTGCATTCTAAATTCGAAGGAAAGATACTCCTCCGTGTACCTTTGGGTTTCTTTTTACATCTCGCAAATTCCTATTTTTAAGGCATTTCTCTCCTCATTGCCTTTTTGAGCCTCTTTTGCCATTTGAGGTAGTCTATTTTTAAGGTGTTATTTTCCTCAGTAAGGCTGTTGACTCTCCTTTCATAATTTTCTTGCATCATTTTCATTTCTCTTCCCAATTTTCCCTCCACTTCTCTTATTTGATTTTCAAAATCCTTCTTAAGGTCCTCTATGGCTTTTAACCAGCTTGCATTTTCATTTGGGGCTTTTGCTGCAGGAGTTCTGATCTCACAGACCTCCTCCTGTTCCATGCTTCATTCCTTAGAGCTTTTGTTTAAGCATCTATTTCTTGAGGGAAACCATGGATTCCTTCTTTTTAAAAAATCATATTTTTTTTCTTTAAATTTATTTGAGAGTAACAGAATCCATTGGGAGAAGGAGCTTGGGAGATTCCCAGTACAGAAAACGGCCCACATAGGACTGGGCACTGGAAGCGCTGAGCATACAGGGCTGCACCAGTGCAGACCTGAGAACAGAGTATAACAGAGTCAGAATGAGTTCTCTATGGCAGATTCACCCACCCCAAGGGCAGTTTGCAGGTGTCTCACCACTGGACAGAGGATTATGTGGATAAGAGTAAGAAAGTTACCCTCTCTCTGGATAAGAAAAGTTCAAGGATTGTAGCAGCCACAGCAGCTTTTCCTGGGGATGTCAACTCACAGCCTGGATGTTTAAAAATCTTCTATCTGAATCTCTAGGAGCCAAGATGGCAGGTTAAACCCTAGCTGTTCTAATCCCCCTCCTTGACTCTGAAAACTCAAAGATGAATGCTTCACCCAGGGTAAAATTCCAGCCTCAGGCTTGGGAATCCTAGAGGAAGGGTGTGACTGAGCCTGTGCTAGGCCTGAAGTGGGAGGCATCCCAACAATCCCCATCTCAACTGACCAGAGGAAGATCCCACAGCCCAGGGGAGTGGAGCCTGAAAGCGCTAACAACAGAAGCCCAGGTGTGCCTTAGCACAACTGGTGAAATCTGTATATACCATCTCTGTAGGCCACCAGCTGCTGAGCCTGCCTGAGCTGTAGCCCAGGAGCACAGAGCCTGAAAACTTAAGTAGCCAGACCTCCCTCCCCCACACATTACTCTGTGAGCCTTAGGGTAACCCAGGGGAAACACTAAGAGTCTTGGCTTTGGCCTCAGTCTAGACACCCTGAGGCTACAGTACACAAAGTCAACAACCAGAGCACTAGCTCCCAGCTTGAAAAAATGAGGGTTACAGCCCTCTGTCCCCTAGAAGCAGAAATCCACTTTACAAACCTGGAAATAGGTAATCACAATGGGAAAGAAGCAATTTGCAAGGGGAAAACCAAAGATGATTGAATCCTTTTATTGTGAATGAGAAGAATCACTTTCAGGAGACACCACTGACTCTATATACATGCCTAAGACAACAGAAGAATATATGAACTGGTCTTGAGATCAAAAAGCATTCTTGGAAGAGCTCAAGAAAGATTGTAAAAGACAAATTAGGGAAGTAGAAGATAAATTGACAAATTCTTGTAAAATTACATCTACCAGAATGGAAAAAAATCCCACTGAAGAAAACAAATACTTAAAAAGTAGAAAATACCTCCCTAAAAAGGACCTTCAAAGACTAACTGAGGAAAATAATTTGCTAAATTTAGAATCAAGCGAATCAAAGCTAAGGACTCTGTGACATATCACGAATCAGTCAAATAAAACATAAAGTTTGAAAAATAAGAGGACAGTGTAAAACATCTCATTGGAAAAAACATTGCCCTGGAGAACAGATAAGGGAGAGATATCTTAAAAATTATTGGTCTACTGGAAAGCCATGATGAAAAATCAGCCTGCACAACATCCTTCAAGTGATCCTCAAGAAAACTGCCCTGAGGTCCTAGAAAGACAGAGTAAAATAGTTTTGACAAGAATCCACTGAACACCTCTTCCTGAAACAGATCCCAAATTAAAAACTCCAAGAAATATGTAGCCAAATTCCATAATTATAAGTTCAAAGACAGATACTGAAAACAGCCAGAAAGAAACAATTCAAATATCGTGGAAATACAGTCATGATCAAACAGGATCTAGCAGTGCTTCTACATTAAAAGATCAGAAGGATTGCAGTATGAAATTATGAAATTTCATAAGTGAAAAGAACTTGGACTGCAACCAAGGATCAACTACCCAGCAAAACTGAGTATAATCGTTCAGGAAAAGAGATGGTTATTCAGTGAAATAAGGCACTTCCAGATCTTCCTGATTAAAAAGCTAGAGGTCAATGAAAAATCCAATCTTCAAATACAAGACTAAAGAGAGAAAGAGAAAGATAAACAGGGAACCCCCCCACATACATACACACACACAAACATATAACTTGTAACTTAAGATCAAACCCTTTACATCCTTATATGGGAATCTTACATCTGTCAATAAAGAGAATTGTATATTTACTGTGACATTTAAAAGGGATATTGATAAATAGAAGGTGTGGTTATAAATTAATTGAAATGATGATTAAAAATTTATTAAGGGGTACAAAGGTACAGTAATGGGAGAAAAAGATAGGAGGAAGCAGAAAAGGGTAAATTATGCCACATGAACAGGCATAAAAACATACTGTAGTATAGGGAAACAAAGGAAGGAGATGAACATTATATGAGTTTCACCCTCACTGGTTTTGGTTTAAGGAGGGAATAACATAATCATATTTGGTATTGGTTTGTTTTCTTCAGTGAGATTTTTTTTCCATTCTGGTAGATGTAATTTTAAAAGAATTGGGCAATTTTTCTTCACCTCTCTCATTTGGCTTTTAAAATCTTTCTTGAGCTCTTCCAAGAATGCTTTTTACCTTGAGACCAGGTCATATGATGTAAGGAGGGAATAACATAACCAATACCATAAGACTCAATCATGAAGAGATATAAAAGTTATCATAATAGAGGGAAAGAGGGGAGGGAGATGTGCTTGTAGCAAACTTTCAGAAGTTTCTCAGCTTTGCTAATGAAATGTTCCCCTTCCCTATATTATTATCTGAAAGTCTAAAGGGCAGACAATCAAGAGGGTGTATTATGAATGGAATGTTTTGGAGTCCTGTGACCTCACTAAGGTATATTCCCCTGTCCTATATAGTTACCTGCAAAGGTTACAGGGCAGATAAACAAGAGGGCATGTAATCTTTTTTTTTTTTGTTTATGCCTCCAGATATGGTCTTAGAAAATACCCTAATAAATAACTATCCTTAAGTAAGGGTAAATAGTAATAAACAGGATTAATAAAATAGGAAATAAACAGGATTAAGGGAGGTTCCTTCTACATTATCTGCATTTCTTTGATGTGGGATCTTTCTACATTGTCTGCATTCTTTGGGGTGTCTACATTCTCTTGGGGGGCATAAAAACTCTGTGAGCTTCTTGCATCTTTGACTCTGTATGAAATGGTCTTGTAATTAACAGACTATTGATTACACCCTGTCTCATTATTCTCAATGCTTGCTAACCCACCAACTGTGCTGGCCACAGTAGTACATTGTATGAGATTTATTCTCATCAATCTTGGTTCAAAGGAAGAAATAGCATCCTGCATTGAGCATAAAAATATATATTGTACCCTACAAGCATTAAGAAGGGTAAGGGATATGAAAAGAGAGTGGATAGAAGGGAAGGAAGAAATAGAAAGGGGCAAGGGTAGAAAAAACCGAAGGAGTTTGATAGGGAGGGAGCACTGAGAGAGGTGGTGGTCAAAAGGAAAACTCAAGGAGGGGAAGGGAGAAGGGAGAAATAAAAGCATAAACAGAGGATGGAATAGGATGGAGGGAAATACACAAATATTAATCATAACTATGAATGTGAAAGGAATGAATTCTCCCATAAAATAGATATGGATAGCAGAATGGATTAAAAATCACAATCCTACAATATGCTGTTTTCAGGAAACATATTTGAAACAGGGGGATAGAGACAGGGCAAAGGTAAAAGGCTGGAGTAGAAGATATTATGCTTCAACTAAAGTTAAAAAAAAAAAAAGCAGGGGTAGCAATCCTTATATCAGATAAAGGAAAAGCAAATAGAGTTCTAATTAAAAGAGATAAGGAAGGAAAAAATATCCTGATAAAAGGTCCCATTGAAAATGATTGAATATCGTTACTTAACATATATGCAATAAGCAGTATAGCATCTGAATTCTAAGGGAAAAGTTGGAGATTTTAGCCCCAGGGCTGCCTTACCAGCAACCAGCTGGAGGGACTCCAGAACACCAGCTGCTGTGGCATTACCAGAATTCTCAACACATAGCTGCCTAGGACAAAGTGAGAGGTCAGTTCCTTAAGGACTTTGGGACTAATTGGGGGAGGGTGTGGGCCTCTTTCCCTAGGGACGAGAAGCCAGTGATTAGCCAAGGCACAGCCAGCCATGTTGCAGCTTCAGTTGTTGGCCTGCTAACTCTAAAGGGATCCCACAATCAGTCTTAGCTTTATTGCTCTAGCTTTAGCCTTCTTGGATCTAGATTGCAGTCTGGGGTGGAGGTCTTGCAGTGTGTGACTAGCTTGCCAGAGCATGTGGAGGCTTCACAGAAGGCACTGAACTAATACCTTTGGCAGCTGATAAAACCACATCATTTGGGAGGAAAGCTCCCCTGGCTGGTGGCAGAGTCCTACTGTGGGAACAAGCCCAAAACACAAGAAATTGAGTGGCAACATAACTAGGCAAAGGAAAAAAAATAAACAGAAAAATTCAACATTACACTCCTATTTTGGGGGACAAAGAGGATCTAAGCGTGGGAGAGCAAGAGGACTAGGAGGTCAGAACTTCTGCACCAAAAGCCCCAAATGAAAATAGGAGCAGGTTACAGGCCATAGAGGACCTTAAGAAGGATTTTAAAAACCAAATAAGAGAAGTGGAGTAAAAATTGGAAAGAGAAATGAGAAGGATGCAGGAAAAGTATGAAATCAGAGTCAACATCCTGAGTGAGGAAAATAACACCTGAAAAATAGACTAACTCAAATGGCAAAGGAGACTCAAAAGGGCAATGAGGAGAAGAGTGCCTTAAAAAGCCAAATTTGCCTAATGGAAAAGAATCTCAAAAGCTCACTGAGGAGATTAATTCCTTCAGAGTTAGACTGGAGCAAATGTAAGCTGGTGACTTTATGAGAAATCAAAATGCTGTTAAACAGATTCACACAAATGAAAGAATAGAAGGCAATATGAAATATCTTATAGGAAAAACCACTGACCTGGAAAATAGATCCAGGAGAGATAATTTAAAAATTATTGGACTACCTGAAAGCCATGATCAAATAAAGAAGCTAGAAATCAACCTTCAAGAAATTATCAAGGAAAATTGCCCTGATGTTTTAGATCCAGAGGGCAAAATAGAGGTTGAAAGAATCCACAGATCACCTCCGGAAAAAGATCCCCAAAAGAAAACTCCCAGGAATATTATAGCCAAGTTCCAGAATCCCCAGATCAAGGAGAAAATATTACAAGCAGCAAGGAAGAAACAATTTCAGTATTGTGGAAACACAATCAGAATAGCACAGGAGCTGGCAGCTTCTACACTGAGGGATTGAAGGGTGTGGAATATGATATTCCACAGGGCAAATAGCTGGGATTAAAACCAAGAATCACATACCCAGCAAAATTGAGTATATTGTTTCAGGGGAAAATATGGTCATTCATTGGAATAGAGGACTTTCAAGCACTCCTGAGGGAAAAACCAGAGTTGAATAGAAAATTTGACATTTAGACAGAAGAAGCAAGAGATGCTTCAGAAGGTAATCAGGGAAAAGAAATCAAAAGGAAGTTATCAAAGTTGAATTATTTGCATTCCTACATGGAAAAACAATAACTGTGAATGATGAAACCTTTCTCAGTATGAAAACAATGGAAGAAGGGTATATGGGCATATGAATACATATGTGAATGTGTGTATATATACTTACAGGTATACATGGATAGAGAGCACAGGTTGAATTTGGTGTGAAGGGATGATACTTAAGGGGTTAGGAGGTGAGAGAGGAAAGTGGCAAGAGGAGATGGGGTGAGACAGGGTAGGGCACACTATATCATGTAGAAGAAGCAAGGGGAAGTGGTGGCAGGGGAGGGGAAGAACAGAAAGACAAAAAGGCAAAAACATATTCTCATTGAATTTGGCTAAGGCGAGAATGACATACATACTAAATGCGATATCTCACCCTGAAGGAGAGTAGGTTGGAAGGGGGATGAAAGAGGGTATGATGGATCGGAGGTCATTCTGGGGGGAGGGCAGGTTGCAAGTACCCACTTTCGAAAGAGACAGGATCAAAGTAGGGAATGGAGCAGGTGGGGGTGGGATGGGTGGGAGGGAAATATAAGCAGTCTCTTATAATATATCTACTATGGTAATGTTTTGCATAGCTATACATGGACAACACATACTGAATTGCTTATCTTCCCAGAGGGAGTGGGTGACAAGGGAGGAAGGGAATGGATCTGAAATTCAAAGTTTTAAAATTACATGTTACAAATATATATAAACACTATTGTTAATACTATTTTGCATGTAATTGGGAGATAAGATGTGCAGGCATTAGGGCACAGAGATTCACCTTGCCCTAATGGTAAAGTTGAAGGGAGTATGGGAGAAGATATGGGAGAGAGCAGATTGGTTGAAGGGCTATCTCATGGCACTGCTATTCTTGTGTGGTGGGTGGGGCAAAACTGTAACTCACAATCTGTCAAATATGAATGATGCAAACTAGAAGTTAATAAAGCTTTTGTTAAAAATTAAAAAAAAAAAGAACACTGATAGTGGACATCCTTGTTTCACTCCTCATCTTATTAGAAATTCTTTTAGCTTATCCCAACTGTATATAATACTTGCTTGTGGTTTTAAATTAATGCTATCTATCATTTTAAGGAAAGCTCCATTTATTCCTATACTTTCTAGTGTTTTTAATAGGAATGGATGTTGTATTTTCTCAAAAACGTTTTCTGTATCCGTTCAGATAATCATGTGGTTTCTGCTAGTTTTATTGTTGATATGATCAATTATACTGATTGTTTACCTAATATTAAACCATTATTGCATTCCTGGAATAAATCTTGCCTGATCAAAGTGTATAATTCTTATGATAAGTTGCTGTAGTGTTTTAACTAATATTTTATTTAAATTTTTTGCCTCTTTTTAATGAGGGAAATTGGTCTATTATTACTTTCTCTGTTTTATGTCTTACTGATTTAGGAATCAGAACCATGTTTGTGTCATAGAAAGATTTGGTATGACTCCTTTTTCACTAATTTTCCCAAACAGTTTGTAGAGTATTTGGAACCTATTGTTCTTTAAATGTTTGATAAAATTCACTAGTAAATCCATCTGGCCCTGAAGATTTTTTTCCTAGGGAGTTCACTGATGTCTTATTTGATTTCTTTTTCTGAGATTGTGTTATTTAAGTAACTTAGTTCCTTTACAGTTAATCTGGGAATTTTATATTATTGTAAATATTCCTCTATTTCACTTAGATTGTCAAATTTATGTGCATACAATTGGGAAAATTATTCATAATTATTGTTTTGATTTCCTATTCAATGGGAGGTAGATTCACCCTTTTCATTTTTGATACTCATAATTTCGTTTTCTTCTTCCTTTTTTATCATATTGACTAAGGGTCTATCAATTTTATTGTTTTTTTTTAATGAAACCAGCTTAGAATTATTAATTCAGTTGTTTTCTTAATTTCAATTTTATTAATCTCTCATTTGGCTTTCAATATTTTATATTTAGTATTTAATTGGTGATTTTAAATTTTTCCTTTTACTAGCTGCTTCAATTGCATGCCAGATTCCTTTATTTCACTTTTCTCTAATTTATTCATGCATGCATTCAGGGATATATAACTACCCCTAAAAACTGCTTTTAATACATCTTACAAATTTTAGTATGTTGTCTTATTATTATCATTCTCTTTAATGAAATTACTGTTTTTTTTTCTATAGTTTCTTGTTGACCCACTCATTCTTTTGTATTAAATTGTTCAATTTCCAATTAGTTTTTAGTCTATCCATCCATGGCCTTGTGAACATCATAATCTGAGAATGATGCATTTAATATTTCTGCCTTTCTGTACTGAAATGTGAGGTTTTTATGCCCTAGTACATGGTCTATTTTTGAGTATGTACCATGAACCACGTAGAAGAAAGTACATTCTTTTTTATTCCCATTCACTTTTCTCCAGAGATCTATCATATCTAGACTCTCTAAACTCCTATTTGTCTCCTTAAATCCCTTCTGGGTTTTTTTTTTTTTTTTGAGTTTAGATTTATCAACTTCAGAGAGGGGGGATAAAAGAACCCCACTAATATAGTTTTCCTATCTATTTCTTCCTCTTTCCTTTAACTTCTGCTCTTTGTATTTGGACACTACACCATTTGTTATATGTAGGTTAAGTAATGATATTTCTTCATTCTTGATGGTGCCTTTTAGCAGGATATGGTTCCCTTCCTTATCTCTTTTAATTAGATCTATTTTTGCTTTTGCTTGATCGGAGGTAAGGATTGCTCTCCCTCTTTTTCACTTTAGGTGAGACATAATATATTCTACTCCAGTCTTTTACCTTTACTCTGTGGGTATCCTTTTTTTTTCTTTTCTTTTCTTTTCTTTTTTTTTTTTTTGGCTTTTTGGAGGGCAATTGGGGTTAAGTAATTTGCCCCAGGTCACACAGCTAGGTTGTTGTTTGTGTGTGTTAAGTATCTGAGGCTGGATCCGAACTCAGGTCCTTCTGACTCCAGGGCCGACGCTCTACTCACTGCGCCACCTAGCCACCCCTATCCCTTTTTTCAGATGTGTTTCTTGTAGACAGCATATTGTAGGATTATGGTTTTTAATCCATTCTTCTATGTGCCTCTGTTTTATGGGAGAGTTCATACCATTCACATTCACAGTAATGATGACTATCTATCTCTTCATTCCATCCTATTCCCTTCCCTGCTTAGTTTTTTTGTTTCTTTCTTCTCCCTTCCCCTCCTTGAAGTTTTCCATTTTGACCACCACTTGCCTCAATCTTCCCACCCTGTGAGCTCCCATCTTTACCTACCCTTTCTCCTTACTACTATGTCCGTCCCCTCTAATCCCCCTTTTTATCCCCCCCCCTTTACCCTCCTACTTCGTATAAGACACAATAGGTTTTTATACTTATCAGAGTATGTTATTCCCAGTTTCACCCCAAATAAATGAAACTAAATTTCATACAGTGCTTCTCTTCCTCCCTCCTTTCCCTCTATTTAATGAATTTTTGTGTCTTTTCATGTTAGAATCTTAAACTTAACTGATTATGTTGATCCCTCTTTGAACCAGAAGCAGTGAAAATAATTTTCAAATGATATTCCTTTCCCCCTTTCCTTCCCCTCTAATATATTGTGGTTTTATGCCTCTGTGAATGGCATAATTTACCTTTGTCTGTCTCATCCTTTCTTTTTATCCCATTACAGTCCCTTTGACCCCCTTAATAAGTTTTTTTTTTTTTATCTTCAGATTAGTTCATTCATACCCATATCTTCTACCTATGTATAACCCTTTTAAAGGTCATGATAATCATATAAATTTCAATATTGACAGTTATCAGCTTCTCATATAGGGATGTTAACATTTTGCTCTTATTACATCCCAAGTTATGTGCATGTGTGCATTAGTGTGTGTGTGTGTGTGTGTGTGTGTCTATGTACGTATGTGTTTTTTACTTTTTTTACCTTTTTATGTCTTTCTTAGGTCTTGTAATTGGAGATCAAATTTTCCATTGAAATCTGGCTTTTTCATTAGAAAAGTCTTGGAGTGCCTTATTACATTAAATGACCATCTCCTTGCCTGAAAGATTATGCTCAGTTTTGTTGGGTAGTTAATCCTTGGTTATTGTCCTAGCCTCTTGCCCTATGAAATATCAAATTCTAATCCCTCTGATCTTTTAATGTAGAAGCTGTTAGGTCCTGTGTGACCCTGACTGTAGTTCCACAATATTTGAATTCTTTCTTTTTGGCTGCTTGAATTATTTTTTCCTTAAACTTGTAATTGTGGAATTTGGCTACTATATATCTTGGAGTTTTCAATTTGGTATCTCTTTCAGGAGGAGACTGGTGAATTCTTTCAATAGCTATTTCATATTCTGATTCCAGCACTTCAGGACAGTTTTCTTTGACAATCTCTTGGAGGATGTTGTATGGGTTGCTTTTTTCATCATGGCTTTCCAGTACACCAATAATCCTTAAGTTATCTCTCCTGGATCTTTTCTCTAGGTCAGTTATTTTTCACTGAGATATTTTACACTTTCTTCCAATTTTTCAATCTTCATGTTTTGTTTGATTGACTCTTGGTGCATCATAGAGTTATGAGTTTCAATTTGATTCATTCTAATTTTAGTGACTTATAGTCTTTGGTTAGTTTTTGAAGAACATTTAGGGTGGTATTTTCTCCAAATACTTCACTCATTTTACCTTTTAAAGATTTGTTTTCTTCAGCAAAACTTTTTTTTTCCAATTTGGTCATTGTAGATTTAAATTTGCCTTCTTAATTTGCTCTTTAAAATCTTTCTTAAGCTCCTCCAAGAATGCTTTTTTGCTTGAGTCCACTTCATATTTCCTTCTGTGGTCTCAGGTATGAGTATAGATTCCAAGTTGTCCTCTGTATTTGGTTGTTTTTGATCTACATAATAAGCTCTGATCAATTTTCTTGCCTTCCCCTTCTCCTTCTCAGCTTCTTTCCTTTCCATTGTAATTTCCTATTTCCTAATTTCTCAGGCTGGGACCTAAGGGCCTGGTTGTTGACTTTCAATGCTGTAGTCTCTGGGTATCTAGTTTGAGGCCAAGACAGGAGTCTCAGTGTTCCCCCTGAGATATGCTGAATCACACAAGAGTAGTCTGTGGAGAAGTGATGGTCTGGCCACTTCAGATTTCTGCCTCTATACCCCTGAGTTATAGCTCAGGCAGGCTTTTGCTCATCAGGTAAGATGGGCCTTGTTGGGTCCCCTCCCCCTCTTCTCTTCACACCCCTTCCTGCCTCAAATACACCCCTTCTCAATGACTCCCAAACCTGAGGCTATTTCCACTATATCAGGATTTCCCTCTTTGTGGGACACTTATATTTGGGTTTTCTAGGTCAGGGAAGGGGAATTGGAGCAGGCAGAGTTTACTGTCATCCTGGGTCCTGGAAGGACAGGCAGTCTGTTTCTAAATTTCCAGTCTGATAGCCCCAGGAGAAGGTACTTTCTCTTCTGGGAGCCCCAGTCCCTCTCTTACCTGGCTCCAGTTATTCCTCTGATTCCATTGTGAGATGCTGGTGAGATGGCTTTGTATCACCTTTGGGATGGGTCAGTCTGCCACTTGGGGGTCCTTCTATCTGCTGCAGTCCACCCTCTAGTCAGAGCTGCTGCAGCCCCCACATGCTCCATGCTCCCCTTGTCTGTACATACGTGGGCACTTTCCTGGGCTGTATTCTGCCATGCTTCTGCTCCCAGTGTATTTTGTCACTCCAAAATCCGTTCAGATTCCCTCTTTAAGGTTTAGTGTTGCGATTCATGGAGGAGCTTAGAGAAGTTACTGCTTCAGTTCCACCATCTTGGCTCCACCCACTTGAGGCTGGATTTTCACTCAGAACTTTCTGACCACAGCTCTGGTGCTATATCCATTTTATATTTTTTTAATGGAATCCCTGTTCTCTTACCTTACAACTGTTCTTCATGTGAAACCTGTGTTCTCCCCCAGAAATTATTTCACAATATAATATGGATTTACTTATATGAGTGTGTATTATTAAATTCAAAAGAACACAAACTCTCTGACAGCAAGGTAACATATAAACAGGAGTGACACTTATTATGTACCTCTTCCACATCCAAATGAACAGATAGGAGAAAATGCCTTTTGCCCACTGCCCTGAATATTCTCTTTGAGAAAGAGATGAGACAGAATAAGAAAGACAGAGAGACAGAAAATAGTAAACATCTACAGCTAACATTCCACTCCCATTAGATAAAAAGTGAACGTGTCTTGTCTTTTTAGTATTTTCTATTTCCCAAAATCTTGCACACTTTCTGCATAACAAGTATCACAACCCTCTGTCATCTTAAAATGTTACAACAGCGAAGGGATAGGCAACATTTTCCACACTTGTTTCTTACATTAATTTCTGTCCCCTCTCTATGCAACATTATCCCTTTGACCAAGAATTCTATGTAACTGGGAGTTCAAACTTTACTCTCATTTATTTCATCCCTGAAATGTGATCCATTTGTGGGTACACTACCCAAAGCCCTATGGAATCATAGGTCATAAGCTTATTTTACAGATGAAGAAAAGGAGGGCCAAGGAAGTTAAGTGACTTGCCTAAGATCACAGAAGAAGTAAACATCAGAGCTTAAGATAAGAACATAGATTATATGAACTAAGAGTCCATGCTTTTTCCATTGACTCCAATGACTTTTGCATGAAATATTTTCATGTTTTCAAAAATCATACAGAAAGTTGCTCTGGATTCTCAGTTACTGATTCCATAATATGAATGATTCTCTCAAAAGTGGGCTGCTGGTAGCCTCAATTGTCAAGAATATTACAATAATTTTTGGATGAATTGAATTTTCCTTTCCATGAACACTTCTGGTCATATAAATAATTAAGTTATTTGTTTTCTTTGGTCTCTCAACCACTTTTTGAGAGTGACAATCAAATCAACATTACTTTTGCTACTGTGAAGGGCATGACAGTCTAATACTCTAAAGTTCTATTAAGAAAACCAAGTTTCCATCCCTAACCACCAGGCCCTGCTCCCACATATTCATCTGCTTCAGCCTCATTTCTTCAGTGTAACATTCCCATTATTCCACTGTGTTTTCTGGGACTCCTATTCTTTTACAAACCAACATCTTTTCACTTTAAATTTGTATGCTTCCTCTAGAAATTACATTGCAATTTATTTTGTATTTACCTCTATGTATAGATATTATCACCTCCAATACAACATAAACTCCTTGAGGGCAAGGACTGCTTTATTTTTCTCTTTGAATTCCTGGCATGCAGTACGTGATATCTGTCACATAGCAAGCCTTTTGTAAATTGCTTATTAAGAGAATCAAGGGATATTGTTCACATCAATACTTTGTAATACAAAGACGCTTCCTTTGTTGATATGCATTTTTTTAGTTTCCTAGAAACCATGAACTATAATCTGTTACTGGGTTATCTTTTCTCAATATTTTCCAATATGATTTGGATGATGTTTCCATTTCTGCCACAAGGTTAGGAATTAATTAAAGGATGGATGCAGCGTTTATTAATCACTTATTATGTGCAATAGGCACTATGATAAATGGAAAAATAAGCCTCTCTATGATTTCAAAAAATTCAATTTCTAATGAAGAAGAACACACATAAAGGTTTCAGCAGCAAAGCAGATGCTTTAAAGTACAGAAAGCCATAAACTACATAAAGACATGAAGTACAGTGAACAAAACAGATGTTTGTAAATTTTCATCATTTCTACTGATAAAATCATATCAGTTAAATGTTGGAGAAATGAGGATATTGGAAACCTAATGCATTGTTGGCAAAGTTTGGGACTGATTCAAACATTAGGGAGAGCAATTCGGAACTGTGCCCAAAGGTTCATAAAACTGTGGAAAACCTAGGATTCCAAAAGAGAAGATTGAAAAAAAAAAAGGAACAACATGTACAAAATAGCTCATCTTGTGGTAGCAAAGAACTGGGAATTGTAGTGATGAGCATCAGTTTGGTTATGGCTGAACAAGTTGTAGTATAGGAACGTAATGGAGTATTATTGCTCCATAAGAAATTATGAGCATGCATATTTCAGAAAAAAAACATGGAAAAATTTACATGATTTGATGCAGAACAAGGAGAACACTGTATGCAGTAACATAAAAAATTGTGCTATGATCAGCTGTGATGGAATTAGCTCTTCTCAGCAATAAAATGATCCAAGATAGGATATCTAAATCCAGAGAAAAGAACTATGGAGCCTGAATGCAGATTGAAGCATTCTACTTTCACCTTTTGTTATTTTTTTTTCTTTCTTATGTTTTTTTTTTCCTTTTGTTCCAATTTTCCATTTGCAACCTAGGCAGGTTCCATATTAGTCACTGTGGAAATATGTTTGAAATCATTTTTTTTTTTACTTTGTGTACACATTTAGTTTTATTGTAACAAAACAACTTGTACATTTTAACATTTAAAACTGAGCATCTTCCTTTCCAGTGAAACAAAAAAGAAAATTTAGAAATAAACAAGAACAAAATTACAATAGAGAATGTCAATTCCAAATAAGATCCTACAGGTTCTGCTGATTCTCCATTGAGTGGCAGGGCTCAAAGTCATCATTAGGAGAGAATTTTATTTTAAAACTGTCATCTTAAACTGCAAGGATGTCTGTTAAACATCACAATTAAACATGCCAAAGGAGAAGAAGCCATGTTGTCAAAATGCCCACTTAACCCACCCAAACATCTCAAACCCACCCTTGCTGACCTGCTATAACCCCATGTTTTTTTTGTTTTTTTGTTTTTCATTTTTTTAAACAAGAGAAAGTAGACAGATACATGTTGGTAAATGCTAACTGTCCATATTCACATAGAGACACAGTGTAATCTCTGAGCCCAATATACAGAGAAAGAAGGAAAAAAGCTAGAATTCTATGCACTACTACACAGGGGCCTAGCACCCTTCAGCTTCCAGCAGTGTGAAGGGAGCAGAAGGTTTTCTTTTTTCCCACAGAACACAGTGTGTGTTGATTCCATAAACAGTTTGTTTTGAGATAGGAAGGGATAAAAATGTGAACTTGGAACAGAAACTGGTAGAGATTCTTTTCCCACTGTATTCTGCTCAAGGTATTTCCCCCCCACCCAAAAAAAGTTGTGAACCATGGTGTAAAGAGGAGAGAAAGAGACCTCAAGAGAACAAGGCAAATGCGCACAAGAGAAAATAAAAATAAAAATAAAAAGGCTGCAACTTGCTCCCAGGGACTGAAGAAAATTAAAAAGGTAAAAGAAGGTTTGGAATCCATCAGTGTTCTATTAGTCATCTTCTCCTTCATCCTCCTCTCCTTCTTCTCCCTCATCATCATCTTCATCTTCTTCACCTTCATCACCTTCTTCATCAATGTCCTCCAAGCCTTCTTCTTCATCATCATCATCATCTTCTTCTCCTTCCTCTTCTTCATCATCCATATCAGGTACCAAGTAGTACTGCAAAGGATTTGGCCAGATATCATCTTCGATGACCTCTCCTAATTCATCTGCACCTGCATCAGAATGGTCAGTGAACCAAGTGAAAAAGCTTTCTGGTTCTTCATGCTGCCTCTTCTGGATGGCTTTATTCTGTGTCTGACTTGAACGTTTCGTCAAGTCCTTCCAAGATTTCCATTTGATTTCAGTTGATTTTGAAGATGGATCTCCACTTTCATTAAGATGAAACACTTTGGAGAGAACTTTATTTTCGAAGTAAGGGTTTTCATCAAAATAAAAATCTATTCTGTAACCTGATTTAATATCTTCAAACTCTGTCACTTCAACTCTGGTCAAATAATGCAGTGCCTCTTCATCCTCCTCCCCAAGCAGTGCAGATACTTGCGGGTGGTTAACAAATGTTGTTACCCAGAAGTTTGGTATTTTGGCGATCAATTCTGACCTCTTCTGGAAGAGGGGTTGGTGGAGTTTGTTATATTTCTGTTCTACTTTCAAAATTTCCTCACTGGCTTGCTCATTCAGTCTGTCTATTTTATTCTGTAATTCATCAATATGTTCAATTGCTTCCTGTTGCTCTTTTTCTGAGGTCTCATCGGCTCCGTTGTGGTTGGAGATCCTTTTTACTGACTTTGGCCGCCGACATAGTGGTGTTCTCTCCACGCTCACCGGCTCCAGGGAGGAGAGAAGGGAGAGGGGGGGCGGGCGGGCGGCTGCCTTTCAGCTCATATATATATATATACATACATATATATGTGCATATATGTATATTAAACATTTGATATTAAACCTTTGAATTCCAGATTCTTTCCATATCTCCCTCATCACACACTTGTGGGAACATAAGCAATTCAAAATAGGTTGTACATGTGTAGCTATGCAAAACATTTCCATAGTGGATATATTGTGAAAGACTTACTATACTTCCCTCCATCCTATCCCGCCCCCCATTTGTTCTATTCTCTACTTTGATACTTTCACTTTTAAAAGTGGGTGCTTCACCCCAATTGAGAAATGGTCAAAGGATATGAATAGGAAGTTTTCAGAGAAAGAAATTAAAGATATCTATAAGCATATGAAGAAATGCTCTAAATCACTATTAATTAGAGAAATGCAAATCAAAACAACTCTGAGATACCACGTCTCTCCAGTCAGATTGGCTAAGATGACAAAACAAGACAGTGACAAATGCTGGAGAGGATGTGGGCAAATTGGAACGCTAATACATTGCTGGTGGCGTGGTGAACTTATCCAACCATTCTGGAGAGCAATCTGGAATTATGCCCAAAGGATTATAAATAATTTCATACCCTTTGACCCAGCCATACCACTCCTAGGGTTATATCCCAAAGAGATCATAGTAGTGGGAGGAAGAACCATATGTACAAAAATATTTTTAGCAGCCCTTTTTGTGGTTGCAAAGAATTGGAAACTAAAGGGGTGCCCATCAATTGGGAATGGCTAAACAAGTTGTGGTATATGAATGTAATGGAATTTTATTGTGCTATAAGAAACGAGGAGGTGACGGATTTCATAATTACCTGGAGAGACTTATACAAACTGATGCTGAGCGAGAAGAGTAGAATCAGAAGAAATTTGTATACAATCACAGACATACCATATCTGTGACGACCAACTATGACAGACTGGACTCTTTTCAGCAATGCAGTGATATAAGTTAATCCCGAATGACTCAAGAAAGTGAGAAATGCGCCATCCAGAGATATAACTAGAAAGAACTGAGCCTGAATCCTGATGGAAGCAAACTAAATGATCTTGTTCTTCTCATTGTTTGGTTTTACTTCTTCCTTACCATCTTTCATCCCACCTAGTACAATATGCCTTTGTAATTGGAATAATGTTTAATATGAATGCATTTGCAGACCCTATACTGTACTATATGATGTCATGAGGGGAGGAGGGAGGGAAGTAAAGGAAATTTGAAAATCAAGGAACTATGGAATTGAATCTTGTTAACTGAAACTAAACTAATAAATTAATTTAAAAAAAAAAGTGGGTGCTTCAAAATTCCCTCCCTGCCAGCCTCCCCTCCATTTCATCAATCCCCCTTTCATTCCCTTCCATCCTATTCTCCTGTATGTGAGATACCCTATTTAGTGTGTATGTCATACCCTGCCTAAGCCAAATTCAACGAGAGTAAGATTTACCCCTTCCCTTTTGCCTTCCTGTTCTCCCACTCCATTGTAACAGATTTACCTTGCTTCTTCTATAGGAGATAATTTACCCCATTCTCTCTTCCCCCATCTCTTCTTATTTCCTCTCTCAATTCCTAATTTCACTTTTTAAGTATCATCCCTTTATATTCAATTGGTCCTGTGCTCTCTGTCTATGTATATCTGTATATATATATACATATATATATATATATACACACACACACACACACACACACATATATGTATATATATATGTGTGTGTGTGTATATATATACATATATATATATATATATACATACAGGTATACACACACTCACATATGTATTCATATGCCCATATACTACCCTCATATATACATATGATATTTATATATTTATATAATATATATACTATTTATATATTCCTTTGATAATATATATATATATATATATATATATATATATATATATATATACATTTCTATTCTCTTCAACTATTCTCATATGGAGAAAAGTTTCTTAAGTTTCACTTATCATTTTTCCATGCAGAAATATAGGTAATTCAACTTTGATAAGTTCCTTGTGATTTCTTTTCCCCGTTTACCTTCTAATGCTTCTCTTGTTTCTTGTATTTGAATGTCAAATATTCTATTAACCTCTGTTTTTTTCATCAAGAATTCTTGAAAGTCCTCTATTCCACTGAATCACCATATTTTCCCCTAAAACATGATACTCATTTTTGCAGGGAAGGAGATCCTTCATTTTAATCCCAGCTCTTTTGACCTGCAGAATATCATATTCCAAAGCCTTCCATCCCTCTATGCTGATTATGTTTCCACAATATTAAAATTGTTTCTTCCTGGCTGCTTGTAATATTTTCTCCTTGATCTGGCCACTCCAGAACCTGGCTATAACATTCCTAGGAGTTTTTTTTTTTTTGGGGGGGGGAGGGGATCTTTTTCAGGATGTGATTGGTGGATTCTTTCAATGTCTATTTTGCCTTCTGCTTCTAAAACGTTAGTGCAATTTTCCTTGAGAATTTCTTGGATTATGATTTCTAGATTCTTTTTTTTAATCATGGTTTTCATGTAGTCCATTAATTTTTAAATTCTCTCTCTTGGATCTATTTTCCAGGTCACTGATTTTTCCAATGAGATATTTCCCATGGTCTTTTTTTTTTCATTTGTTTGGATCTGTTTAATAGTATCTTTTTTTTTTTTTTAAGCAATTGGGGTTAAGTAACTTGCTCAAGGTTACACGGCTAGTCATTTGATTTATGCGTGGGTGCTCATTTTCTGAGGCCGGATCTGATCTCGGGTCATCCAAACTCCGAGGCCGGCGCTCTTACTCACTGTGCCACCTAGCCGCCCCTTTAGGGCAATCGGGGTTAAGTAACTTGCCCAAGGTTACACGGCTAGGTTTTTGTTTGTGCGGATTAAGTGTCGGAGGCCGGCTCCGAACTCAGGACCTTCTGATTCCAGGGCCGGCGCTCTATTCACTGCGCCACCTAGCCGCCCCTGTTTAATAGGATCTTGATTTCTCATGAATTCATTAGCTTCCATTTGCTCCAGTCTAATTCTGAAAGAATGATTCTCTTCATTGAGCTTTTGAGATTCTTTTTTCCATTAGGCAAATTTGGCTTTTTAAGGCGTTGTTCTCATTGCCTTTCTGAGCCTCTTTTATCATTTGAGTTTGCTTAGTTTTTAAGGTGTTATTTTCTTCAGGCAGTTTGTTTACTCTAATTTTATAGTTTTCTTGCATCATTCTCATTTCTCTTCCAATTTTTTCCCTGCACTTCCCTTATTTGCTTTTCAAAATCCTTCTTAAGCTCCTCTATGGCCTGTAAGCAGCTTATTCTTTTGATGGAAGCTTTTGGTGCAGGAGTTCTAACTTTATTGTCTTCCTCCTGTCCCATGCCCTGATCCTTTTTGTTCCTCAAAAAGGAATCCATTGTTCGACCACTCTGCTTGCCTTGCTTCCCTTATTTTTTTCCTGTTGCCACTCAATTACTTGACTTTTGAGCTTTTTACTCCAGTGGACCTCTACTACCAGAGTGGGGAGCTTTGTCCGAATTGCTGGGATTTTCACAACTGCTGTTGTTGTTAGTTGAGTTACTTCTCTGAAGCCTCCACATGCTCTGGCAAACTGGTTATACACCCCAAAACCTCCACCCTCGACAATAATCCAGATCCAATCAGGTTAAAGCAAGAGTGATTACCCCTCAGACTGGAAACTTCTTCTTCCTACAATCTGCAGACCAAGAGCTCTGAAGCAGCCATGTGGCAGTGGCTCAGCTGCAGCACCTCAGGCAATTCTCCCTCCAGGGTTTAAAGGCTTGACAGCACTCCCCAACTCCCAGTTCACAAAGTCCACACTGCAATGACCTCTCACTTTGTCTTTAGCATCTGTGGGTTTATAATTCTGGAAACTACCACAGCTGCTGGTGATCTAAAGGCCCTCTAGCTGATGGTGCTTTCTGGCCACCCCTAGGCTAAAACCTCGGGCTTGTACAGGACTTTTCAATTTAATATAATCAAAATTATCCATTTTCAATTTTTTAATGCTGTCTAATTCTTCTTTGGTCATAAAGTCTTTCCCTCTCCAGAAATCGGACAGGTAAACTATTCCTTGATTTCCAAGAATGCTTACAATACTAGCCTTTATACATCACCTTCTAAAAATTATGCCAAATGAAAACTCCTAGGAATATTATAGCGAGGTTCCAGAATTCCCAGAACAACAAGAAAATATTACAAGCAGCCAAGAAGAAACAATTTGAATACTATGGAAACACAATCAGAATAACACAGGATCTGGCGGCTTCTACAGGGAGGATGGAAGGACTTGGAATATTATATTCTGGATGTCAAAGGACCAGGGATTAAAACAAAGAATCACCCACCCAGCAAATCTGAGTATCATGTTTTAGAGGAAAATATGGTCATTCAATGGAATAGAAGACTTTCAAGCATTCATGATGAAAAAACCAAAGTTGAAAAGAAAATTTGACATTCATATACAAGAAGCAAGAGAAGCATGAGAAGGTAAACAGGGAAAAGAAATCATAAGGAACTTTTCAAAGTTGAACTATTTATATTCCTACATGGAAAAGCAAAAATTGTAACTTATGAAACTTTTCTCAATATGAGAATAGTTGAAGGGAATATAAATGTGTGTGTTTGTGTGTGTGTGTGTGTGTGTGTGTGTGTGTATAAAATAAACACATATGCATATATATCTCTGAATTAATTTAATATAGGGCATAGACCTCCATCTTGGACTACTGGAAATTCAAAGGGGGGATGGGGGAGGATATAGGAGAGAGCAGATTGGGGGACAAGTTGTTTAGTGGGATCACTTTTTTGGGTGGTAGGTAGGGGAAATTTGGGGAGAAAATGTTTAACTCAAAATATTGTGGAAATTATGTACTAAAAATAAACGTAATGGGCATTTGAATACATATGTGAGTGTGTGTATATATGTATACAGGTATACACAGAGAGAGGGCACAGATTCAGTTGAATAGGAAGGGATGATACTTAAAACATCAAATTAAGAGGTGAGAGAGGAATATAATGAGAGGAGATGGGGTAAGACAGAATGGGGTAAATTATCTCTTATAGAAGGGACAAGGGGAAACTTTTACAATGGAGGGGAAAAACGGGAAGGCAAAAGGGAATGAGTAAACTTACTCTCATTCTATTTGCGTTAGGGAGAGAATGATATACACACTAAATAGGTCATCTCATCCTACAGGAGTGTAGGGGGGAAGGGGAGGAGATGGGAATGATGGAGCTGGAGGGCAATTTCAGGAGGA
This sequence comes from Gymnobelideus leadbeateri, assembly GCA_011680675.1. NCBI lineage: Eukaryota > Metazoa > Chordata > Mammalia > Diprotodontia > Petauridae > Gymnobelideus > Gymnobelideus leadbeateri. The sequence goes on along the minus strand of WOXC01004817.1, from coordinate 209,369 downwards.
GAGCAGTTGGAAGCATACACTTTTGAAAATTGACAAGTTCAAAGTAGATAATAGAATAGGTGCAGGGTGTGATATGATGGAGGGAAATATAGTCAGTCTTTCACAATGTGTGCACTATGGAAATGTTTTACATAGCATCACATGTACAGCTTATATTTAATAACTTATCTTCCCAGGAAAGATGGTTGAAGATGGAGGAAAAGAACAAATCTGTAATTCAGTGTTTTAAAATCAAACGTTTACAAAAATATACATATTATTATTTTTATATGCCCGTGGGAAATAAGATATAAAGGCACTGGAGCATAGAGATTCATCTTGCCCTATTGGAAATTCAGAGGGGGAATGGGGCAGGATATAGAAGAGAGCATATTGGAGTAGGAGGTGTTCAGTGGGATCACTTTTTTTGGGGGGGGGTAGGGGAAATATAGGGAGAAAAATTTGTAACTCAAAATCTTGTGGAAATTAGTGATGCAAACTAAAATAAACATAAAACTAAAAAGAAATCAAAATCTTATAAAATAAATGTTGAAAACTAAAATTAAATTAGTGATTTTTTGGACTTAATAGTATTTTATTGTTTCAAATTACATATATATATATATATATATATATATATATATATATATATATATATATATATATATATTTGCCTTTTGGAGGGCAATTGAGGTTAAGTAACTTGCCCAAGGTCACACAGCTAGGTTTTTGTCTGTGTTCGCGTTAAGTGTCTGAGGCCGGATCTGAACTCAGGTCCTTCTGACTCCAGGGCCGGCACTCTACTCACTGCGCCACCTAGCTGCCCCCCAATTACATATTTTAAAGCAAGCATGAGCAGCTTTCAAGAGGAATTCAAGGTTCTGTAACATAATGAACTCTCTGTTCAGCAGTATATTAAAGCAAAACATTTGCAGAAATCAAATTACAGCATTCACAATGTTATGGCATAACAACTTATCACTAAAATGGCCACATAGTTTTCACCAAAGAGATCACATAGTTTTAGGCAAAAGATTACATTCATTTAGTAACTCAGTCATCTAGTAATTCAATCATTTAGTAAGTCCTTAATTCAACCATCCTGTTTCTACTCTGCCATCCTTAAGGAGACTTGTATCCTTAATGGACACAAAGTACAAAACTCAAAGTTCTACAACCCTAGGTCACAATAAATAATACTTTTCTTAGTCAGCATCAGGTACCCCAGAAGACATCTTTTCATCTTGACTAGAAGCTGGCTCTCAGCTTCCAAGTTTCCTCTTCCTTCATCCTAGCTTCTGCCAGAATCTACATGACTGTCACCTGGGTTCAAAGGCAGGAGTCTCCCAGTTCCTTGTCCATCTCCTTGTCCAGTCTATCATCCAGTCCCTTCTACACTTTCCATTCCTTATTGAAGCTCGCAGTGTCCAGTCCACCTCAAGGCCTTCACAGTTCCTGTTTCTGGGAAGACAATGCTTAGCAGAGATTAAACAACATTCATTCACATTGCCTGCACTATCATCAATTGAATATCTGCTTGTGATTCAATAGGGAGTCACAAACAAGTTCCATGTCATTAGTAAAACTCTTTAGTAAAGTCCCAGGACCTCCAAAACCCTCCTCCAGGACTTCTATAAACAGACAACCAGAAAATCCTCTTTCAGGGCTCCCAGGGCTTCTGTACAAAGTACCACAAACAACCATCAACACAGACAGAATAGAAAAATATAGAGTGCTCCTTCTCCACCACAAGAGCTTCCTTCTTAGTGCTACTCTCTCCATCCTGGGCCATTCCTTATATGTGGACATTAATTTCTCACCAGGAGTTCACAAGTACTAGGGTTCAGAACCTGTGGGATTCCCAAGTTCTGGATCTTAATACTTGATACAATCATGAATAGAAACATGGTGTTTCTACTTCTGTGTTGATTAAATAGCTGAAACAAGGTGTTAATTCAATAACTGAAACAAGGTGTTACCTACTTATTTGCTTGCAATTACAAATGTAAAGATAGTTTTCAACATTCATTTTTACATGATTTTGAGTTCCAAATTTTTCTCTCTTTTCTTTCCCTCTCTCTCCCCAAGACATCAAGAAATCCAAAAGAGGTTATACATGTAAAAATGATTTCAAGCCCTCCCCGTCAGGCCGTGCGGAGAGAGCGCCTGAAGCCCCAGGAGGAGGCGGCAGAGGCCCCCCCGAGCCCTGAGCGCGCGGAGCTGAAAGGCAATTCAGTTTGGAAAGAAATCACCAGGCTCAAGCAAACTTGGAGTCGAGATTGTAAAAGTTTATTGTTAAGCTGTATGCCACAGCAGGCAAGGGGTTTTAGGGAATCTGCAAACTTACAGAAGTCACAGGTATGCTTTTAAGGAGTCAAGACAGTAACTCAGGTGTCAATTATGCTAATTAGGTGAGTAAGGGTGGGATTAAGGAGGAGTTAAGGAGTGGTCAGTGCTTAAAGGAACACGCACTTTTAATATCAACTGCCCAGGCATATTTCTCATAATTCACTGGGAAATAACCCAAAGTGGGGCTACCTGGAGGTGTGGTTTTTGGCCTGAAATGTCACTAAATCAGCCTGCATTCAGGGCTGACTGAAAAGTGCCCAGTCTGCTACCCATCAGTGTCATGTTTGACAAGATGGATCTTGGGAGCCAAGGCTAACAGACACTCAGTATGTGTATAATTGGCTAAGGAGTTAACCTATAGATAGGGCATTCAAGGATTCATGGGCACAGCTGGCCACTCTACTAGGGGAGATAACATTTGCCTAAGCTAAAATGTGTATAGATGGTTTAGTGTAGGATTCATAGGTAGCTTGTTATTGTTCCAAGCAGAGATAAACAGTTCATTAGTTGTTTCTGGGCAGAGTGCTAGCAGGGAGAAAGGGCAGAGTTAATGCTCTGAGACTGGGAGACTGGGGAGGGGGAAATGTGATTTTACAGACTGGTTTTACAAATTGATTTTACAGACATATATCACAAGCACCCCTTTTACAAACTAATGTTACAAACTGATATTACAGACATAGACTGATGTTACAAATATATATATATATATATATTATATATATATATATATATATATATATATATATATATATATATCCCAAGCACCCCATCAGGATCACTGTTTTGGGGTGGTTCGATAAGAAAAAAATAGGGAGAAAATTTGTGACTCAATATCAATATAAATGAATCATGTAAAGTAAAGAAAAAAATAGTTAACCATAAAATGGGAAAGTGATTCGTATTTCCAGCTGTAATGCTTATTTCAAACTGCTTTATTAAAACTACTCTCTGGAGTTATATATTTATGTCCTTATTAAGTTGTATCAACTGAGTGAAAACAAAACAAAACATTCCCTCCAAAAGTGAGAAAAAAAGAAACAAAACTATTTGGCTTCTTATGCATCTCTTTCTTAGGCCAAGAATAGATTTTGTCTGCATTTTCCAAATGCTCACCACTTGGCAGAAATTTACTGGTATCAAAATTTACTCTCCAATAAAAACACATTTTAGAGACAGGTGATGCAGTGGATAGAGTGCCTGGGAGTCAAGAAGATTCATCTTCCTGAGTTAAAATCTGGTCTCAAATATTTACAAGCTCTGTGACCATGGGCAAGTCACAACTCAGTTGGCCTCAGTTTCTCATCTGTCAAATAATCTGGAGAAAGAAATGGCAAACTGCTCCTGTACCTTTGCAAAGAAAACCCCAAATAGGGTTACAAAGAGTTGAACACTAATGAAAAATGACTAAACAACAATAGAAACCACATTTTTATGCTTTTTAAAAGTAAGTGTTTAGTTCTTGTTGCCATCTTTCCTTTCCCTCAATAGTTCTTTCACAGTATATATAATCTTTTAGGACTCTTTCTTATTTCAATGAAAAATAGTTAAGTAAAACAGATGAATAAAACAATAGGGCCTTCCAAATAAACTGAGTATAGAGTCAGAAAGACTTGAATCAAAATTCAGCTTTAGGCACTTTAGTTGTGGGACTCTGGGCAAAGCACTCCTCAGATTTTTCAACTATGGAATGGGGATAATAACAGTTCCTCTTGCACAACAAAGGTTTTTGTTCAGATCAAATGAGATAATAGTTATAAAGCACTTTGAAAGTTCACATATGAAAGTACATAGTTGTGCACATAGTAAACATATATCTTGTACATGGTAAGTAGTTGTATTATTATTACTGATGTTTGACTCTTAGACCCCTCAGATCTCTGAAAAGTACAGGGAAGTGTGTTTAATCATCCTTTCTCTGAAATCAAGACATCCTTTTAAGTCATCTGAATTCAATTGTCTTTTAGTTTTGTTTATAATATGATAATGATGTAATATTTTTGATTATATATATATTTGATTTTATATATATATATATATATATATATATATATATATAAATTCTGTAACTGTATATCGATAATTGTTCACCTTAAATTAAATATCATATTTTGGCCAAAGTATGTATTAATCAAACTACTTTGATTGATTTAAAAATTCCTTTTCCTGTGTCGGCAACTTCTCAGGGACAAGATAAATTTTCCCTCATCTTAGGAGAAAAACAGATATCCTGAGACCATAAAATGTAAATAGACCCTGTTCCCTTTGTTGTCAATTTACATTTACAACCATTTCTCACACATAGATGGTAACAAATGAAAGTCATAAAGTTTTAGGATGTGGTCATCCTGAATTGGGATAGTTCTAAAATTCATAAAAAGTCTTTTGATTGATCTATTTGGCAGTCAGGACTGAGCTCCGGCACTCCTTGTTTAAGTTACTGCCGGCTTTGGGCAAAAAATTCTGTAACTGTATATCGATAATTGTTCACCTTACCAAATTTTTTAGGAGTCAATATTGTATTGTTCTGATTCTACTGTCTTATCTCTATATCTTCATGTAAGTCTCCCCATGTTCCTCTGAATTTGTCATAGATCACTTTTTAAAAAAGTAAATTTCTACATTTTCATATAGAAATAAGCTCAAATATTTTCAAGACAAATGTATCCCCTTTGTTCCTAGTTTTTAGTTACTATAAATGTGCTGCACTAAGTATCTTGCACAATTCAAAATGTAACAAAATGAATTATTTATAAACAAAAATATTGAATTGTCTGATATAGGCTCTTCTTTACACAAACTCTCATGTATTATAATACTAGAATGCTTTGTGAAAAATACACAGAAATTTCTGAAGAAAAGTTTTCTGAATCAATAGAAAAAGAAATTTAAAAACGCATGTCTACATCTATACATTTATGTTTTCATCTCACTCACAAATATATTGCAACACAACCAAGTTGTATCTAGCATCAGGGAAGATATTGGGGCTTGTGATAAGGAGCCATATCATCTATCAGTCAGTGTTCAAACTCAGAGTTATAGAAGTGTCCTATGACACATCTCATGCCTTTCAAGTCTAGTAATGTTTTCCTGGGAGGGTTGGAAAAGTAGCTTTGTGTTTGGGAGCCATGAAGTCTGTTTTTCACCTATTGTATTGATTGCTATATGGCTTGACAGGAAGATAGACCATCTGCAAGGAGATGAGGCAGAGGGAAGTGGAAACATAAATATAACTGATTATATTTTTGTTCAACCACTGAAGCAATTATTAGTACCTGGTACATAATGCTTTGTAAGGAATCTAGCTGTGTACAGCAAGGAGCCTGATATCAGTTATTTTTATTTTTTATACCTTCAATAAATTGAATGATAATAAATAAGCCTGTCCAGCAGAAAGATGATCATGTTTTTCGCCATTCTGTAGCAATCATGTTATAAACCCCTTTTCCAACAGAAAGAAAACAAATAAGAAAATTTCTCAGATGTCATTTTAATATCTTTCTAAAGTAAGGATCTCAGGGGAATTCTGCAAAGTCCATAGCAAAGGATGGTGGATATCTAAATATTCATATAAGGAATCTGTAGGCTGTTTCTGCACACCTCAGATAGACAAGTAATAATAACCACTAACATCTAGATACTATATACATTTTGGAAAGTTTGTGCTTTACACACATTACCACCATACATGAATTCATTTGACCAACTAAACAGACTTAAAGACTTACCCATGGGCAAAGGTCACATAATTAGTTTGTGTCAGAAGCATTATTCAAAACCAGAGCTCAAAGTATAGAACCCTATCTCCCTTGAAACACTACTTAAGTACAGAGTATATTTATGTATCATTGGATTCTTTCTTGTTTTAGCTGATTAATGTCACTCATTATGTCTAAAGTATTTAGCTAGTGATGTATAGGACTGGTGTGACTGATGTAATTGGATTAGTAATGACACAATAAAAACACCCTTTTCTCAGATAAAACCATCTTTTTTCTCCTTTGTAAAATGATTTCTCCACCATTGCAACTAAAAAGGTTGTGCAGGCCTGGACCTGGAGTGGACACAACCAGTGGATCAGACTGGCCAGAGCAGACTTCAAGAGAGTGAATCATCAGAAGCTATGGCAGTTTCCAGATTTCTCAACCCATAAATTCTAAAGAGAAAGTAAAATATCTGTGGGGAACTCTGTTGGAACTGGGTAATTGAATGGTGGAAGAGTGAGGTCCAGCCTCTGAACCCAGAGCAAGAAGTGGCAGAGGCGTTGCTGTTGTAGCTGCTGCAATGAGGCTGACCCCCAAGTTCCTGGCTTACAGATTGTAGGGGTAACATTTGACCATTCTGAGGGTAATCACTCTTGCTTTGACCTGCTTGGATATTGATCACAGTCTTGGGTGGTGGGACTGGGGTGAGAAACTGCTGTGTGCCAGAGCTTGTGATGGTTGTAGCAAGGGAGCCCTCCTAAGACTCCTGACAGCATTTGGGAAAACACTAGCAGTTTGGGACAAAGTGTTTTCTACTCTGGAAGCAGAGCAAAAAGCTCAAAAGTCAAGTAAGTGGTTGGCATGATGAGTAAGCAGAGGAAGGACAAACACACCATAGAATCTTTTGAGGGGAGAAAAAGGATCAAAATATGGAAGTAGAAGAAATCAATAAAGTCAAAACTCCTGCATCAAAAGCTTCTAAGAAATATAAGAACTGGTTACCAGTCATGGAGTAGCTCAAGAAGGATTTTGAAAATCAAGTAAGAGAAGTGGAGGGAAATTGGTAGGAAAGATGAAAATGATTCAAGAAAATCATGAAAAGTGAGTCAAGGGGGAGACCCTGCTAAAGGAGAACTCTAAAAATACTAAAGAAAATAACACCTTAAAAATAGACTAATTCAAATGGCAAAAAAGGCCCAAAAAGCCAAAAAGGAGAAGAATACTTTACAAACCCAATTTGCTCAAAAGGAAAAGGAATTTAAAAAATTCAGAGAAGGGAATAATACCTTCAAAATTGGATTGGAGCAAATGGAAGCTAGTGACTTTATGAGAAATCAAGATACTATAAAAGAGATCCAAACAAATGAAAAATAAATAGAAGGCAATGTGAAATAACTCATTGGAAAAAACAATGATCTGGAAAATAGATCCAGGAGAGATCATTTAAAAATTATTGGACTACCTGAAAGCCATGATCAAAATAAGAACCTAGAAATCATCCTTCAAGAAATCTTCAAGGAAAATTGCCCTAATATTCTAGAACCAGATGACACAAGATAAATTAAAAGAATTGACTTATTTCCTCCTGAAAAAGACCCCAAAAAGAAAACTCCCAGGAATATAAACGCCAAATCCCAAAGTTCCCAGGTCAAGGAGAAAATGTTACAAGGAGTCAGGAAGAAACAGTTTGAGTATTGTGATAACACAATCAGGATAACACAAAACCTAGCAGATTCTATATTAAGTGACTGAAAGACTGGGAAAATGATTATATGGAGTTCAAAGGAGCTAGGGTTAAAACCAACAATCATCTACCCAGAAAAACTGAGTATAATACTTCAGGGGACAATATGGTCATTCAATGAAATAGAGGACTTTCAAGTATTCATAATAAAAAACACAAAGCTGAACAGAATGTTTGACTTTTTTTTTCAAATGATTTATTAATTTCTGGTTCACATCATTCCATTTCCATCAAATTTGGAGTTACAATTTTCCCCATTTTTCCCCTACTGCTGAAAAGAAGGTATATTCCTTTTTAACTCCACAGAGTTTTCTTCAGTGACCTATCATATCTAGGCTCTCTAAATTCTATTCACCTCCTTAATTTATTTCTTGTTGACTTTGAGGTTAGATTTTTTTTATTTCTTTTCTTTTTTTTTTTTTTCAGGGTAAAACTGCTTTATTGATTGCAGTTAGTACAGTTCAATAAATATTGATCCCCAAAATGAACTCAGCTATTTATCATAGATTGTTCCCTGGAAAGTCACATGAAGTTGGATCAATTGATTCCCATGGAGGTAAACTTGAATTAATTCTGTTTCTTGGGAAATGAAGCCACACCAAGCTGATAAAGGGCATAAACTGTTCCAACAACTGAAAACAACATGGTGGCTCTATAGAGTAGGGCATCCCCTACCCCACCTTTTAGATGCACTGGAATGCTATCATCCTCCTGGAATAGCTTTTGTTTTTCTGGAACTTTGTTTTTAAACTGCCTGACTGGGGCAACATTTATGGTTCTCTGGGGTATCTGGCGAAGCGCCAGCAAGTTCCTCAGCATTTTGGCAACGTCAGGTCCCCACCAACTGCGACAACTCGATTTTTTTTATTTCTAATAAATGCTTTATTAACTTCTGGTTTACATCATTCATTTCAGTCAGATTTTGAGTTACAATTTTTTCCCCATTTTACCCCTACCCACCACCCCAGCATAGCCATCCCACAGAATATCCCCTCCTCCAATCTACACTCTCCCATCTCTTCTCCCATACCCCCTTCCACTTTTCCAGTAGGGCAAGTTGAATCCTCCTGCCCCAATGCCTGCATATCTTATCTCCCAATTATATGCAAAATAGTATTAATCATAGAATATTTTTTAAAATTTATTTTAAAAGGAAGACAAGCAATTCGGGATATACTGTATATGTGTAGATATGCAAAACATTGCCATAGTAAATATATTGTAAAAGACTGACTATATTTCCCTCCCTCCTATCCCACCTCCCACCTGGTCCACTCCCCACTTTGGTCCTGTCCCTTTTCAAAAATGGGTGCTCACAAATTCCCCCCAAACATTTCCTCCCATCCATTGTCCCCCTTCACATCCCCTTCTCCCCTAGTCTCCTGAAAGGTGAGAAACCCTGTTTAGTATGTATTCTCTCCCTGATCCAAATTCAATAAGAATAAGGTTGTGCCTGTTTGCCTTCCTATTCTTACCCTCCTTTGGAATGTTTTTCCTTTGCTTCTTCTATATGAGATAGTGGACCCCATTCTGTTTATCCCCATCTCCTCTCATTATATTGCTGTCTCACCTCTTAATTTCACCTTTTAAATGAGTTCCAGAACAAGCTCCAGAGTTTGTTCAGAGTCCCCCTTTTACATAATTTTGAAGTGGTGTTTGAAAGTTTGACTTTTAAATACAGGAAGGAAGAGAAGTTTGAGAAGGTAAACACGAAAAAGAAATCATAAGGAACTTATTAAAGTAAGCGGATAACAAGGGGGAAGATAGAAAGGAGGGCAAATTGGGGGAGGGGATATTTAGATGCACACACTTTTGAAAAGAGACAGGGTCAATGTAGAAATATATATTATGTTTTGGATGTGGGATAGGATGGAGGGGAATATATCTAGTCTCTCACAATAAATCTAATATTGAAACATTTTATATAACTACACATGTTCCACCTATAGTCTTTATTATTTTATGTAAATGCCTTATTAACTTCTGGTTTTTACATCATTCATTTCCATCAAATTTTGAGTTACAATTTTTCCCCATTTTCCCCTACATACCCCCCCCCCAGAACAACAGTCATACAGGATATCCCCTCAACTAATATGCTCTCTCCCATCTCTCCTCCCATACCCCCTTTGACTTTTCCAGTAGGGCTAGGTGAATCCCCTAGCCCCATTCCCTGCACATCTTATCTCCCAATTACATGCAAAATAGTATTAATCATAGGATTCATATATATTTTTTTAAAAATTTGATTTTCAAATTTCATTATATGCTGTACATGTGTAGCTATGCAAAATATTACCATAATAGATATATTGTAAAAAAAATACCAAAATACATATATTTCCCTCCCTCCCATCCCACCTTCCACCTGGTCCACTGCCCACCTTGATACTGTCCCTTTTCAAACATGGGTGCTTCCAAATTCCCTCCACCCCAGCCCACCACCTTCCCCCACCCACCTCCCCCACACGCTTCTCTAGGGTGAGACTCCCTATTTAGTATGCATGTCATTCTCTCTCTGGTGCAAATTCAATGAGAATAAGGTTTTGCCTTTTTGCCTTCCTGTTCCTCTCCTCCCCTGCAACCACCTTCCCCTGTCTCCTCTACATGAAACAGTTCACCCCATAGTCTCTCCCCATTCCCCCTCACCACATTACTCTCTCACCTCTTAACCTCACCTTTTAAGTTTCATCCTTTCCTATTAAATTCTACCTGTGCCCTCTATCTGTGTATACCTGAAAACATATATACACACATTCACATATGTATTCATATGCCCATATACCCTTCTTCAACTATTTTCATACTGAGAAAAGTTTCATCAGCTACAGTTACTGTTTTTTTCCCTGTAGGAATGTAAATAGTTCAACTTTGATAACTTCATAGTGATATTTTCCCCTGTTTACCTTCTCAAGCATCTCTTGCTTCTTCTATCTGAATCTCAAATTTTCTATTCAACTCTGTTTTTTTCCTCAAGAATGCTTGAAAGTCCTATATTCCACTGAAGGACCAAATTTTCCCCTGAAACATGATACTGACTTTTGCTGGGTTGGTGATTCTTGGTTTTAATCCCAGCTCCTTTGCACTCTGGAATATTATATTCCATGCCCTTCAATCCCTCTGTGTAGAAGCTGCCAGATCCTGTATTATCCTGATTGTGTTTACACAATATTGAAATTGTTTCTTCCTGGCTGCTTGTAATATTTTCTCCTTGATCTGGGAATTCTGGAAGCTGGCTACAATATTCCTAGGAGTTTTCTTTTTGGGATCTTTTTTCAGGAGGTGATGTGTGGATTCCTTCCACCTCTGTTTTGCCCTCTGGTTCTACAACATCCAGGCAATTTTCCTTGAGCATTTCTTGAAGGATTGTTTCTAGATTCTTTCTTTGATCATGGTTTTCAGGTAGTCCAATAATTTTTAGATTGTCTTTCCTGGATCTATTTTCTAGGACAGTGGTTTTTCCCATGAAATATTTCATTTCTTGACTTTTGGGCTTATTGCCACAGTAGGACTTTGCCACCAGCCAGGGAAACTTCTGTCCCAAACGTTGGGGTTTTCTCAATTTCTGGAGGTATTAGTTGGGTGGCTTCTCTGAATCCTCCACACACTCTGGTAAGCTGGTCACACATCCCAAGTCCTCCACCCCAGGTCACAATCCAGATCCAAGAAGGGTAAAGCAAGAGCGCTTACCCCCCAGACTGAATGCCGTAAACCCCTACAGTTCACAGGCCAAGAATTCAAGTAGTGTCTGAACTTATTATAGATAAAAGATTCAATTTCTGAAACATCTCTTCCTTTCAAAGTGAATATAATCAGAAGACAAACAAGCTTTGTGAAACAAGAATGTAGGTCTACTATTCAGTTGTAAAGTTATAGTCAGGAGCTTCTTTTGTCTATCAGTTTCCTGGAAATTCAAGCTAATTAATTCTAATTATATTAACATTAACTCTAATGATGAAAAAATTATTAATATTCAGTTCTGCCCACTAGACACAGCTTTCTGAGATGCTATTATTGTTAAAAGAGTTTTCCTTTTCCCTTAATATTGTGTCAGGTAGCAAATATTCGGTGTTTGCGTGCCCACACATTGATAACTGCTAATCTTAAAGACACACAGTATACAGATTATTGTAACTTTTTCTATGATTATAAACTCTCACATGATAGAGGTCACAATCTATTTAGCCCATATTACATCTCATTCTTCACTTCCTGGATCTCTTTATCAAAATAATGCAACTATAAATCAAAAAATTAAAATTTTTCCAACTTTTTTTTCCCAAAACATTCATAGAACTTTGTTATGTCACACATATTGCAAAAGGTAAATATCTCCATGTCATCATAAACACATTTTCTGGCTTCTTAATGGCTACACTTTGTTTCCAAATAAAGAATGTCATTCACAACATGACTTTCTGGAAGGGGCTTATATATTGTATATATGCTTGGGATACAGGGGATGCCCTGTAATTCCTCTATTCCCCAGCATATGGAAGTCCAGCTTGTAAGTCCACTAATTGCAGTGGTTGTTCTTTGCTAGAGACTTGTGCCACTCATTAGTGGACTTTTAAAACTATGTTTGACAAGCACAATGAGCTACAAGCTCTAATCCTGGCACCTGACAAAACACACCAGTTACAACTCTGTTCCTCTACCCATCTGGGTACACTAAAAGGGACGCTCTTGGACAGGACTTTGGAAGGCCATGGCCACCATGGGGAACATTACTATCACACAAGAGCTTGGGAGAGCCTGGGTAATGCGTTCTTGAGCCAAGGGCTTGGAAGATAAGTTTGCAGATTAGACTGCCTTTCATGCATGAGCCTGTTTTGGAGGTCGATATGCCTTCATGTGGCGAGATGTTGTAAATGTAACACAACCTCAACTTGTTTTTAACATTATTTGCAGCAATTGCAGTGTCAATGGATATATAGGACCTTTTTTGGGTAATCAATCTGTATTTATCATAACAAGGTCACAATATGTGCTCTTCCTAGTAAAGAGTGAAAGATGGTTTGGGAATCGAACAGATCATGTATTAAACAGTATTGTTCAGAAAAAAGGGGAAAAAACATGGAATAACTATGAGGAGGCATTAGAGATGTATTTCTTGTGTGGTCATTGAAGTCACAATGTTGGTCAATCTTATAGCCTCCTTTACTTCTCTTGCTATGTCTGTATCAACTATACAAAATCAACTTGTAAAGGCCCAAATTGTAGAGGACCTGGCAAAGGCTGTGTCACTGGGTTTTGAAAAACAAGCCCATATTGATGAGGAATTTTATAAAATATTGAGGGATCTAGCCCAAGTCACTGTGGCCTTGGGGGATGAAATAGACTTAATCAGGGTACAAAGTGCACTTCAGTGAGACTTTTGGTATCAGGTGATATGTGTCACCCCCTTGCAATGGGACAATGCTACAGCAAGGTATAATTGGACTACAATTAGGAATCGCCTAAATGGTTTGTTCCTAAATAGCACTATTACTTCAGATGTTGATGATTTCTGGAATTCAGCTTAGGAAATTAATCAAGCAGAACAAACTGATCTTAACCCAGACAAAGCAGCGGAGGACATAATAAAATGGTTTGATAATCCTACTTCTCCATGGTGGCTGAAACCCCATAGCTGGATAGCATTGGCAATAGCAGTGGGCATATTATTGTTTTGTGGCCCTCCTCTGCTTGGCTTGATGTTTAAAATGCTTTATAATAGCTTAGCAATGATTCAGGCTACCTTGCACTTTTCCAAAACAAAAAGGGGGTATTGGACAATGTGAGTTCAAGGCACTTTCTGTCCCATGGGAATTCAGGAACTGTCTTGGCACCTCTTGGTTCCAAGGCTGCTCTGTACTTGTTGGGGATAAGGAAGTTCTTAGGGCCACAGTCCAGTTGTCCACTCACAAAGACATCTCCCAGGAGACCACGTGTTTGTTGAGCAGCAGCTGATGTGACTGGTTTGGCCCCCTTCCATTGGTTCACTCTCCTCATGTACAAGGAGATCACACTTGAATCATGCTCACTTTTAGGTATTTAGAAGCTAGTTTTCTTCCCTATGCATGCTTACCATATTGGAATAAACTGCAAGCTGATGCTCTCTCATCTCTGGTCTCTTCAGTTCCTCATGAGAACACAACCTAAGGCTGGCTCTTAGGTTACTAAGGTTAGTGGCAGCTTATAGCCCTCAAAAAAGAAATATTATCCACAAATTTATATATTTTCAGTTCCCCATTCCTTATAATTAAATTGGTGTATAAATTCCCAAAATATTATATATTTCTCATACATCCCAATTAACATTCATAACTATAAAATTGTTTTTAACAGCAGAGTTCATAATGTTACCAAATTACATAAGTTAGAAATGTACAATGTCTTAAACATTATGTGTTTAAAACTTGCTTCCATCCCTTTAACAATTTTAGGTGAATCTATTTCCAAACTACTTTACACAAGAAATAAATTATAACTCTAAACTGATGAGGTACACGCTCTAGGATCCTCCTTGAACTCTGAATCTTCCCATTTGCCTGAGGCCATAAGCCTTTCCTTTTGACTCAGCCCAAACCTCTGTTACTAACCTAGGTCTTTTTGTCTCATCTCCTGATGGAGGAATGTAGGGCAGAGTAGGGAAAGAAAGGGGTTCTATGAGTGTTCTTTTTCCCCCAACTCAGTCTCTGAAAGTTTCTTTGTTTTTTTTAACTATTTCCAACACAAACACAAAACATTCCAGACACACAGAGACAGAACAGAAATACAGCATTACAGAGTGTACCCAAATGGTAATTCTAATTCAGACCAGTCAAAACCTCAGGATTTTTTCCAGCTTTTTCTTCCTTTCATTTTTTCTCTTATATTCATATTTAATTTGATTGGGGATCATTATATACCACCACTTGATAAGCCATTTGAAATGCATTCCCTCATTTTCTAATTCTTCACCACCACAAAAGGAGCTGCTATAAATATTTTTTGTACATATGGGTTTTCCCTTCTTTCTTATCTCTTTTGGAAAGAGATCTATTAGTGGTATTGCTGGATCAAAGGGTATTCACAATTTTAGAGCCCTTTGGGTATAGTTCAAGTTTGCTCTCCAGAATGTTTGGGTCAGTTCACAACACCAACAACAGTACATTAGCTTTCCAATTTTCCATCTGTTCCAACATTTTTTATTTTCCTGTTTTGTTGTGTTAGCCAATCTATTAGACATGATGTGATAATGCAGAGTTGTTTTAATTTGTATTTTACTAATCAGTATTTATTTAGAGCATTTTTTATATGGCTATAGATAGCTCTATTTTCTTCCTCTAAAAACTGCCTATTCATTTTCTTTTATCATATATCAGTAGTGGAATGACTTCTTTTATTATAAATTTGACTCAGTGCAAAGTCAAGCATGAGCAGCTCTCCAGAAGACAGCTGCTGTGAATAGCTTTAAGGTTCTGATCACAGAGTATAGTGAATTATCTATTTATTGAGTGGTAAACTGAAGGGAAACATTCACAGAAACCAAAGTACAGCATTCACAATGATATAGCAACCTATCACTAATGTGGCCATATGGTTTTAAACAAAAGATATCATTCAGTAAGTTCTTAACCCAATTATCCCTAAGGAGCAATGCTCCTTAAGGGATACAAAGTACAATTGTCTCCCACACCTAGCACATGTGGCTTTAATCTCATCATCAGAAAATTTATCTCTTCTTGATTGGAGGCTAGCTTCCAATCATCATTAAGGGGTACAAAGTACAAAGTACAAAGTTCTCCCACCTGTAGATCACAGTAAATCATGATCTTGTCAGTCAACACTAAGTACCCGAAGGAGAGGTCTTTTCATCTTGCCTCCCAGCTGGCTCCCAAATTCCATGGACCTGCTTCCATGGTCCCAGTTTTTGCCTCAATTCGCCCAACTGTCAACTGGATTCACAGGCAGGCAATCCTCAGCTCCTAGTCTACATCCTCATCCAGCTCCTCATCCAGCTCTTTATCCATTTGCTCATCCAGTTCCATATTGAAGCTCACAGTGTCCAGTCCACATCAAGTTGGTTACAGTTTCTGTTTCTGGGAAGACAAAGCTTAATATAGTCAAAAAACATTCATACACATTATTGCCACCATAATCAATGCACTGTCTGCCTGTGAAATAAACACAGACCCACAAACAAGGTCTGAGAAATCAAACAAATCATCAGTATAGTGCCAGGGGTTTCTAAATAGGCAATAAGAAGATTTTCTTTCAGGGCTTCTGAACCAGGTCCCAGGGCTTTTGTACAAAGTATCACAAAAACAAATTGGCATAGACAGAACAGACAAAAAGAGTTCCAGCCACCACAAATCTTCTCCTTCTCAATTCTTCTCAGTCCCAGCAGTGCTTGAGCTTTTTATCTGTCATTAGTTCATCCCTTTTCTGTTCATCTCCTCCATCCTTCCTGTTCCTGTCTTTGACAAGTACCTCCCACTGTAGAATTCACAGGTCCTGTTTCTTAATTATGGGTAAGTCTCAAAGATCCTTGAACTGAAACAAGGTGTTGAATAATTAAATAACTGAAACAAGGTGCTAAGTATTCATTTGCTTGACATTACGCTCAGTTCTCTATACATTCGAGAAATGAGGCCTTTATTAGAGACAGTGGCTGTAATAATTGCTTCCCAGATTTTTGCTTTCCGTCTAATCTTGGTTGCATTGCCTTTGCATAAAGGCCTTTTAATTTAACGAAATCAAAACAATCTATTTTGTATTTCATCACATTCTTTATCTCTTTTTTTGGTCATAAATTCTTCTCTTCTTCATAGTTCTGATTGGTAAATTATTCAATACTCTCCTAATTTTCTTGTAGTTTCACCATTTCTATCTAAATTGTAAATCCCTTTTGATGATACCTTGGTATGTAGTTTAAGAAATTATTGGTGTATGCTTAGAAAATGTTTTCCAGTTTTCTCATCAGTTTTTGTCAAATAATGAATTCTTATCCCAGAAACTGGAGTCTTTAGATTTATCAAAAAGTACATTACTGTTGTCGTTGAATACTGGGTCTTGTGTACCTAACCAATTCCACAGATACACTTTTTATTTCTTAGCCAGTAACAAATAGTTTTAATGATTGCCACCACCTTCCCTTGCTTTTTTTTTTCATTGCTTCCCTTGATATTCTGGAACTTTTGTTTTTCCAGATGAATTTTGCTATTACTTTTTCTAGCCCTACAAAATAGTTTTTGTTAGTTTAATTAGTATTGCACTGAAAAGGTAAATTAACGTAGGTAGAATTGTCATTTTCAGTATATTAGTTCAGCCTACCCATGAGCAACTGATATTTTACCAGTTATTTAGATCTGATTTTATTAGTGTGAAAAGTGTTTTGAAACTGTGTTTGTTCCTGAGTTTGTATTGGCAGGAATTATTTCAGATTGTCTATAGTTTCTTTAAATGGAATTTTTCTTCCTATTGCTTGCTACTGGGTTTATTAACAATATATAGATATCATGATGATTTATATAGTTTTATTTTATATCCTCCAACTTTGCTATAGTTGTTAAATATTTCAAGTAGTTTTTCAGTTGATTCTCTAGAACTCTCTATACCACCAATTATCTATAGAGTGAAAGTTTTTTTTTTCTTCCTTGTATAGTCTAATTTTTTAAATGTCTTTTTCTTCTCTGATAGCTAAAATTAGCATTTCTAGTACATTAATGAATAACAGTTGCACTAATGGATATTCTTGTTCCTATTTCCAAGAAGGGAAGGTTGATGTACCCCCACTAGTATAGTTCTAGTGCAGTTCTTTAACTAGTTCTTCTGTAACTCACTTATGTTCTCCTCTCAGTATTTGGATTCTATACCACTTTGTGTATATATGTTCTCAACTGATATTACTTCATTATCTATGGTACGTTTTACAGATGTACTTTTCTATATCTCTTTTAATTAGATCCAGTTTTGCTTTTGCTTTTTCTGAGATCAGGAGTGCTACCCCTACTTCAGCTGAGACATAACATATTAAGTTGTAGCTTTTCACCTTTACTCCGTGTGTTATCTCTCTGCTTCAAATGTTTTTCCTGTAGACAACATATCTTAGGATTTTGGTTTTTAATGCACTCTGCCAGCTGCTTAATGGGACAGTTAGTTGGCTAATCTTTTATCATCCCATCAATATCACCCATTCTGACTGTCTATGTATACCCCTTCTTAATGCCATAATAAACATAGAGTTCTCCAGAGTTACAAGCATCACCTTCCCATGTAGGAATGTAAACAGCTTAATCACATTGAATAGCATCTTAGTTTTTCCTCCTTGTCTACATTTTATTCTTCTCTTGAGTCTTGTATTTTAATGTCAAATTTTCTGTTCATTTTTTTAATCAGGAAGGATTGAAAGTCCCCTAATTCATTAGATGTTTATCTTTTCCCATAATTATACTCAGTTTTGTTGGTTTATTGATTCTTTCTTGTAACCTAAGGCCTTTTACCTTCTGGAATATCTTATTCCAGGTCCTATGATCCTTTAAATGTGGAAGCTACTAAGTCCTTCATAATCCTGACTGTTGTTCAGCGATATTTAGATTGTTTCTTTTTTAGCTGCTTGCAGTATTTTCTCCTTAACCTAATAATCTGCAATGTGGCTACAATATCCCTTGGAGTTTTCATTTTGGTATCTCTTTCAGGTGGTGATCAGTGTATTCTTTCAATGACAATTTTGTCCTCTAATTCTAGGACCTCAGGCTAGGTTTTCTTGATAATTTCTTGAAAGATGCTGCTCAGGTGATTTTTTTTTTGTGGCTTTTAGGTATTCCAATAATTTTTAAATTATCTCGCCTGTAACTGTTTTCCAGGTCAAGTGTTTTTTTTCCAATAAAGTATTTTAAATTCTCTTCTATTTTTTCATTCATATTGTTTTGTTTTGATTGATTTTTGATATTTTATTGAGTCATTAGGTTCCACTTACCTAATTCTAATTTTAAGAAGCCTACTTACCTGGGGCTTCACTGAAACTTAGGGAGGTCCACTGCTAGAAGACACCTCCCTTCTCAGGGCTTCACTGATGCAGCAGTATGCTCTACTGTTGGAAGACACTTGCTTGCTTTGGGCTGTGCCATGATACATGTTGGTTTTCTGAGCTGGAGTCTGCCATTGCCCCTGAATGTGACAAGGTACATTGGGTTGGGGGAGGGATTTTCCTGATATTGACATTTGCCTGCTCCACCACTCTGGGGTTCAGGATCTCTCACTGGTTTACTGAGCTAAAGCTTGGTCCGGGCTTGCTGCTATGCCTCTTGTCTTGAACTATGCTCCCCCTTTATCTGAGTGATATGGTGCTGGTCTTCTAAGACTCCCAAACTAAAAGACTGCTCCATCCCATCTTTCCACTGGTTCTACTATTCCAGTATCTGTTCTGAGGTATTATTTTCTAAGAGTTCAGGGATGACAATAGGGGAAGGAAAGGGGTATACTGATTATTCTGCCTCCTTGACTGCCACAAGTCAAAATATACCTGCTTCATTTTTAACCTGGGCCCATTTGCCCCTCCTTAGGCAATCCCCTCCCACAAATGACCCCTCACCCCATTCCATCCTGAAATCTACCTGCTCCTAGGAGTCATCATATAGTGTTAGCCTTAGTTTAGATAACTATTTAACATAGTTCTCTCATGTTCAGAACTCAAGAGATCTGACAATCTCATTCTCTGTAATTGAAAACATAGGCTTGTACTACTACATGTATTCTGTATATAGCACTTATCTGAATCTCTTATGCACTAAAGAATTAATACACCTTATAATTATTTGGAAATAGATAACATCACCTATTAGACTACAACTTCTCAGAATTTAAGAATAGGAAGGAACTTCAATGACTATCTTGCCCTCCCCATATATGAAAGTTATCCCCATTATAAGATATGCAAATGTTAATTTGGTTGCTAAAGGAAGACCTTTAAGGAAGAGGAACACAATATTTTGTTAGGCAATCTACTCCATTTGGGGATAAATAAAAGCATAAGGAAATTTTTCTTCACATAAAGCCTCTTTGTAATTTCTACCCATTGGCCCTTATTCCCTCTGGGATGAGAAATCATACATACAATCCATCTTCTAGATGTCACTCTTTCAATTACATAAACATACATACCCCAGACTCCTCTTTCCATCAATCTTTTCTGCAGGCTAAGTATGACCAGTCCCTCCAATTTATGCTCATTTGATATGGAATCAAATCACTTAACTCTCCTAGATACCTACCTCTGGACACTCTCCCATTTATTAATATCTTTCTTAAAATGTAACACCCAGAACTGAATATAACACTCAAGAAAGATTCTGACAACTTCTATGAGGACCAGTGAACAAATAAATAAATAAAAGCATTCTAAGCACTGTGTTAAGTGCTAGGTATACAAATATAAAACTGTCCCTGCCCTGAAAGAACTTATAATAGAGACTATACATTCAGAGGAGAAATAATAATTGAATGGTGTATTCCTTTGAAAAGTCACAGGAATGATGAGTGTAGTAATGGGGGAGCCAGCTGAATCACCCTTTTTATAAGCCATGGTGGTATTTATTTGATTGTGGTTCTCAGAACAAGAGGTAGAGCAACCCAGGTAAAAGGTTGGATGCGATGTGAAGCATGGTTTGATCAGGTCTGTGGCCAGTTAGGTATAGTGGGCTATGTGGATTTATTCTCACTCATTCCACAATCACAATAGCTCACCCCCAGGGTAGGAGTTCCAAAGTAGTTAAAACGTCTAAGAAATGGTCTTTGGAGATATAAAGCAATCTGAAAGTTTCAGAAACACAGTAGATATCTAGAAGATGATAGGTATGGTCACATGTATGAAATGCTGAGCACAATATATGACCAAGATCATGTCACCTAAACCAAACCTCAAACATTCCAAATGTAATGTGGCTTGGTTATTGAATAGGCACATGAGAAAAATTTGTTGCATTGAATGTCTCATTCTTATGGGTTTGAAAACAGATTCTTAACAGAAAAGAGATTCAGATAGACAAAGAAAATGTATATTGTCCCCTACTATCAATCCTAGGTGGAATCATTGTAATTCACAAAGAGGAGGTAGGAATAAGCCACTAATGATGGTGGAATTCCAATTCCTCTAAACTCAAGGCCAGTGTCTACACTTAGTATTTTGATATCTCAATTTAATATCTCATCCTCCCCCTTTGTAACAGTGCTATTATACCACTAACTCATAATACAATTTACAAAAGTAGCATTTTGATGAATGATATATTAAAGAATAACTTTGAACTTTCAAGGAGAAATTCACTTTGCAAATTCTAATGACAATTTCTCAAATGAAATGACCTCCAGGTAGCCTAATCTGATGAAGTTAATATATCTTCAGTCTGTAATGTTTCTTCTATGCTATCTACCTTGCTTAATACATGTAGAACTTTGCTTTTGTAATTCATAATGATGAAGGTTCCACTGACCCCATAACGAACAAGAGGGGATTCCTTGGTATGAAGTTGAGGTAAGGAAGTTTGATCATAAATAGTATAAAACACAGAAACATGAAAAATATTCTTTTTAGGACAATAAAATGGTTTATTTTAGATCACTCTGATGGGTGAAGTCTGAAATAATTAATGAAACAAAGATTTAGGTTTCTTAGTCTATCAATACAAGCATATCATCCTTTGCTTTTTACGTCTACCCACACTTTCTTTCCATGTTGCTACAGATTTGTAGAATTATAGAATTCCAGGATGGGAAAGGACCTTGAGGGTCATAGAATCCAACACACTAGCTAATGCAAGAAACACGTTTATGAAATTTGTTAAATTTATAAATCTAACCATTTTGCCAGAAAAAAAAATATAAAGTACCATAGCATGACTTTTCCAAGGTTGAAAGTGTCGGGAAACTAATGATGAGATGATCATTTAGGTGAAATATCTGATGATCATGTAGCCAGGTTTTATTTGAACATATACAGTGAGAGGGAATTCATTTAAGTAAGAAAACAGCTTATTTCCTTGTCAGTATAAGCTATAGGATGGAAACTAGAGATCATAAGCCTATAAGATCATAGACCTAGATCTAGAGCACACCTCAGAGTCCATCTAATCCAATCACTTAATTTTACACATAAGAAAAATGAGATTCAGAAAAGTCAGGGAATCCCAAGTACTAGTAGTTAGGAAGTTCCTTGAGCTAATATCTGCCACCCATTAAATTCAACCCTTTATTCCTGGGTGAACATAGGCAATAAAACTCTTGACATAGATACATTTTTTTTCTGTTTTCTTAGCATAAATTGTCTCTTATTAACTACACTAGTAGCTATCATTTATTTAGCAACTTGTATGTGCCGGGTCATGTGCTAAGTGTATTGCAAACATTGTTTGACACAATCCTCACAAAGACCCTGGGAAGTAGGTGGTATTATTGTCTACATTTTACAGATGAAGAGACAGAGGCAAACAGAGATTGTGACTTGCACAGAGTTAATGAGTATCTAAGGCCAGTGTTGATCTGAGGTCTTTCCAAAGCTAGGCCTAGCACTTCTAGTCACTTGTTACCATGCTATGCAAAGAGCATGAATCTATATTGAGTGAAAAAAAAATAGGCCCTGTAATATCAAGTATCACAGATTTAGAACTGGAATGGATCACATAACCTTTGCATTTTGCAGAGAATCGAAGTCAGTTCAGATCAAGTGACTTTACAAATGTCATACATTCAGTAAGTGACAGATCAAGGATTTAAATTCAGCTCTTGCTTCCAAATAGAACACTTTTTCCATTTCATCATATTGTCAATTTTCCTCTAGAGTTGGGATTCTTAACCTTTGTTATGTCATGGACCCCTTGGGCAGTCTGATGAAACTTAAAACTATTATGGTTTGCTTTTTTGCCTACATAAATCATTTAAAGAAATGCTAGGTTTCAATGACAAGTTAGTAAAAATTAAGATTTGTTTCAAGTTTTCTATCTAAATTCATGGATTTCATCCCACCACCCCATCCATCCATTCATGGGAAATTGACCTATTCTAGAGAGAATGGTAATAGCAGATATAAGATGGCTTTATTTTATTTTATTTTATTTTATTTTTCTGAATTACTAATTCCTCCACTCGTTGCACTTAGCTTTCAGAAAATGCAAACAAATTTTAAAAAATTTGCCAGTAATCATAATGAAAGCATTTTCTTACTTTATTCCATTCGCTAGACTCTTTGAATGAATGATGAAAGATAAAAGAGTACCCAACTCTTTTTTTTTTTTTTTTTTTTTTGCTTTTTGGAGGGAAGTTGGGGTTAAGTAACTTGCCCAAGGTCACACGGCTAGGTTTTATTTTTGTTTGTGTGCATCAAGTGTCTGAGGCCGGATCCGAACTCAGTTCCTTCTGACTCCAGGGCCGACGCTCTACTCACTGCGCCACCTAACCGCCCCAAGTACCCAACTCTTAATAAGAATAATGACCTTGAGCTCAAATAGTTCCTTGTTATTTCTTATATTTGTTTCCTTAGGGATTAGGTACGTGATCCTTGCTTTCTATCATAGTTTTATATTGCTGGAGATTCACAAGCCTTTCAAATTGCTCCTTTCATCTTTTTATTTTGTTGCACTGTATTAAAAATCTGGTGGGTTTTTATTTTGGATAAAATTTGACTATTAATGTATTTTAATTTTATTACTTAAATACAAAGAATAAAATCAATTAACTCTACCCTCAGCTAAGAATTAGAAGAACATACCTGACTGTAGAAATTTTCCAGAAATCTAAATCTTAACCTGTAATCATTTCTGACACTTTACTACTTCATGGTTCATTATGCCTAGACCTTTTTTATTCAAATAATCAAATTCCCATTCCTGAATTATAATGTACTTGGGTGGTTAATCTTCAGATCCTAATTGCAACTTGATGACATATTTTAAACTAAATGTATTCATCACAGATTCAAAGACATTTCATATATTTCTATTTAATGACACCACAGGCAGAAACTGCAATTTCTATTATGAATCTTCAGTTAGCATATCCTTTAACAGTCTTAAATATGATTTATGGTAACCTATCAACCTCAGATATAATGAATCTTAAGAAAGTCCTTCTAGTAAGTCAAACAGTGGTAATCAAGTGTCTGTGGAATGGTTTGAAATTTACTAAATTGATATTAGCTTTGGCTCTATGTATCTATAATTAATAGTCTATATAGTGCTGTACCTATTTACACAATTCATTTTAGCTTCTAAAATTCAAAGAGGGCCTTAAAAGACACTTAATGTTTGAAAGATTTAATGAAATCAGTGATCTTGAAGTATCCTCAGAAATTATCTCAACCAGTTTCTCATTCTACAAATAATGGAACTGAAGCCCAAAGTGATCTGCTCAGTTACAGAGTGTTAGTTGTTGGTCGCACCAAGTACTAGAAGCTAGGCCTCCTAATTTCTACTTCTTCTCCTAGATAATTATATTTGAATGTTGTGTGTGTGTGTATGTGTGTGTGTGTGTGTGTATGTGTGTATGTCTGCGGAGGAGAATGTATTTTGTTCTTAATATCACTCTTTAGGCAATGTAAAAATGAAATATTTAAATATTGTAAGGTTATTAATAACAATTATTACTTATCATAATCTAGTTTGTTTTTCAGTAAGATGTTAACAGCTAGCATACAAGGTAGAGTTTTTGTAGTATTTTAAGTTTTTAGCAGCAGTTTACATATGTACTCATTTGATCCTCACAACATATTAGGAAGCTGAGACCATTAGAGGTTAAGTGACTTGTACATGGTCACAAAGCAAAAAAGTAACTAAGTCAGTATTAGGACTGGGTCTCCTTGACTCCATTCTATTTGGCAACTAGGTGACACTCCATATACTCTGTCACCTACCTGCCCTAAATGATCTTATTATCACTTAGAATTTTGCAGTAATTCTAGAAATGTAATACAGATTTCAAAATTCTTTCTAATATTCTAAGCTTTTGTTTTTAACAGTGAACTTCAGCTAGAAGATTACAATAGGTTCCTAATCGTTCTTCATATTTCAATTTTCTTCCCTCTTCAATCCATCCTCTAATCAGATGCCAAAATAATCATTCTAAAGCTTTAATAAGGCCATCTTATTTGCCTGCTCAATTACTTGATGTTATATTTCAGTTGTGTCTGACTCTTTGTGGTCTCATGAACCACATCACATCATGTCATTATTTCCTTCATTATCTCTCAAAGTCTGTAAATTATAGTGTTTATTGTATCCATGATATTTTCAATCCATCTCCTCCTCTTCCATCCCCTTTTCCTTTTGTCTTCAATCTTTCCCAACATTAGAATCTTTCCCAAGGAGTTTCATCTTCTCATTATATAGTGAAAGTATTTAAACTTCATCTTCAATAATTGACCTTCCAGTTTCACATTAGACATTAGTCAGGTTATGAAGAAGGATTTTATCGGATGGAATGACCAATGTGAAAGAGGAAACAAAACCAAACAACAAAAAGACAGAGAGCAGGAAGTTTGCTTCAATGTACATTCAAACTCTGTTTTTTCCAGTTCTTTCTCTGAATGTAGACATCTTTCTGTATCATGAGTCTTTTTTGAGTTGACTTATAACTTTGCATTGCTGAGAAGAGGCTATTCTATCAAAGTTGGTCATCACACATATATTGTGTCTGTAATTGCGTACAAATTTCTCCTGTTTCTGCTCTTCTCACTCAGCATCAGTTTTGCATAAGCCTCTCCAGGTAAATATAAAGTCCATCTGCTCCTCCTTTCTTATAACCCAATAATATTCCATTACATTCATATACCACAACTTGTTTAGCCATTCCTCAATTGATGGGCATCCCCTTAATTTCCAATTTTTTGCCACCACAAAAGGAGTTGTTATAAATATTTTGTACATTTTGGTCTTCCTCCCACTTCTATGATCTCTTTGGGATACAACTTTAGAAGGGATATAGCTGGGTAAAAAGGCATGACATTACTTACACCCCTTTGTGCATAGTTTCAGATAGCTCTCCAGAATGGTTGAATCAGTTCAAAACTACACAAACAATACATTAGTGTTCCAATTTGTCCACATCCTCTCTAGCATTTGTCATTTTCCTGTTTTGTCATCTTATCCAATCTGACTGATGAGATGTGTTACCTCAGAATGATTTTGATTTTCATTTCCCTAATCAATGGTGATTTAGAGCATTTTTTCATATGTTTATATATATAATTTCTCCCCCTGAAAACTGCCTGTTCATATCCTTTGACCATTTATCAGTTGGGTAATGACTTGTATTATTTTTGTTTCTTTGTTTGTTTTTTGCTTTTTGGAGGGCAGTTGGGATTAAGTAACTTGCCCAAAGTTACAGGGCTAGGTTTTATTTTTGTTTCTGTGCATTAAGTGTCTGAGGCCAGATCCGAACTCAGGTTCTTCTGACTCCAGGGCCGACGCTCTACTCACTGCGCCACCTAGCCTCCCCATGACTTATATTCTTAATGTTTTGATTCAATTTTCTTTATATTTTAGAAATGAGGCCTCTCTCAGAGACATTGACTGTAAAAAATCCTTTCCCAATTTTCTATTTTCCTCCTAATCTTGGTTACATTGTCTTTGTTTGTATAGAAGCTTTTCAATTTAATGTAATCAAAATTATCCATTTTGCATTTTATATGTTTTCTAATTCCTATTTGGTCATAAAGTTTTCCCCTCTCCATAAATCTGACAGGTAAGCTATTCCTTGATTCTCTAGATTGCTTACAGTATCAGATTTTATATCTATATCATGCACCGATTTAGATTTGATTTTGGTATGTGGTGTTACATAATGTTCTATACCCAGTTTCTTCCATACTATATTCCAGTTTTCACAGCAGTTTTTATCAGATAGAGAGCTGATATCCCAAAAACTGGTGTCTTTGAGTTTATCAAACAGTAGATTTCTAAAATCATTGACTGTTGAGTATTCTGTTCCCAGTCTAGTCCACATTCCATTACATTTCTTTTCATTAATTCCCTTGATATTCTATACCATTTGTTCCTCAGGAAGGAATTTTTCTAGTACTATAAAGTAATTTTTGTTAAATTGATTGATATGGCACAAAATATGTAATTTAATTTAGGTAAAATTATCATTTTTATTATATTAGCTTAACAAAGCCATGATTATTTGTTGTTTTTCCAATTAGTTAGATATTTGTGATTAGTTAGATTATTTGTGATAAAAATGCTTTGTAGTTGTGTTCATATAAGTCCTGGGTTTGCTTTGGCAGGTAGATTCCCAAAAATTTTATAATGTTTACAGTAACAGTAAATGGGATTTCTCTTTCTATCTCTTAATGTTGAAATTCATTAGAAGTATACAGGAATGCCGATGATTTATGAGGGTTTATTTTATATCCTGCAACTCTGCCAAAGTCTCAAGTAGTTTTATACTTGATTCTCTTGGATTCTCTAAGTAGATCATCATATCATCTGGAAAGAGTGATATCTTGGTCTCTTCTTTTCCTAATTTGATTCCTTTGCTTTCTTTTTCTTCTCTAATTTCTATTACTAATATTTCTAGTGCCAGATTTAATAAGAGGAGTGATAGTGCACACCCTTCTTTCACCTCTGCTCTTATTGTAAATGCTTCTAGCTTATACCCAGTACATATAATACTTCCTGATAGCTTTAAATAGATGCTACCTATTATTTTAAGGAAGGCTCCATTTTTTCCTATACTTCTTAATATTTTTAAGAGGAATGGGTGTTCGATTTTGTTAAAATACTTTTCTGCATCTATTGAGATAATCATGTGGTTTCTGCTAGTTTTTTTGTTGCTGTGATCAATTCTACTGATGGTTTTTCTAATATTAAAACATCTTGCATTCCTGGAATAAATCCTACCTGATCAAAGGGTGTTGTTCTTCTCATAATTTGCTGTAGTCTTTTTGCTAATATTTTATTTAAAAATTATGCATCTATATTCATGAGGGAAATTGCTCTATAATTTTCTTTCTTCATTTTATCTCTTCCTGATTTAGGTATTGGGGCCTCATTTGTGTCATGAAATACATTTGGTAAGACTTCTTCTTCACTAATATTCCCAAATATTTTCTAACTCATTAGAATTAATTGTTGTTTAAATGTTTGATCAAATTCACTAGTAAATCCATCTGATGCTGTAGATTTTTCCTAGGAACTTCACTGATGGATTGTTTGATTTCTTTTTCTGAGACTGAATTATTTAAGTAATTTACTTCCCCTTCTGTTAATCTGGGAAACTTATATTTTAGTAAATATTCATCCATTTCACTAAGATTTTCAAATACATGTACATAAAATTTAGCAAAATAATTTCTAATTTTTGTTTTAATTTCTTCTTCATTGAAGGTAGATTCACCCTTTTCATTGTTGATAGTCATAATTTTGTTTTCTTCCTTCTTTTTTTGGCTTCATATTTGCTAAGGGTCTTTCAATTTTATTGTTGTTTTTTTTTTTTATAAAACCAGCTCAGTTTCAATAGTTTTCTTAGTTTCAATGTTATTAATGACTCCTTTTGTTTTCATTATTCCTAATTGAGAATTTAATTGGGGATTTTCAATTTGTTCATTTTCTAACTTTTTCAATTGCATGCCCAATTAATTGACCTCCCTTTTCTATAATTTATTAATGTATGTACTCACAGATATAAATCTTTCCCTAAGAACTGCCTTTAATGCATCCCACAAATTTTGGTATGTTGTCTCATTATTGTCATTCTCTTGAATGAAGTTAGTGATTGTTTCAATAATTTCTCATTTGACCCATTCATTCTTTAGGGTTAAATTGTATAGTTTCCAATTAGTGTTTAGTCTATCTTCCCATGGCCCTATATTGCATATGATTTTTATGCAGTGTGGTCTGAGAATCATGCATTTAATGTTTTTGCCTTTCTGCAATTCATTGTGAGGTTCTAGTACATGGCTGATTTTTGTGTATGTGCCATATACTGCTGAAAAGAAGTAATATTCCTTTTTAACCTCATTAGTTTTCTCCAGAGATCTATCCTATCTAGCCTCTCTAAAATTCTATTCACCTCCTTAACTTCTTATTTGTTTATTTTGTTTTATTTATCAAGTTCACAGAGAAGGAGATTAAGTTATCCCACTAGTATACTTTTGTTCTCTATTTTGTCCTCTAATTCCTTTAACTTCTCCTCTAGGGATTTGGATGGTATACCATTTGGTGCATATATGTTAAGTAATGATATTGCTTCATTCTCCATGGTGACTTTTTTCCTTCCTTATGTCTTTTAATCAGATCTAGTCGTTTTGCTTTTGCTTTATCTGAGATAAGGATTGCTACCCCTGCTTTTTTTTTTTTTACTTTAGCTCAAGCATAATATATTCTACTCTAGCCTTTTAAATTTACCCTGTGCATATCCCCTTTTTTCAAATGTGTTTCTTATAGACAGCTTATTTTAAGATTATGGTTTTTCATCCATTCTGCTATCTACCTCCCTTTTATGGGAGTGTTCATCTCATTAACATTCACAGTAATGATTACTATCTGTTTCTTTCCCTCCATCCTATTCCCTCCTCTGATTATGTTTTTATTTCTTCCTTCTCCCTTCCCTTCCTTAAGGATTTTCCTTTTGACCAGTTTCCCTCAGTATTCCCTGCCTGTGACCCCCTCTTCTGTACCTACCCTTTTCCTTTACTACAATTTCCCTCCTTTCTAATCCCCCCTTCTTATCCACCCTTTCCTCCTCTTTCACAATGGATTTTTATACTCATCAGTGTATGTTCTTCTCTCTTTGACCCCAAACCAATGAGAGTAAATTTCATAAAGTGCTCCTATCCCTCCCTCTTTTCCATCTATTATAATGAGTTTTTCTGGTTTTATGTTTGAAGAAGTCATAGAGGAGGGTTTTTGAGGTCCTGGTACTTTGCTGATGATTTGTGCTGAAGTCTTGAACCTTGTTGGTGGGTCTGACTTGATTTCAAGGCAGATAATGAATTGATAATGGTGCAGTCAATCTGTATGGATATTATTGTGGCTCTGTCAAGCTTTGTCTTCCCAGAAACAGGAACTGTGAAGGACATGAGGTGGACTGGACACTGTAAAACACCAATATGGAATGGGATCTGGATGAAGAACTGGACAAGGAGCTGGAAAAGGAACTGGGAGCTACCTGACTTTGAACCAGGTGAAAGTTGGAGCTGGGACCATGGAAGAGGAGCCATGGAAGCAGAGAGCCAGCCTTGAGTCAAGCTGAAAGAAGACTTTACTTGGATACTGTGTACTGACTCAGAAGATTATGATTTACTGTGACCTAGGGGTGGAGAACTTTGTATTTTGTACTTTGTAATTGAATTAAGGATTTTGTGATTGACTAAATGAATATACTTGGTTCAAAACTATGTGACCACTTTGGTGAAAATCATGTGGCCATTTTAGTGATAAGTTGTTGAATTGTGACATGGTTAATGCTGTATTTTTATTTTCTTTTACAAATTGTAACATTGTGAATGCTGTATTTTGATTTTCTATGAATGTTGTGATCTGATTTTTTACTGAATAAATAGACAGTTCACAATACTATGTAACCAGAACCTGGAAAGCTGTTCACAGCAGGAACAATCCTCTGGAAAGCTGCCCCTGCTTGGTTTTATATAAGAATATTGATTTTCCTTCCCACAGGCTGCCCTCTCATATATGCTCCCCATCCTTCCCCCTATCACCTTGCCTCTTACATTCTTGTGGGACAAGATGAACTTTTCTACCTCATTGCCTGTATATCTCATTTCCTGGTAGTAGGAAGCAACACTTTTTTTAACATTTGTTTTAAAATGTTGAGTTCCCGATTCTCTCCCTTCTTTGCTCTTCACCCACACCCCACTGGGATGATAGGCAATTCAATATGGGTTATACATGTGTAGTTGTGCAAAGCATTTACATAGTAGTCATGCTGTGAATGATTAGCTATACTTCCCTCCATCCTACCTCATTCACTGGTTTATACTATTTCTTCCTTTGATACTATGTCCTTTAAAAGTGTTTCTTTCAAGGTGGAGGCAAGATGGCTGGAAGGAAGCAGTAACTTCTCTAAGCTCCTCCATGAATGCCATCACTAAACCTTAAAAAGCAAATCTGAATGGATTTTGGAATGACGGAATCCACTTGGAGACAGAGCATAGCAGAATCCAGCCCAGGAAAGTGCCCAGGGGGTGCAGACAGGGGGAGCACCAAGAACGAGGCATCTGTACAGCTCAGATTTGAGAGCAAAGAAGCAGACTACACAACAGAAAGAAGAAGCCCCAGCCAGATGACTTACCAAGGATGAACCCCAGTCATCTCATGGCCATCTCAGGAGGGGAAAGGAAAAATCACTGGGGACAGGTAAGAGATGGCTCAGGGCCCCCAGCAGAGACAGCAGCTTCTACTGGGACTATCAGCCCCCAGCCTGGAAGTTTAGAAATTTGCAGGAGCTAGAAAGACAAAGTAAATTCTAGTTGCTCTGATGGCTCATCCCTCCATCATGAAGTAGAAAACCCAAAGATAAGTCTCCCACCTAGATTGAAATCCTAAGTTAGTGGAAATAGCCTCAGACTTGGGAGTCTTCAAGAAGGGGTGTGACTGACACAGCCAGGAGTCTGAAGGGAAGAGGGGGAAGGGTCCCAACAAGACCCACCTCAACTGACCAACAAAAGCCCACCTGAGCTATAGCCCAGGGGTATAGAGGCAGAGATTTGAAGTGGCCAGACCACCCCTCCTCCACGCACTAGATATGCAGAGGCTACAGCACTCAAAGTCAACAACCAGGACCTTGGCTCACAGACTGAGGAATTAAGAAATAGGAAATCACAATGGGAAAGAAGGAAGCTGAGGAGAAGGGGAAGGCAAGAAAGTCTATTCAAGACTACTATGCAGGTCAAGAACAACCAAATATACAGGACAACTTGGACGGTTTACCCACACCTGAGACCACAGAAGGAAATATGAACTGGTCTCAAGCCCAAATAGCATTCTTGGAGTAGCTTAAGAAAGATTTTAAAGATCAAATCATGGAGGCAGTGACAAACTTGGAAAAAAGTTTCACTGAAGGAAACAAATCCTTAAAAAGTAAAATTAGTGAAATAATTGGAGAAAATACATCCCTAAAAAGGACTTTCCAAAACTAACCTAGCACTCTAATTTGCTAAAAATTAGAATCAATCAAATTGAAACTCAGAACTCTATGATGCACCAAGTGTCAATCAAACAAAACATGACAATTGAAAAATTGGAAGAAAATATAAAATATATCACCGGAAAAACAACTGATCTAGAGAACAGATCCAGCAGAGATAACTTAAGAATTCTTGGCCTACAAGAAAGCCATGATAAAAAAGCAGCCTAGACAACATCTTCCAAGAGACTGCCAAAGAAAACTGTCCTGAAGTTCTGGAATCAGAAGATAAAATAGTTATTGAAAGAATTCACTGTACTCCTCCTGAAAGAGATCCCAAATTGGAAACTCCAAGAAATATACTAGCCAATTTCAAGAATTACAAGATTAAGGAAAAATACTGCAAGCAGCCAAAAAGAAACAATTCAAATATCGTGGAACTATAGTTAGGATCACACAGGACCTAGCAGCTTAAACATTAAAAGAGCAGAGGCACTGTAATTTGATATTTCATAGGGGGAGAGGCTAGGACTATTACCAAGGATTAACTCCCCAGCAAAACACAGCATAATCTTTCAGGCAAGGAGATGGTCCTTTAATGAAATAATGGACTTCCAGACTTTCCTCATGAATAATCCAGAGCTCAATGGAAAATTTGATCTCCAATTAAATGACTCAAGAAAGACATAAAAAGGTAAACAAGGAAAACACAGACTCACAAATACATACATGCACACACTCACACTCATACACACATACTCACAACTTGCGATGGAACAAGAGCAAAGTGTTCACATCCCTACATGAGGAGCTGATAAATGTCAATATTGACATTTTTATGATCATCATGACCTTCAAAAGTGTTATACTTAGATGGAGGGTGTGGGTATGAATTAACTAAACTGAAGACTTAAAAAAATTACTAAGGGGATCAAAGGGACTGTAATGGGATAAAAGGAAAGGATGAGATAGGAAAACGTAAAATATGCCATTCGAAGAGGTAGAAAAACACACTATAGTAGAGGGGAAAGAAAGAGGGAGAGGAAGATAATTTAAACACTATACTCACTGGTTCTGGTTCAAAGATCAATCAACTTAATCTGTAAAGTTTAAGATTCCAATGTGAATAGACACATAAATTCATTAAATAGAGGAAAGGAGGGAGGAAGAGGAGCACTGTTGGAAATTTATTCTCATTGGTTTGGTGTCTTACAGGGAGTTACTTACTCTGATGACGATAAAAATTTATTGCGTCCTATAGGTAGTGGGAGGGTAAGGGGGGTTAAAAAGGAGGAGACTAAAGGGGGTATTTGAAGGGGGGATAATTGTAAGGGGAGAGGGTAGGTTAAAAAGGGGGGGTCATTGGGTGGGAACACTGAGGGAGGGGGTGTTCAAAAGGGAAAACAAGGAGGGGAAGGGAGAAGGAAGAAACAAAAATTTAAACGGAGGAGGGAATAGGATTGAGGAGAAGAGACAGTTAGTCATCATTACTGTGAAGGTGAATGGGATGAACTCTCCCATAAAACCGAGACATATAGCAGAATGGATTAAAAACCACAATCCTACAATATGCTGTCTACAAGAAACACATTTGAAACAAAGGGATACCCACAAGGTAAAGGTAAAGACTGGAGTAGAATTTATTATTCCTCAACTAAAGTAAAAAAAAAAAAGCAGGGGTAGCAATACTTGTCTGAGATAAAGCAAAAGCAAAAATAGATCTAATTAAAAGAGATAAGGAAGGAAACTATATCCTGGTAAATGTCTCCATCGAGAATGAAACAATATCATTACTTAATATATATGCAGGAAGTGGCATAGCATCCAAATTCCTAGAGGAGAATTTAAAGGAATTAGAGGAAGAAATAGATAGCAAAACTATAGTAGTGGGGGACCTTAATCTCCCCCTTTCTGAACTTGATAAATATAGCCTCACAATAAACTAGAAAGAAGTTAAGGAGGTGAATAGAATTTTAGAGAGACTAGATCTGATAGATCTCTGGAGAAAACTGAATGGGGATAAAAAGGAATTTACTTTATTCTCAGCAGTGCATGGTACATAACCAAAAATAGACCATGTACTAGAGCATAAAAACCTCACAATTCAGTGCAGAAAGGAAGGAATATTAAATGCATCATCCTTAGATCATGATGCAATAAAAATTATATGCAATAGAGGGCCATGGAAAGATAGACTAAAAACCAATTGGAAATTAAACAATTTAATCCTAAAGAATGAGTGGGTCAAACAAGAAATTATAGAAACAATCAGTAATTTCATTTAAAAGAATGATAGAAATGAGAGAACATAAGAAAAATTTTTGATTGCATTAAAGGCAGTTCTTAGGCAAAGTTTTAAATCCCTGAGTACATACTTGAATAAATCAGAGAGAAGGGATGTCAATGAATTGGACATCCAATTGAAAATGCTAGAAAAAGAACAAATTGGAAATGCCTAATTTAGTGTTGCATAAAAAATATTGAAAACCATTAGAGAGATTAATAAAATTGAAATTAAGAAATGTATTGACTTAATAAATAAAACTGAGAGATGGTTTTATGAAAAAACCAATAAAATTGATAGATCCTTAGTCAATATGATAAAAAAGAAAGAAGAAAATCAAATTATGAGTATCAAAAATGAAAAGGGTGAATCTACATCAAATGAAGTAAAAATAAAAAAAAATAATTAGGAAGTATTTTCCCAATTGTATGCACATAAATATGACAATCTTAGTGAAAAGGATGAATATTTACAAAAATACAAGTTGCCCAGATTAACTGAAGAGGAAGTGAATTACCTAAATAATCCCATCTCAGAAAAAGAAATCAAACAAGCCATCAATGAACTCCCTAGGAAAAAAATATCCAGGGTCAGATGGGTTTACTAGTGAATTCTATCAAACATTTAAAAAACAAATGATTCCAATACTCTACAAAATATTTGCGAAAATTAGTGAAGGAGTCATACCAAATACTTTTTATGACACAAATATTGTACTGATTCCTAAATCAGGAAGAGCTAACACAAAGAAAGATAATTATAGACCAATTTCCCTCATGAATTTAGATGCAAAAATTTTAAATAAAATATTAGCCAAAAGACTGCAACAACTCATCACAAAAATAATACACTTTGATCAGGTAGGATTCATTCCAGGAATGCAAAGATGGTTTAGTATTAGGAAAACCATCAGTATAATTGATCATAACAACAATAAAACTTGCAGAAAATGCATGATTATCTCAATAGATGCAGAAAAGGCTTTTGACAAAGTATAACATCCATTCCTATTAAAAACACTAGAAAGTATAGGAATAAATGGACCTTCTTTAAAATAGTTGATAGCATCTATTTAAAACCATCAGCAAGTATTATATGCAATGGGGATAAACTAGAAGCTTTTCTAATAAGATCAGGAGGGAAACAAGGGTGTCCACTATCACCCCTCTTACTCATTCTGCTACTAGAAACGTTAGCTGTAAGAATTAGAGAAGAAAAAGAAATCAAAGGAATCAAATTAGTAAAAGAAGAGACCAAGCTATCACTCTTTGCAGATGATATGGTGATATACTTAGAGAATCCTAGAGAATCAAGTAAAAAACCACTTGAGACAATAAATAAATTTGGCAAAGTTGCAGGATACAAAATAAACCCAGATAAATCCTCAACAATCTTGTATATCTCTAATGAAATTCAATAGCAAGAGACAGAAAGAGAAATTCCATTTAAAATCCCTGTAGACATTATAAAATATTTGGGAATCTACCTGCCAAAACAAACCAAGGACCTATATGATCACAAGTACAAAACACTTCTCAGACAAATAAAATCAGATCTAACTAATTGGAAAAATATCAATTGCTCATGTCTGGGTCAAGCTAATATAATAAAAATGAAAATTTTACCGAAACTAAATTACATATTTAGAGCCATACCAATCAATTTACCAAAAAACTACTTTTTAGAGTTAGACAAAATAGTAAAACAATTTATTTGGAAAAAAAAAAAAAACTGTCTCGAATATCAAGGCCATTAATGAAAACAAAGGCTAGGACAAGTGGCCTAGCCTTACCAGATTTTAATCTGTATTATAAAGCAGCAGTCATCAAAACTACTTGGTACTGTCTAAGGAATAGAGTAGTAGATCAATTGAATAGATAGTTTTCATGAAACTCAGCATTTAATGATCATAGTAATCAACTGTTTGATAAACCCAAAGACTCCAGTTTTGGGGATAAGAATGAGTATTGGCCAAAACCTTCTGGGAAAACTGGAACACTATGGCAGAAATTGGACATAGACCAATATGTAACACTGTACACCAAAATAAATTTGAAATGCATGCGTTATCTATGTACAAATGCTTATACTATAATGCAATCTAGGAGAGCAAGGTATAGTTTACTGGTCATATCTATGGAGAGGGAAGACTTCATGACAAAACCAGAGAGCATTATAAAATGCAAAATGAATAATTTTGATTACATACCAAGATTAAGAGGAAAGTGGAAAACTGGGAAAGAATTTTTACAACCAGTGTCTCTGACAAAGGCCTCATTTCTAAAATATACAAAGAATTCAGTGAAATCCAAATCAATACAAACCACTCCCCAGTGGTGGAAGGATATGAACAGGCAGTTCTCAGAAGATGAAATTAAAGATATTTATAGGCATATGAAAAATGTTCTAAATCATTATTTATTAGAGAAATGCAAATCAACACACCTCTGAGACACCCCATCTCACAAGCTAGATGACAAAACAGGTAAATGATAAATACTGGAGAGGATGTGCAAATATTGGGACACTCATGCATTCCTGGTGAAGTTGTGAACTGATTCAACCATTCTGGAGAGCAATCTGTAACTATGCCCAAATGGCTATAAATAAGTGCATGCCATTTGACCCAGCAATACCACTTTTAGGGTTATATCCCAAAGATATCAAAGAAGTGGGAGGAGGACATATGTGTACAAAAATATATATAGCATCTCTTTTTGTGGTGGTAAAGAATCAGAAATCAAGGTGATGCCCATCAATTAGGGAATGGCTGAACAAGTTGTGTTATATGAATGTAATGGAATACTACTATGATATAAGAAATGAGGAGCAGACAGACTTCATAATAACCTGGAGAGTATTATATACATTGATGCTTAAAGAGAAGAGCAGATCCAACAGAAATCTGTACACAATAATAGACACAACGTTTGTGTGACCACTAACTTTAATAGACTGGGATCCTCTCAGCAATGTAAGGTTAGAAAACAACTCCAAAAGTCTCATGATCGAAAGACATATCCACATCCAGATAAAGAGATGTGAAGTCTGAATGCATATTGAAACAAACTACTTGCTGTATTTCTTTTTCTGGTTTTGTTTTGTTTCCTCTTTCCCACTGACCATTCCATCAGTTATAATCCTTCTTTGCAAACTGACTAATGATTAATGTGAAGATGTTTGTCAACCCTATATTTCGGTGCATGCTGCCATGATGGAGGAGGAGGAGAGGGAGAGTGAGAAAAGTTGAAACTCAAGGAACTGTGGAACTGAATGTTGTTAACTAAAAGTAAATTAAAAAAAAATCAATTTAATTAAAAAAGAAAAAAAGTACATGGTGTGGATTGTTAGTAAGAAGTATAAGATGACTATAAAGAAACAGGGAGCTAGATCAAGAAGGACTCTGCCACTTAGCCTCTTAATTATAGATTCAATTCTTCAAAATGAGCGATAGTATAGCATATTGGCAGACTCTTGAAAAGAGGAAAATGACATATGCTGTGGATTATCAGCAAATAACTTAATTGCTCAGTATCCGGGAAACTGCAAGTAGAGATGAGAAGGTGATCTGCACCACAGTTTCTGATTCAGATGAAATCAAAGGTTTAAACATTTCTCATCTGAAATAAAAATAATGCATCAAACAAAAATCCATGGATTTTTTTGTTTGTTTGTTTGTTTTTTGCATGGGAGTTGACGTTTAGTGACTTGCCCAAGGTCACATGGATTGTAAGTGTTAAGTGTCTGATGCCAGATTTGAACTAAGTTCCTAGTGTATCCAGGGTCAGTGCTCTATTCACTAAGCCTCTGAAAAATCCATTTTTCAATCCAGGAAAATCATAATATCATTGCTGTTGCAACACAGTCACTCTCATATAAAAAGAATATAATGTTTTATTAAAATAGATTTGGGGGTTCAATTAAAATCGAATTATATCACTGTCTTTGGTTAAATGGAATGGGTTTTTAGAAAATGAGTTATGCTCCATGGCTCTGGGTAACCTGTAATACTGTCTTAAAAAGACCCACATATTAAGTAAAATATATATGCACACAGCAGAGGAAGCCATGTTTAGGTATAAATGTTTATGTCTATGTCTACATTTAAAGACAGAGATGGAAGGAAAAAAGGAAAGAGGTAAACGGAAAGAGACTGACAAAGATGAGGAATAGAGGGCAGGAGAGTGAGAAAAGAAGTAATGTGCTTAAAAAGATAGAAGCATCTCAGGTAGAAAAACTGAATGAGAGAGCAAAACATATGTCAAAAATATATTTTTTTCACTATGATTTTGGCCTGAGATTTTCAAAATTAGATACTCCTTATATCGGCCCTACAATTTAGTTTCTCTTTTTTCATTTTTTTTCTTTTTGGTAGAAGAAGCACCTTTGGCTATAGCATTTTCACATTATCTGGATTGAAAAAGGGAATCTATTAAAGGAAAAGGAAGGTTTTTACCTGAGGCTTTTTGACCAGACGCTGCAGGAAGAATGAAAAATTCACAGGCAACTACGTCAAGGGCCAAAATATTAAGGCTTGGGGCAGAAGTTCAGATACTTAGCTAACTGAGGATCTGATATCATTGTACTCAGACATAGAGTCTTACATACTGAGAAGGAGAAGGAGAGAGCACATTTTTCTCTTAACATTTTGCCTCCAATTTCTTTCATTCCTCCTTTAGGTCTCTCTTAGTTATGCTATGACATGCTAGGGTATTTTGTTCAGTGTGCTCCTCCAGGAAAAGATGGGTCCCTAAGAGACGATGAGATGGAAGGAACACAGAATACTTTCAATGAGCAAACAAGGTTAGGCCCCCAACACTGAATTCTGAAACTCACTCAGGAACCAAGCTGAATAACTTCTAGCTTCTCAAATTTGTAATGACAATTCTAATTTTTTCTTCTCATGTGCCCCCTTCTGCCTAAAACACCTATACTCACTTATTTAGGGGATGCACAGATAACTGTCTTAAAATAAAAATCCTATTTTTAAATTTGAAACAGAATGACTTTTATTAATGTTCTTGCAAGGCTGAATGTCCAACAAGAAGACACTCCTGTGAAGGCAGTTACACAGTTTTTTATTCCTGATTCCCGATTCACATTTAGCTCTTGTTTCCCATAGTCAGGATACTGCAGGGTTTACATCCTGTTCCTGGTGCCCCAAACACCACACCTGAGTCTCTGCCCATGTTTACATCACCCATTCCACACATTTTCCACATTCCCTTCCCTTCGTTTTCTTTTTTTAATTAATTTTTAATCTTTATTTTAGTTTACATCATTTTTAAATTAAATTAAATTTTTGTTTTAGTATACATCATTCATTTCCACAAGATTTTGAGGTACAGATTTACTCCTTGTCTTTCCCCTACCCACCACCCCAAAACAGCAATCAAACTTTATATACCCATTCCCCCAATCTTCTCTCTCCTATATCCTTCCTCATATCCCCTCCAACTTTGCAGGAGGGCAAGATGGATTTCTATACCCCATTGCCTGAATATCTTATTTTCCAGTGGCATGTAAAATATATAGATATATAAACACTTGATTATAAAATTTTTGAATTCCAGATTCTTTCCCTTCCTCCCTTGTCACCCACCCTTACTGGGAAGATAGGCAAACAAATATAGGTCGAACACCTGAAGCTATGCAAGACATTTCCATAGTGGATATATTGTAAAAAACTGACTATTTCCCTCCATCTTATCCCACCTCCCACTTCTACTATTCTCTACCTTGTCCTTGTTCCTTTTCAAAAGTGGGTGCTTCCAAATTCCCTCCCCCCTAACCTGCTCTCCCTTCAATCATCCCCCTTCTCATCACCTTTTCCCTACTCTCCTGTAGGGTGAGATACCCTATTTATTGTGCATGTCATTCCCTCCCTAAGCCAAATTCAATAAGAGCAAGTTTGACCCATTCCCTTTTCCCTTCCTGTTCTTCCCCTCCATTGTAAAAATTATCCCTTGCTTCTTCTATATGAGATAATTTACCCCAATCTGTCTCTCCCCATATCCTCTCATTATATTTCTCTCTCACCTCTCAATTTCAATTTTCAATTTTTCTCAATTTTTAAATACCATCCCTTCCTATTCAGTTGATCCTGTGCTCTCCGTCTATGATACCTATGATACACACCATCACATACATATTTATACACACATACACTCTCCTATATAGACATATATATGTAAGCATACATATGTGTATATATGCATATGTATGTGTGTATACATATACACATATGTATATGTGTATATATATGTATATATATATACATGTATGTATATATATACATTTATATTCCCTTCAACTGTCCTCACACTAAGAGAAATTTCACAAGTCACAGTTGTTTCCATGTAGGTATGTATATAGTTCAACTTTGATAAGTTCCTTATGACTACATTTCCTTGTTTACCTTCTCATGATTTCTTTGCTTCTTGTATATGAACATCAAATTTTCTATTCATCTGTTTTATTTTTTCTTCAAGAATCCTTGAAAATCCTCTAGTTCACTCAATGACAATATTTTCCCCTGAAACATGATACTCAGTTTTGTAGAGTAGGTGATTCTTGGTTTTTATCTTGTAATGGACAATGGAGTCAGATACAGGAAAGTATAGCCAATTAGAATTTATGAGTGCTTATTTATTAGCCGGCAGCTGTAACCTAGAAGGGAAGGCATCCCTGCACAATCTGTTCAGCAAGCTTCTATACAGTAAAAAGTACTTCCTGAAAAGAACAGTGGTCATAAAGGCAACTTTTGCTCCATAGGGATGTAAACTAAGGGGAGCGGGGCTAAAAGCTAATGGGCAGATCTTTGTTTTGATTACATCTTGGTTACAAGGCAGGTGAAAGGTGAGGTTTCACAATGGTCATACTTTTACACTAGGTTCCTGGGGGCCCTTGAGGGGCTTTGAGAGAGGCTAGCACTATGGGAACCTAACTGGAACTTCAATGCTAGCTCCTTTGATCTCTGGAGTATTATATTCTAAGCCCTTTGATCCCTTAATGTAGAAGCTGCTAGATCCTGTGTTGTCCTGATTGTTTCCATAATATTCAATTTCTTTTTATTTTTCCAAATGCTTTATTAACTTCTGGGATACATCAGTTATTTCCACCAGATTTTGAGTTACAATTTTTCCCAATATTCCCCCTACTAACCACCCCAGAACAGCAATCCCACAGGATATCACCTCATCCAACCTTCTCTCTCCCATCTATTCTCCCTTACCCCCTTTGATTTTTCCAGTAGGGCAAGGTGTATCTCTGTGCCCCAATGCCTGCATGTTTTGTTTCCCGATTATAAGTAAAGTAGTATTAATAATAGTGTTTATATATTTTTAAACATTTTATTTTAAAACTTCGAATCCCAGATTCATTTCCTTCCTCCCTTGTCACCCACCCTTACCGGGAAGGTAAGCATTTCAGTATATGTTGTACATGTATAGCGGCAAAAACGTTACCATAGTAGATATATTGTAAAGGACTGACTATATTTCCCTAGCTCCTACCCCACCTCCCACTTGGTCTAGTCCCTACTTCGATCCTGTCCCTTTTCAAAAGTGGGTACTTCCCACTTCCCTTCCCCGCATCCTGCTATCCCCTCCATCATCCCCCATCTTATCCCTTTCCCCCTACTCACCTGTAGGGTGAGATACCCTATTTAGCATGTATGTCATTCTCTCCCTGATCCAAATTCAATGAGAATGAGGTTTTGTCTTTTTCCTTCCTGTTCTTCCCCTCCCTTGTAAACATTTTCCCTTGCTTCTTCTATATAATATAGTTTACCCCATTTTGTCTCACCCCATCTCCTCTCATTATATTCCTCTCACACCTCTTAACTTCACCTTTTAAGTATCATCCCTTCCTATTAAATTGGACCTGTGCCCTCCATCTATGTATACCTGTAAACACATATCCACACATTCAGATATGTATTCATATGCCTATATACCCTGCTTCAAGTCATTTGTATTCCCAATTTTTCCTCCACTTCTCTTATTTGGTTTTTAAAATCCTTCTTAAGGTCCTCTATGGCCTGTAATCCACTCATGTTTTCTGTCCTCTTTGCCCCCAAAATAGGAGTCTAATGTTGCATTATTCTGTTTATTTTGTTTCCTTTGCCTAGGCATGTTGTCACTCAATTACTTGACTTTTGGGCTTGTTGCCACAGTAGGACTCTGCCACCAGACAGGGGAGCTTCTGTCCCAAACATTGGGGTCTTCACAACTTCCAGAGATATTAGTTGGGTGGCCTCTGTGAAGTCTCCACACTCTCTGGCAAGCTGGATACCCACCCCAAGACCTCCACCCCAGACCACAATGCAGATCCAGGTAGGTTAAAGCAAGAGCTATTATCCCCCAAAACTGATCGCTAAATGCCCCTACAGTTTATATTAATAATAGTATACATGTGGAAAGATAATCAGGATAACACATGATATAGGAGCTTCAACACTGAGGAATCGAAAGGCCTGGAATATGATATTCCAGAGGACAAAGGAGCTGGGATTATAACCAAGAATAACCTACTCAGCAAAGCTGAGTATTATGTTTCAGGGTAAAATATGGTCATTCAGTGGAATAGAGGACTTTCAAGTATTCTTGAAAAAAAAACAGAGTTAATGAAAATCTGTCATTTAGGTACAAGAAGCAAGAGAAGTATGAGAAGGTAAACATGCAAAAGAAATCATAAGGAACTTATCAAAGTTGAACTATTTTACATTCCTACATGGAAAAACTATAATTGTAACTGATGTAAATTTTCTCACTATGAAAATAGTTGAAGGGAATAGAAGCTGTATGAATAAATATGTGAATGTGTGTATATATGTTGACAGGTATACCTAGATAGAGGGCATAGGACCAATTTAATAGTAAGGGATGATACTTAAAAGGTGGAATTAAGAGCTGAGAGAGGAATACAATGAGAGGAGATGGGGATGAATAAAATGGGGTAAAGCATTTCATATAAAAGAGGTAAGGGAAAATGGATATAATTGAGGGAAAGATTAGGAAAACAAAAGGGAATGGGTCAAACTTAAACTCATTGAATTTGACTCAGGGAGGGAATACCATACACACTAAATAGGGTATCTCCCCCTACGATAGAGTAGAGCAGAAGGGGAAGAGAGGGGGGTGATATTAGGGAGGGCAGGCTGGGGGAGGAAGATGGAAACACCCACTTTTGAAAGGCGACAGGACCAAAGTAGAGAATAGCGCAAGTTGGAGGTGAGATAGGAGGGAGGGAAATATAATCAGTCTTTTATAATATATCTAC
Source organism: Gymnobelideus leadbeateri (assembly GCA_011680675.1). Lineage (NCBI taxonomy): Eukaryota > Metazoa > Chordata > Mammalia > Diprotodontia > Petauridae > Gymnobelideus > Gymnobelideus leadbeateri. The sequence continues at coordinate 165,922 of WOXC01004817.1, read as the reverse complement.
TATGGTAATGTTTTGCATTATCTACTCAAATACAACCTATATTGAGTTGCTTATTTTCCCAGTAAGCGTGGGTGACAAGGGAGGAGGGGAATGAATCTGAAATAAAATGTTTTAAAACCAAAACTGGCAAATAAGATATACAGGCACTGGGGCATAGAGATCCACCATGACCTCCTGGAAAAATTTAAGGGGGCATGGGGGAATATATGGGAGAGAACACATTAGATAAGCAGATAACCTGTGGGATAGCTATTTTGGGGTGATCAGTAGGGGAAAGATGGTGAAGAAAACTTGTATCTCAAAATCTTGTGGAAATGAATGATGTAAACCAGAGGTTAATAAATTATATATAAAAAATGAGTGTAAAGTTAGGTTGCTCTGTTTTCTTTGCTTCACTTGTTTGCTCATGTTGCCGCTTAATTACTTGATTTTGGGGCTTTTTGCCACAGTAGGTCTCTGCTACCAGACTGGTCAGCTCCTTCCCAATGCCTGTGGTTTTCTCAGCTGCTGAAGATATTAGTTGGGTGTCCTCTCTGAAACCTCCACAAGCTATGGAAAGCTGGTCACACATCCTAAGACCTCTACCCTAGACAGCAGCAGTCCAGATACAATCAGGTTAAAGCAAAAGCAATTTCCCCACAGACTGGTTGCTTGGTCCCCTTACAATCTGAAGGCCAGGAGCTGAAACTGCCAAATGGCTTCCACTGCACAGCTGCTGATCCTCAGCCACTTATGTCCTTGGAGCAAAGGCAGACCATACTCCCACCTACTGGATCCAAAATTCCTCAGCTCTTTAGTGATAATTTTTAGCTACTGGGACTTGGCTTTAAATGCTCCACTTTAAAAGGTAAAGGCAGGAAACTGAATCACCATAATGGGATGTCAAGGTTTCCATTTTCTACTGCATTTTGCCTTGATGGTGATTCACCTTGACAGAGGACAGCAACAGGACCTAAAGTGTTCCATAGATAGTAAGTCTTAAATAAGAGCACAAATCTCAGCTTAGAATAAACAGCCACTGGCCATAGAATTATCTAGTGCAGTGGGGGCGGAGCCAAGATGGCTGAGTAGAAACAGCATTTCCAGTGTGCTCTGCCCCACACAAATTTCAAACACTGTGAAAGGGAGCTCCGAACAACTTCTGGAGCCACAGCACCCACAGAACGGCACAGAGAAGCTAACCGCCTGCTGAGGACAGCCCAGCAGCCCTGCAGGGAACGGCCAGCGCAGCGCTCTGAGAGCAGACAGCACAGCTCGCCAGAAACCGACAGCACAGGCCGCAGAGCCGAGCCCAGGTCGGCGGTTTTAGCCCCAGGGCAGCCGGGCATTCAGCCAGCTGGTGGAACCCCAGAACACCAGCAATTGTGGCGATTCCAGAATTATCAGCACAGATATGCCTAGGACAAAGTGAGAGGTTAGTGCCCTATGGACTTTGGGACCAGTATTAGGGGAACACATGGCTTCCTCCCATGGGGGCAAAAAGCTGCTGAAGAAACAGCTGCACAGAAGCCACTTTGCAGCGTCAGCAGTGGCTCTAGCCCCTGGTCTGCGAACTGTAGGAAGATCCAGCAATCAGTCTGGGAGTTAATCACTTTTGCTTTAAACTGCCTGGATCTGGATTGTGGTCTGGGGGGGAAGTTTGGGGTGGGTATCCAACTTGCCAGAGTGGGTGGAGGCTTTACAGAGGCCACCCAACTGGCAGAAGTTGTGAAGACCCCACGTTTGGGCGGAAGCTTCCCTGTCTGGTGGCAGAGTCCTACTGTGGCAACAAGCCCCAAAATCAAGTAATTAAGTGGCAATATGCCTAGGCAAACGAAATAAAATAAACAGAAAAGTTCAACATTGGACTCCTATTTTAGGGGCAAAGAGGCTCAAAGCATGGAGGAGGACTGTGAGGTCAGAACTCCTGCACCAAAAGCCCCAAATGAAAATACAAGCTGGCTACAGGACATAGAGGACCCTAAGAAATAGATAAGAGAAGTGGGGGAAAATTTGGGAAGAGAAATGAAAAAGATGCAAGAAAAGTATGAAATGACAGTCAACAGCCTGACTGAGGAAAATAACACCTTAAAAATAGACTAACTCAAATGGCAAAAGAGGCTCAGAAAGGCAATGAGGAAAAAAATGCCTTAAAAAGTCGAATTTGCCAGATGGAAAAAGAATCTCAAAAGTTCACTGAGGAGATTCATTCCTTCAGAGTTAGACTGGAGCAAATGGAAGCTAGTGACTTTATGAGAAATCAAGATGCTGTTAAGCAGATCCAAACAAATGAAAGATTAGAAGGCAATGTGAAATATCTCATGGGAAAAACCACTGACCTGGAAAATAGATCCAGGAGAGACAATTTAAAAATTATTGGACTACCTGAAAGCCATGATCAAGGAAAGAACCTAGAAATCACCCTTCAAGAAATTCTCAAGGAAAACTGCCCTGATGTTTTAGATCTAGAGGGCAAAATAGAGGTTGAAAGAATCCACAGATCACCTCCTGAAAAAGATCCCAAAAAGAAAACTCCCAGGAATATTATAGCCAGGTTCCAGAATCCCCAGATCAAGGAGAAAATACTACAAGCAGCCAGGAAGAAACAATTTCAATATTGTGGAAACACAATCAGAATAGCCCAGGACCTGGCAGCTTCTACACTGAGGGATCGAAGGGCATGGAATATGATATTCCAGAGGGCAAAAGAACTGGGAATGAACCCAAGGGTCACCTACCCAGCAAAACTGAGTATTTTGTTTCAGGGAAAATATGGTCATTCAGTGGAATAGAGGACTTTCAAGCATTCTTGAGGAAAAAACCAGAGTTGAATAGAAAATTTGACATCCAGACGCAAGAAGTAAGAGATGCCTGAGAAGGTAATCAGGGAAAAGAAATCAAAAGGAACTCATCAAAGTTGAACTATTTACATTCCTATACGGAAAAGCAATATCTGTGACTGATGACATCTTTCCCACTATGAAAATAATGGAAGAAGGGGGTGTGGTCATACGAATACATATGTGAATGTGTGTGTATATGGTTACAGTTATATATGGATAGAGGGCATAGGTTGAATTTGTTGGGAAGGGAGAATACTCAAGGGATGAAATTATGAGGTGAGAGAGGAAAGTGGCAAGAGGAGATGGGGAGAGACATGGTAGGGTAAACTATCTCATGTAGGGGAAGTGGTTGCAAAGGAGGGGGAGAATAAGGAAGGCTAAAAAGGCAAAACCACATTCACATTGAATTTGGTTCAGGGAGAAAATGACATACATACTAAATGGGATATCTCAACCTGCAGCAGGATAGGGGGAAGGGGGATGAGAGGAGGGATGATGGATGGGAGGGCATCCTTGGGGTGAGGGGAGGTTGGAAGTACCCACTATAGAAGAGGGACAGGATCATGTAGGGAATGGACCAGGTGGGGGGTGGGATGAGTGGGAGGGAATTATAAGCAGCCTTGTACAATATATCTACTATGATAATGTTTTACATAGCTAGACATGTACAACATATACTGAATTACTTATATCCCAAGAAGGAATGGGTGACAAGGGAGGAAGGAAATGGATCTGAAATTCAAGGTCGTAACATTAAATGTTTCAAATATATATATAAATACTATTATTAATACTCTTCTGCCTATAATTGGGAGATAAGATGTGCAGGCATTGGGACACAAAGATTCACCTTCCTCTAATGGAAAAGTCGATGGGGGTATGGGAGAAGGTATGGGAGAGAGCAGATTGGAGGAAGCGATATCTTGTGGGACTGCTATTCTGGGAGGTTGGGTAAGGGAATAATGGGGGGAAAATGATTGTAACTCAAAATCTGGCGGAAATGAATGATGTAAAACAGAAGTTAATAAAGTATTTGTTTAAAGAAAAAAAAAGATACTATTAAACAGATCCAAACAAATGAAAGAATAGAAGGCAATGTGAAATATCTCATGGGAAAAACCACTGACCTGGAAAATAGATCCAGGAGAGACAATTTAAAAATTATCAGACTACCTGAAAGCCATGATCAAAGAAAGAACCTAGAAATCAACCTTCAAGAAATTCTCAAGGAAAATTGCCCTGATGTTTTCGATCCAGAGGGCAAAATAGAGGTTGAAAGAATCCACAGATCACCTCCGGAAAAAGATCCCCAAAAGAAAATTCCCAGGAATATTATAGCCAAGTTCCAGAATCCCCAGATCAAGGAGAAAATACTACAAGCAGCCAGGAAGAAACAATTTCAATATTGTGGAAACACAATCAGAATGCCACAGGACCTGGCAGCTTCTACATTGAGGGATAGAAGGGCATGGAATATGATATTCCAGAGGGCAAAAGAGCTGGGAATGAACCCAAGGGTCACCTACCCAGCAAAACTGAGTATCTTGTTTCAGGGGAAAATATGGTCATTCAGTGGAATAGAGGACTTTCAAGCATTCTTGATGAAAAAACCAGAGTTGAATAGAAAATTTGACATTCAGACACAAGAAGCAAGAGATGCTTGAGAAGGCAATCAAGGAAAAGAAATCAAAAGGAACTTATCAAAGTTGGACTATTTACAATCCTACATGGAAAAACAATAATTGTGTTTGATGAAACCTTTCTCATTATGAAAATAATTGAAGAAGAGTACATGGCAAATGTTCACAGATATACATGGCTAGAGCTTACAGGTTGAATTTGATGGGAAGGGATGATTATTTTTTTTTGGAGGGCAATCGGGGTTGAGTGACTTGCCCAGGTTCACAAGGCTGGGTTTTTGTTTGTGTGTTGGGTGTCTGGGGCCGGATCTGAGCTCGGGTCCTTCTGGCTCCAGGGCTGGCTCTCTGCTCACTGCGCCACCTAGCCACCCCAAGGAAGGGATAATTCTTAAGTGGTGAAGTCAAGAGGTGAGAGAGCAAAGTGCCAAGACGAGATGGAGAGAGACAGGGTAGGGCAAACTATCTCATGTAGAATAGGCAAGGGGAAGTAGTTGCAGGGGAGGGGAAGAACAGGAAGGCAAAAAGGCAAAAGCATGTTCTCATTGAAGTTGGCTCAAGGAGAGAATCACATACATACTAAATGGAATATCTTACCCTCACTCACTCTCCTGAGTAGGGGAAAGGGGGATGAGATGGGGGATGATGGAGGGGAGGGCATTCTGGGGAGAGGGGAGGTTAGAAGTACCCACTATCAAAAGGGACAGGATCAAAGTAGGGAATGGACCAGGTGGGAGGTGAGACAGATGGGAGGGAAATATAAGCAGTCTTTTACAATATATCTACTATGGTAATGTTTTGCATAGATATACATGTCCAACACATACTGAATTGCTTATCTTCTCAGGGGGAGTGGGTCACAAGGGAGAAAGGGAATGGATGTGAAAATCGAAGTTTTAAAATTAAATGTTTCGTAAGATGTCCAGGCAGTGGGGCTCAGAGATTCACCTTGCCCTAATGGCAAAGTCGAAGGGGGTATGGGAGAAGATATGCGAGAGAGCAGATTGGATGAGGGGATATCTAGTGGGACTGCTATTCGGGGGTGGTGGGTAGGGAAAAATGGGGGAAAAATGTAACTCATAATCTGATGGAAATGAATGATGTAAACCAGAAGTTAATAAAGCATTTGTTTAATTAAAAAAAAAAAGAAAAGAAAAAAAAAGAATTATCTAGTGCAGAATTCCTCTGTGTCAGATGATTCTGGCCTGCTTGTCTAATGCAAGCATCACAGATACTGAGGCTCCTTAAGAGTCTACCCATTATGTCGAACTTTTAATAAACTTTGCTTTTCTTTGGCTGAAAAAAAAAAGGATAAACAGCCACTATCTCCAAAAAATCTTTGTCTTCAGAAAGAATAGAGCAAATTACAATGATGAAGATAAAAATTCATCTTCTGGGGTGGAGCCAAGATGGCGGAGGAGAAACAGCTCATCCAAGCCACTCTGCCTCCAGATTCCCCGCAAACTATGTAAAAGGGGACACTGAACAACTTCTGGAGCCCCAGCACCCACAGAACGACACAGAGAAGCTAACGTCCCACTGAGGACACCCCAGCAGCCCTGCAGGAAGGACCAGTGCAGCTGTCTGGGAGCTGGCAGCGCACAGCACGAAGCGTGCAGGAGCCGGCCTAGCCCAGGTCTGCGTGAGCCGAGGTTTTAGCCCCAGGGCGGCAGGGCCAGCAGCTGGCTGGAGAGACCCCAGAACACCGGCAGCAATGGTAACTCCAGAATTATCAACATAGACATGCCTAGGACAAAGTAAGGGGTTAGTGTCCTATGGACTTTGGGACCAGTATTTGGGGAATGCGTCGGCTCTCTCCGCTGGGGGCTAGAAGCCACTGAGGAGACATGCCATTTTGTAATTTTCAGAGGCAGCTCCGGCTCCTGGCCTGCAAATGGTAGGGAGACCCAGTGATCAGTCTTGGGGGCTAATCACTCTTGCTTTAACCTCCCTGGATCTGGATTGTGATCTAGGGTGGATGTTATGGGTGGGTTTACAGCTTGCTAGAAATGGAAGTTGCTCCCCAACACGTTCGGGACGAAAATTCCTCTATCTGGCCTTAAAGCAATAGTGTGGCAACAAGCCCAAAAGTCAAGTAATTAAGTGGCAACATGCCAAGGCAAAGGAAACAGAAAAATGCAACCCTAGACTCCTATTTTGGGGGCATAGAGCAGGAAAAGGACTGTGAGGTCAGAAGTCCTGCTCCAAAAGCCCCAGGAGAAAACATGAGCGGGTTGCAGGCCATAGAGGACCTTAAGAAGGACTATAAAAATCAAATAAGGGAAGTGGAGGAAAAATTGGAAAGAGAAATGAGAAGGATGCAGGAAAAGTATGAAATGAGGGTCAACAGCCTGACTGAGGAAAACAACACCTTAAAAAATAGACTAACTCAAATGGCAAAGGAGGCCCAAAAGGGCAAGGAGGAGAAGAATGCCTTAAAAAGTCAAATTTGCCAGATGGAAAAAGAATCTCAAAAGTTCACTGAGGATATTCATTCCTTCAGAGTTAGACTGGAGCAAATGGAAGCTAATGACTTTATGAGAAATCAAGATGCTGTTACACAGATCCAAACAAATGAAAGATTAGAAGGCAATGTGAGATATCTCATGGGAAAAACCACTGACCTGGAAAATAGATCCAGGAGAGACAATTTAAAAATTATTGGACTACCTGAAAGCCATTATCAAGGAAAGAACCTAGAAATCACCCTTCAAGAAATTCTCAAGGAAAACTGCCCTGATGTTTTAGATCCAGAAGGCAAAATAGAGGTTGAAAGAATCCACCGATCACCTCCTGAAAAAGATCCCAAAAAGAAAACTCCCAGAAATATTATAGCCAGGTTCCAGAATCCCCAGATCAAGGAGAAAATACTACAAGCAGCCAGGAAAAACAATTTCAATATTGTGGAAACGCAATCAGAATAGCACAGGACCTGGCAGCTTCTACACTGAAGAATTGAAGGGCATGGAATATGATATTCCAGAGGGCAAAAGAACTAGGAATGAACCCAAGGGTCACCTACCCAGCAAAACTGAGTATTTTGTTTCAGGGGAAAATGTGGTCATTCAGTGGAATAGAGGACTTTCAAGCATTCTTGAGGAAAAAAACAGAATTGAATAGAAAATTTGACATCCAGACACAAGCAGAAAGAGATGCCTGAGAAGGTAATCAGGGAAAAGAAATCAAAAGGAACTTATCAAAGTTGAACTATTTACATTCCTATATGGAAAAGCAATAACTGTGACTGATGGTATCTTTCTCACTATGAAAATAATGGACGAAGGGTGTGTGGTCATATGAATACATATGTGAATGTGTGTGTATATGGTTACAGTTATATATGGATAGAGGGCGTAGGTTGAATTTGTTGGGAAGGGAGAATACACAAGGAATGAAATTATGAGGTGAGAGAGGAAAGTGGCAAAAGGAGATGGGGAGAGACAGTGTAGGGTAAACTATCTCATGTAGAAGAAGCCAGGGGAAGTGGTTGCAAGGGAGGAGGAGAATAGGAAGGCAAAAAAAGGCAAAACCACATTCTCATTGAATTTGGTTCAGGGAGGGAATGACATACATACTAAATGGGATATCTCAACCTGCAGCAGAATAGGGGAAGGGGGATGAGAGGAGGGATGATGGATGGGAGGGCATCCTTGGGGGGAGGGGAGTTTGGAAGTACCCACTATAGAAGAGGGACAGGATCATGTAGGGAATGGACCAGGTGGGGGGTGGGATGTGTGGGAGGGAATTATAAGCAGCCTTGTACAATATATCTACTATGATAATGTTTTGCATAGCTAGACATGTACAACATATACTGAATTACTTATCTCCCCAGAGGGAATGGGTGACAAGGGAGGAAGGAAATGGATCTGAAATCCGAGGTCTTAAGATTAAATGTTTCAAATATATATATAAATACTATTATTAATACTCTTTTGCTTATAATTGGGTGATAAGATGTGCAGGCATTGGGACACAAACATTCACCTTCCTCTAATGGAAAAGTTGAAGGGGGTATGGGAGAATGTATGGGAGAGAGCAGATTGGAGGTAGCGATATCTTGTGGGACTGCTTTTCTGGGAGGTTGGGTAGGGGAATAACGGGGGGAAATGATTGTAACTCAAAATCTGGTGGAAATGAATGATGTAAAACAGAAGTTAATAAAGCATTTGTTTAATAAAAAATTTAAAAAAAATAAATAAATAAATTTATAAAAAAAATTTAAAAAATTCATCTTGTGCTAATACTGGTGCCTTTCCATCTAAAAAGCATCAAGAAAAGCATAGGTTCCATGTACTACATAATCCAGAAAGAATATCAAAAGCACAAAAGTATGTATAGAAAATAAAAGATTACCAAATTAATAACATGGTGAAATTTTAAAAATTCATAAATAATAAGGATTTATAAAAAAAACAGATTAGAACAAAATAAGTCTTAAAGAAAATTCTGCACAAACCAAAGTAAATGAGCATTAGAAACTTTCAAAAATAAGCAAAATTGCATTAGATACTAAATAAAGATTTCAAAGAACATGATTTGGGGAAGACTGGGGGAGGGAGAATGAGAATAAAGCAAAGAAAATTTATAGTTATGTACCTAGACTACAGAGTAAAAACAAAATTTTTCTGAAGATCAACAAGAAGAATGTTTTCCACTGGAGGAAAGAAAACTGTTGCCAACTAAGCCATTCTAGTGTTTTGTTTATTTTTTTTTGGGGGGGGGGAGAGGAGGGATGGGAGGCAAGGGAGTTGGAAGAGGGGAACGTTTAAACTTAAATCAAAAACCTAAAACAGTAAAACAAAAAAGACCACATGAAAACTTTCAATCACTTTTATGATTATTCTCTAGGCTGCATATACTTGTAGGAGACTGAGCCATTCTTTGCTATTCTCTTTCCCTTATTATCTCTCTCTATTCCCCTCTTTAAGTTTCGTTTTTCTTTAAGTTTCGTTTTTCTTTAAGTTTCATTTCTCTGTTAAGTTTCATTTCCTTGAAATGTTGTAATCATGCTGATGTCGAAAGTATCTAATGTTTCAACGGTTAGCCCCGCCTTTAGTGCAACTTGCTTATATAAGCCCTTCCCCAAGATAATAAAGTGAGACTGCTTAACACCAACTATGCTTCTGTCTCCTTCCTCTCGGTGGTCCTGTTCCCAGGTCTCTTAGTTAGTGACCTTCCTCGAGCTTTGCTCCCCCGGCCCTTTCCAGCTTTGGCCACCCGCGTTTGTTTGGCCTGCGGGACAGGCCAATTGGCGCCCAACGTGGGGCCCCCCGAATGCTGGTTAACTGCCCGATAGACGCCCCAACTCGTCCGGACTCCACAAGACACATTGAGTTAAGTGTTCGCGCCTATCGAAATCATGGGATCACAACTCTCTAAAGAGCACATTTTTGTAAAAGATCTTAAGCAACATCTTAGAGAGAGAGGAATTAGGGTTAAGAAAAAGGATCTTTTGAAATTTTTTATTTTTATAGGCAAGGTATGTCCCTGGTTCATTGTTAATGGTCCCGAGATTCACTCTGGAAAATGGCAAAAAGTAGGCAGAGACATTAATGAAAAACTAAAGCGGGATGGCCCTGATTCAGTCCCCGTCAATGCCTTTTCACTTTGGACCTTGATTAATGAAATTGTAAATGATGCCTCTGGGGACAAAGAGACCCGCCAATTACTTATTCAGGCGGAAACTTGCCTTGCCCCACTTTCACATGCTGCATCTGCGTCCTCCCTTCACACGAATGGCACCCGAGAAAGGGAGAATGATAAACCATCCGCCCCTAATGATGAAATGCCCCCTGTGAGGCCCATTTATCCGCCACTCCCTGACTCCACTGATGGAGCCCTCACCTTCCCTATTTTTTCTACTGAATCGAAAATGGCCTTAAAGACCAGTCCCCGTAATGAGGATGATTTACTCCCTGATGAGGACGCTGCGGATTTGGAGGCAGAAGCCGCGACATATGATCCGCAAGAAGCCTTCGTGTCACAATCTTGTCCGCCGCCTCCCTATTTATCACCCCCCTTAATAGATCTTTCCCTCATTCAAAAGGATTTGACCCACCGTATGTCCGAGCTTAAAAAGACTTTGAATATCCAGATTCAATATCATAAAATGGTTCAGGAGTTTTCTGCACTTCAGGCATCCTTGCAAAAGTCCTTTTTTATGCCGAATGGCTCCTTAGGCGTTGCTTCTCCTCCTAACGCCCCCCATCCCCGTTTAAAGAAAAAATCCAAAGCTTTTCTTTTTCCCGTTCTCCGAAGTAATACTAAAATTAATCCCAAAGACCTCGGAGAATTAGATGAGGACTGACAGGCTTCCCGAGGTGATGATGATGAAGGGGATGAGAATCCCGAGGAAGGCAGTCAGGATGAGGAGGGTGATGATGAAGATCCAGATTCAGATTCGGGAGATGATGTAAAAATGGTTACCACCCCTAGATATAAAGCCCCAAAATTTAAAGCCATTAAGGACCTACATGCAGCAGTAAATAAATACGGTCCCAATGCACCCTTTACACTATCCGCCCTCGAGGCGATTGGACAAGGAGGTTATCTATTACCAGGAGAATGGGTTAGGATAGCTCAGGCAACACTAACTCGAGGCCAGTTTTTAACATGGAAAGCAGAATTCGAATATCATTGTCAAAGTATTGAAAAGAAAAATTTAAAATCTAAAAGTAATAGAACTTGGACCTATGATAAGTTGGCAGGGAGAGGAGAATATGCCCTTGAAAAGAAACAAAGGAAGTTACCAACAGGGCTGCTAGAACAAACTAACCAGGCAGCCAATCGTGCTTGGAGAGCTCTGCCTATGACCGGTTCTCCCTTTACCCCCTTGAATAAAATTACTCAAAAAAGAGATGAGGAATATTCCGATTTTGTAAGCCGCTTATTAGAAACGGCCGAAAGAACCCTAGGCAATGAAGCTTCTGATGATCTGATTATTAAGAGGTTGGCTTTTGAGAATGCCAATGGGCCATGTAGAAATGTGCTTAATGGACAATGGCAGGATAAAACTTTGAATGAAATGATAAAGTTGTGCCGTGATGTTCAAGACCCTACTGCCTCCAAAATCGAAAAGATGTCCCAAGCTGTGCTAGCCCTACAAAATCCTGTGAGAACTATGTCTGAAGCATTTTTGACTATTGGGGCTGCTGCAGCCACAAGTCCTAGATCCTGTTTTAAATGTGGAACCGAAGGCCACTTTGCAAGACAGTGTCCCATAGGTCAAAATAACCCCTCTGCACCGCGGAAGCGCACAACACCCGCCACCCCTTGTCCCCGTTGTAGAAAAGGCTTTCACTGGGGAAACACTTGCAGAGCTACCCATGATCTGGAGGGCAAGCCCCTTCCCCCATTGCCGGGAAACGGCTGGCGGGGTCCACCCCGGACCCCTCAAGGCCCGGCACAGCCGGCCACGGGGACAGGCCCGATCGTCAGCTCTCCAGGGCAACCACAGGCAGTGCAGGAGTGGACTTGTGTGCCACCACCCATACAGTACTGAGGCCAGAAGATGGCCCACAGGTTATTCCAACTGGCATCTTTGGTCCACCACCTCCCGGTTTTTTCTTTCTTATTATTGGCCGTGCCTCTACGACCCTTAGGGGCATTATAATACATCCTACTCTCGTGGATAGTGATTATACAGGGGAAATTAAAATTATTGCTTCCACCTCGGGAGAGGCTGCATATATTCAATCCAATCAACGTATTGCACAAGCTTTACCTCTCCCTATGCATACTTCTTTCCCAGCCCATAACCATGACAGAGGCAATTCTAAACCTGGCTCCTCAGATATTTATTGGGCCCAAGCTCTCTCCCAGGAAAGGCCCACCTTATCCCTCAAGATACAGGGGAAGACTTTTCTCGGCCTCCTTGATTCTGGGGCAGACTCCACTGTCATCTCGGAGGCCCATTGGCCATCTACTTGGCCGCTGCAACCTTCCTTAACCCACTTACAAGGCATTGGGCAAAGCTCCAACACTATGCAGTCTACCCGACTTTTACAGTGGGAAGACCAGGAAGGTAATAGAGGAACTGTTCGACCTTTTGTCGTCCCGAATCTTCCTGTCAATCTATGGGGAAGAGACATTCTGTCTCAGATGGGAATAATTATGTGTAGTCCTAGCTCAGTTGTTACAGAACAAATGTTAAGCCAGGGCTTTTTGCCTCGTCAGGGACTGGGAAAAAATAAGCAAGGAATTACCCAGCTGTTACACGTTCAGCCACACCCCGGTCGTTCGGGCCTTGGCTTTCAAGATTCTAATCATACACATTTTTCCTGAGGGCCACTGGTCCTCCCAGCCTACAGGCGGATAAGATTCTCTGGAAAACTGACACACCCGTCTGGATCGACCAGTGGCCCCTTCCAAAAGAAAAATTAGAGGCTGCAATAATGTTAGTGCAACAACAGCTGGCTGCTGGCCATATAGAACCCTCGAATTCACCATGGAACACACCCATTTTTGTAATAAAAAAGAAGTCTGGAGCTTGGAGATTACTCCATGATCTCCGAGCAGTCAATAGGACAATAGTTCCAATGGGGTCTTTACAACCTGGCCTTCCGGCGCCTGTTGCCATCCCTGCTGATTTTCAGAAAGTAATAATTGATCTTAAAGATTGCTTTTTTTCAATTCCCCTTCATCCTGAGGATTCCAAGAGATTTGCCTTTTCCATTCCCGTTACCAATTGTGTGGGTCCCTCCCCACGTTTCCATTGGAAGGTCCTCCCTCAGGGAATGACCAATAGTCCCACATTATGTCAAAAATATGTTGCCCAAACCATTGATCCTTTTCGTGTGCAGTATCCACATCTCTATATCATTCATTATATGGATGATATTTTGCTTGCTGGCTCCTCTGAACAGGAACTTTTTCAAGTGACTAGATGCCTTGTTTCTGCATTACAAAAGAGAGGATTGCATGTTTCCCCGGATAAAGTTCAGTTGACTTCCCCTTTCTTTTTTCTTGGTTTTGAGCTTCATTCTTCCCATATTATTACCCAAAAGGCACAAATTAGGACAAGTCATTTACAGACCCTTAATGATTTTCAGAAGCTCCTAGGGGATATTAACTGGCTTAGACCTTATTTAAAAATCACCACCGGCGATTTGAAGCCCCTCTTTGATATCCTCAGAGGAGATCCTAATCCGGCTTCACCGCGTGTTTTGTCAAAAGAAGGAGAATTAGTATTACAAAAAATAAATCATGCCATTTCTGTTCAAAAGATAGGATATTATAATCCCCAAAAGAAGCTGTGGTTTTTGATTTTTTCAACAGCATTTTCTCCCACGGGTTTGCTTTGGCAAGAATTGCCCCTATACTGGATCCATGGCCCCGCAACACCCGCTAAGGTTTTGTCCACCTATCCCTTTCTGATTGCAACTCTACTTCAGGAAGGCAGATTATTTTCCATTAAGTTGTTTGGAAAGGAACCCGATCATATTGTTTGCCCTTATACTTCCGCACAATTATCCTGGTTACAACAGAAAGATGATACCTGGGCTGTCTCCACCATATCCTTTCAAGGAATTATAGATAATCATTATCCAAATGATAGATTAATTCAATTTTTTAAAGATAATCCGGTGGCCTTTCCCAGAATTACAAAAAAGAAACCCGTACAAGAAGCCCGGTTGGTCTTTACCGACGGGTCATCCTCAGGTATTGCTGCTATATCTGTAGATTCTGAAATAACCTCTTTTCAGACCTCTTATAAATCTGCACAATTGGTAGAGCTTGCAGCCATACTTTGGGTTTTTAAAAATATTTCTGATTCAATGAATATTTATACCGATAGTGCCTATATAGCCCATTCGGTTCCTGAACTTGAGACTGTCCCATATATTAAACCTTCAACTAATGCATTTTCTATGTTTCTTGAGATTCAAAGATTGATACGAGGGAGAAGCCACCCCTTTTTCATCTGCCATATAAGAGCACATTCTGACCTCCCTGGCCCATTAGCTGAAGGAAATAATATTGTGGATGCAGCTACTAAACATAAATATACCCTACCCTCCATCATGCTTCAATTTACCCCTCTTGAAGCTGCTATTAAAGCCCATGAGCTACATCATCTTAATGCACATAGTCTGGCCCAACTTTATAAGATTACCAGAGAGCAGGCCAGACAGATTGTGAAGCAGTGCCCTGGATGCCTTGTTCATCTCCCTGAACCACACCTTGGGGTAAATCCCAGAGGTTTGATTCCTGGGGAACTATGGCAGATGGATGTTACACATTTTACACCTTTTGGCAAATTAAAATATGTACATGTGTCCATTGATACTTTCAGCGGCTTTCTTATCGCCACATTACAAACAGGGGAGGCCACTAAACATGTCATTAATCATATCATAGCCTCCTTGACAATAGGCCCTAAGCCGAAAATTTTAAAAACCGATAATGGACCAGGTTATACCAGTTTGTCTTTTAAGCAGTTTTGTGCTCATTTACATATTAAACATAGTACTGGCATTCCATATAATCCTCAAGGGCAAGGGATTGTTGAACGTGCCCATCAGACCTTGAAGAGAATGTTGTCCAAATTACAATCAGGATCAGAAAAATTGTATTTACGGGCCAATAATCATAGAACCCTTTTGAATCATGCTTTATTTGTATTGAATTTTTTAACATTAGATAAGAATGGTAAGTCAGCAGCAGATCGCCTCTGGCACCCTTCCTCGGCCCATGATTATGCTCAGGTCAAATGGAAGGATGCCCTTATACATCAATGGCATGGCCCCGATCCTGTTCTTATCTGGGGCAAAGGACATGCCTGTATTTATGATTTAAAAGCACAAAATGCCAGGTGGCTTCCCGAACGGTTGCTGAAATTGATAGATTATAGTATTAAATCTTGAGTCCAGAGCACTGTTTGCTCTGAGACTATGTTTGTTTTTCTTTTCTTTTTATAGAAGATGCTGTTAATTTTGCTTATTTTGTCATTCCTCACCATTGGACTTGAGGCTGGTTTTGGACCTCCCCCTGGAAAAAGCCTGTATGAAAGCCTTTATGGACCTCCCTGTGATTGCAGAGGTGGTACTTTTTCGATTCCACCCACACATTATTCTCAGAGGATCGACTGCGAAGATAAAAATGCCTATCTTCAGTATTCTGTCACCAGTACTGGTATATCCCGCCAATCATGGCAATGTGTGATGAAACCCAAGGTTATACCCCAAAATAATGGCTCTCCAGGGCCTTGTCCTGATGATTGTGAGTATCGTCAGGCCCTCCATTCCTTATGTTATTCGACCACACAACAATGCACAGGCAAAAATCAACAAGTCCATCTTACCGCTAAAATAGAAAAGGAGTATGCAGGAACCTTTGGGGGAGAGACTAGCGCCAGCGTTCTTGGTACATCTAATAAATATGCCCAGGCCTCCTGTGGTAAAGAACTTCTTGGGCGCTCGGCTTGCTGGTCGATACATGCACCAATCCATGTTTCCGATGGGGGAGGCCCAACAGATCAAATTCGGGAAATGGAGGTAAAAGAACGTATAGATGAAATAATTAAAATAATGTATCCTCCCCTGACATATCATTCCCTAGCATTACCCAAGGGGCGAGGGGTGAACCTTGATGTTCAGACCTCTGATATTCTAATGTCCACTCATAGAGCGCTTTTGAAAGCGAATCCTACTCTTGCAGAAGATTGTTGGCTTTGTATGGTTCTAGGGACTCCCATCCCTCTAGCCTTAATGATGTCTAATGTTTCTATTGGAATTAATTGTACCCTAAGCCCTCCTTTTCGAGTGCAACCCATGGGTCCTTTTTCTGCCCCTTGTATTGAAGCTGTGTCTCGTAATCTTACATCTGATATTGATGTTGGCCATGTGTCCTTTGCTAATTGTAGCTCCTTTAATTTTAGCCAGCAGGAACAGGAACTTTTTTGCCCGGGTCCTGGGAGAGTTTTTGTATGTGGTGGCAATATGGCCTTTTTGGCTTTGCCACGTAATTGGACAGGTACCTGTGTTCAAGCTCTTATTCTTCCTGATATAAGTATTATCCCAGGAAATGCCCCCGTACCATTACCTAGTTTTGATTATATAGCTGGAAGAGCTAAGAGGGCGGTTGCCTTTATACCCCTATTGGTTGGCCTCGGAATTACTGGTGCACTGGCGACCGGCGCTGCAGGCCTCGGAGTGGCTGTTGATTCTCATGTAAAATTAGCTAATCAATTGATTGAGGATGTCCAAACTCTCTCCGGAACTATTAATGATCTCCAGGATCAAATTGATTCCCTCGCCGAAGTTGTTTTGCAAAATAGGCGTGGTTTGGATTTGTTGACTTGCCGAGCAAGGAGGGATATGTTTAGCCCTCCAAGAAAAATGTTGCTTTTATGCTAATAAATCTGGCATTGTTAGAGATAAGATTAAGAAATTACAGGAAGAATTAACTAAAAGACGCAGAGAACTTTTAAATAATCCACTATGGAATGGCTTCCATGGGATTCTTCCCTACCTGATCCCCTTTTTAGGACCCTTGTTTGGTTTTCTCCTACTTCTTTCCTTTGGCCCCTGGGCTTTTAATAGATTGACCACCTTTGTTAAATCTCAAGTAGATACAGCAATTAATCAAAAGAGTCATATATTTTATAGTAGGTTACAAGATCGTGATGCCCCCGAATCCCCTGGCGATCGGTTGCAGTTTACCGAAGATCTTCTTAAGGAACCATGGCACCGGAGATGGAAGAAAAGGCTCTAGTCCCTTTGCAGAAGGGCTCATCAACCCCTCCCCTGTTTCCCACATCCTCGTATAGCTTAAATGATTTGCTTTTCTTATAATATTGATGTTATTTTTCTGTCTTTATTCTTGTAAGTCTCCTTTGCTATACCCCCAGCAGAGAGGCTGTGGATTGTGCCAATGACGGGATTATTGCAACCCTGCATGAGGAGGTTGGAGGTCGCCTTTTGATCTCATCTGTAAGACCATCAGCTCACAATGACGGGCAACCTCCAATCACTACTAGTAAATAAGGCCAATTAGGCCCTTTACTTAAGACCTGGATGACCTAAGACAGTGGCGGATGGCATGTTTGTCTCGACGCCCGCCCCTCATGATCAGAGACCGGTTGCATAGCCTAAGACAGGCCTACCACCCTCTTGAAAAATAAAAAAGGGGGACATGTAGGAGACTGAGCCATTCTTTGCTATTCTCTTTCCCTTATTATCTCTCTCTATTCCCCTCTTTAAGTTTCGTTTCTCTTTAAGTTTCGTTTTTCTTTAAGTTTCATTTCTCTGTTAAGTTTCATTTCCTTGAAATGTTGTAATCATGCTGATGTCGAAAGTATCTAATGTTTCAACGGTTAGCCCCGCCTTTAGTGCAACTTGCTTATATAAGCCCTTCCCCAAGATAATAAAGTGAGACTGCTTAACACCAACTATGCTTCTGTCTCCTTCCTCTCGGTGGTCCTGTTCCCAGGTCTCTTAGTTAGTGACCTTCCTCGAGCTTTGCTCCCCCGGCCCTTTCCAGCTTCGGCCACCCGCGTTTGTTTGGCCTGCGGGACAGGCCATATACTTAATGGTCTCTTGTAATCACACTACTACTTTTGTGATTAGTAATTTTAAGTGGAAAAATAATTAAGACAGATAAATTCTTAACAAAGTGTGAGGACCCTTCAAGCTCAAAACCTATGGTCCTCAGACCTAAGTTTCACAAAGTAGTTATCCCTTTATCAAATTTACCTGCTTTCTGAAGTTCCTCTTTTCATCCAACTGATTTCAGACAAGAATTACTATTCAAAATGCTAAACCAATATATGGTCTAAACATTTTGTAAATAGGAAAATTTTATAAGTGTATATTTATTCTGTCCTAAAATGACCATTTTTTCCCATGGCCAATTTTACCATCTAACTAGCAAGATCACCTTTTGGTGTATGGTCTTTTGTCTTTACCCTGAGAAGAACATAAAACACTTTTTCAATTCACATGCATAAAGCTGACAGCAACTGCAGATGGGAACTTGTATCACAGTTAAAGCTTTATTTTTGTGTGCATACATGTTTCAAAGAAACAAATATAATCTGGAATACAATAGAGAAATTCAGAATTATTTAGTGTATACACTGGCTACAAAATACATATAAGGTTCTGTTATACAACTGGAGGTTTCTAAAAGTTGTGTTCATTTTTAAAATTTTTATACTATTCTAATTATGAAGTTGAACATAATTTAAGACTTAGATTTCTAATCCAACAAGTCTCTCTAGGCAAACCTGAGGTGGATGCCTCCTTTCGAGTTTTCTCCAAAGTAGTTCTGTCCAATTCTTCTACAGAAAGTAAGGAGGTTGCTGTAATTTTTCACCTTTTCAGAGAGTTCATCATTGGTCAACTGAGTGGTAAGGATTGTGAAGAGATGGCCAAAGACCAGGGCATCAAGTTCAGCCGGCTGCTTATTGAAGAAATAAGGTTGTGTTCCTACTCTTTTAGAAAGAGCTTGACAGCACTGGTCTACATCTTCTAAGACCTGATCCAGAGTCTTGATACCCCAACCAATAGCTTGCATCTTGCGACTGACTTCCCATTGTTTTTGATAAGCCAAGATATGGTTAAGAGGACAAGGATAAGGAAATCCATATCGATAACTTACTGTAGCTTCATCACACCACTGAAGATACAACTCTGCTGTCAACAGCATATTATTGACTAATTCCATGTAGTCTTTCATTTATGTTTTTTGGACTTCATCCAACCCATCACTAAGAGAATGGCCCTTGGTTTTTATGAACTGGACCATTGAGCCAAGTTCTGATGCCACTTGATTTCCCACATGAATGAAAGGTACTTTACCAGATAGAGACTTGTATTTGGCATTTGCTCTACAAACCACTTTGATGGGGAGCTCCCACCTTTGCAAAAAGGCCTGAACAGCAAGGGAAGAACCATTATGAGAAAGCAAAATTTGTTCTCCTTTCAGCTGCTGATAAAGTGTAGCATCTTCAGGCCAAGGTTCTGTACCTGCGACTTGGGAGACCAGGGCTTCAGCCACCAGGGACATGCTGGTGGTGCAACCCACTCAGGCCTCACCTCTCCTCGCCCCACTGCCACTGCCTGCAACTGCTCCCGGGGCTGGGGAGCACAGCACGGCCACACTTTTCATTTTTGATACTAATAATTTGCTTTTCTTCTGTTTTTTTTCATCAAATTTAGCAAAGTTTTATCTTTTTATTGTATTTTATAAAACCAGTTCTTAGTTTTATTTATTTGTTCAATAGATTTCTTGATTTCAATTTTTTCAATTCCTCCTTTGGTTTTCAGAATTTCTAATTTGGTATTCAATTGAGGATTTTTAATTTGTTCTTTTTTAATTTTTTTTCAGTTGCATGCACAGTTCATTAATCTTCTCTTTATTTTATACATGTAAGCATTGAGAAATATAATTTTTTTTCCTAGGACCTGCTTTGGCTGCTCCCATAAGATTTAGTATGTTGTCTCATGTCATTCTCTTGGGTGAGGTTATTGTTTATTTTTATAACTTGTTGTTTGACACACTCAATCTTTAGCCTTAGATTATTTAGTTTCCATTTAATTTTTATTCCATCTTTCCCTTGTCCTTAATTACATGTAATATTCATTGTATCATTTTCTGAAAAGAATGCTTTTTTGTATTTTTGTCTTTCTCCTGTGGATTGTGAGGTTCTTATGCCCTAGTATATGTTATATAGGTTTGGAAAGGCACTATCAAGCAGCAAGTTTTCTGAAAATGATATGAGATTTTTAGTTGATATTAGTCCTCAGTGTGATGTGGCCACCAAAAAAAAAGTCAGTGGAATCATGGCATGCATTAAGAGAGGTATAGTAGTCCTGAAATAATATAGTAACAGTTCCTCTGCAACTATTGTGGTCCAATCATGTATGAACAGTACTATATTTACTTCTGGGTGCCACAGTTTAAAAATGAGACAGATAAGTTACAAAACCTTCAGAGCAAAATAATCAATAATTTGAAGGCCTTGAGTCCATGAAATATGAAGATCAGTTGAAGGAATTGATGGTGTTTGGCATATATATGAAAAAAAGAGCTGACTGTTGCGTTAAATTATTTAAAAAGCTCTTATATGGAGTAAGGTATTAAATATTCTGTTTCACCTCATGGGACAGAATTAAGAAATTGTTGGAAATTGGAGAAAGGAAACTTTAGGTTTAATATAAAGAAAAACTGTCTGACAATTGGAGTTGTCCAAAAGGAGAATAGATTACCTTTGAATGTGGTGGATTTCCCCTTATCAAAGGTCTTCAAGAAAAATGTGAATGATCATTTGTCTAGCTCATTACAGGGTGCTTTCTTTTGGGAATGAGTAGGGCTATATTTTCACTGAGGTCCCCTCAAGCTTAAAATTCTATGATTTCATTGCAAGCTTAAAATATTTTGCCCTACTATTAATAGAATAGTATTAACTAATAGTATTACCTAACTCAAGGCAAACATGAATAGCCTTAAGATGCATTTTTACTTTTTTAAATATTTTTCTTTATTTTCCTTTTGTCTTTTTTAATTTGTTTCTTTACTTTTAGTTTACAGGATTCAGTTCTACAATGCCTTGAGTTATAAATTTTCTCCCCCTCCCTCTACTATCCTCCAACCATGGTGGCATGCAATCAAGTATAGGATCTGCAAATACTTCCACATTAGACATTAGTCAGGTTATAAAGAAGGATTGTAATAGGTGGAATGAGCAATGGAGAATAGGAAATAAAAGCAACAGGAAAAAGAGAGCAGGTAATTTGCTTTGATCTGTTCTTTCTAGTTCTTTCCCAGAAATTAGACATCTCTCTCCATCATGAGTCTTTTGGAGTTGTCTTACAACCCTGCATTGCTGAGAAGAGTCCAGTCTATCAAAGCTGGTCATCACACATACATTGTGACTGTAATTGTGTACAAATTTCTCCTCTTCTGTTCTTCTCACTCAGCATCAGTTTGTATAAGCCTCTCCAGGTAAATATGAAGTCCATCTGCTTCTCATTTCTTATAGCAGAATAGTATTCCATTACATTCATATACCCCAACTTTTTTAACCATTCCCCAATTGATGGGATATGCATTTTTTTTTTTACTGAACTTGTGTTTTTGTTTTTTTTGTTGTTTGTTTTGTTTTGCTTTGTTTTGTTTTGTTTTTGGTCTAGGAAACTGCTATTCAGGAAACATCCTTTACTAATGACAATTGACTCCTGCTTTTGAATCTTTGAGAGTTGCTTGGGACACTGAGTGATAAGCAGTCACCATGTAGTAACAGTAGAACATTAATCCAAAACTTCCAGAATCTAGGGCCAGTTTTCCATGTGTTCTGTCACAGGGCCTCTCTCAGCATGCAGGTTTTCCTACCATTATATTTAATTTCTTCAATTCACTAAATAAGATTGTTTGTGTAGCAGGTTTGTAAAAACACTAGATTTAAATACATAAACAAGTCTAAGTCTTGAAAAAATAACACATTATTTTCACTGACTCATTCATTCATTAATCCATTTATTTATTTATTTATTTATCTATTTATTTTTAAAAGTCTTTTTTTTTTTTTGCGTAGTCATTTCTTGATATACAATGCCACACCAGCACCACTGAGACTTTCCCTATAACAAAACAAAAAATAGTTACAAACAAAATCATCCAGCACAGTGTTTCTATCTAACAGTGAATACAACACTTCTGAAACCACAACTGGTTGCAGTTACTCAGCATTTGGTTTTGACTTAGGGCCCCTTTCATTTCTGTTGCCATAGCCATCATTCTCTTTGTTCTGCTTACTTTGTATAGTTCATTCAATTCTTCTCATATTCCTCTGAGCACTTAATTTTCCATTCTTCATTGCATAAAAATTCCATTATATTGACATATTGCAATTTGTTCAATCATTTCCCAACTGACTGAAATGTACTTTCTTAACATTTTTTTTGCTACCACAAAAAGTGCCATTGTGAGTAGTTTGACATACTTGAGACCTTTCTTTTTGTCATTGATCTATCTGTGATATATATCCAAAACTATTATTTCAAATGACAAAACCAATTTAAAACTCCATCTATGATGAATTAATATGCTACCCTGTCAAACCTGCCCCAACATTAACTAGTTAATGTTATAAAGATATAAATATATACTTACATATAATATAAATATAAAATATATAAATATACCTTTTGTCTTATTTGCCAATTTCCTGAGTGTGAGATGAAACCACAGATTTGGTGAATTTGCATGCATTTTATTGTTAATAATTTGACAGAATACACATTTCTTGAGGGAAAGGAATGTTTCTACATATTCCCAGAGGCTAGTAAACACCTAACTGCTTATTTATTGATTTATAATCTTTCATATGATTGTAGATCATTTTAATACTTCTTTCAAAGACATTTTATCAAAGCTTTTCTCTTCTTTTTAAATGTGTGATGAGTATATACAAATGATAATTGTCATCATCGTCATCATCATCATTATTGTAACCCTCCAAGTGTTTAATGACCAATAGAGAATCAGAGTCACTTTTGGATTTAGTGGAGGAATGAACCTTAAAAATAAAGCAAATTCAGGGGGCGGAGTCAAGATGGCGGAGTAGAAACAGCTCATCCAAGCCTCTCTGCCCCCAGATTCTCCACAAACTATGTAAAAAAGGACTCTGAACAACTTCTGGAGCCCCAGCACCCACAGAACGACACAGAAAAGCTAACCTCCCGCTGAGGACAGCCCAGCAGCCCTGCAGGAAGGACCAGCGCAGTGGTCTGGGAGCCGGCAGCCGCAGAGCGCAGGAGCCGGGAGCCGAGCCTAGGTCCACATGAGCCGAGGTTTTAGCCCCAGGGCGGCAGGGCCAGCAGCCGGCTGGAGGAACCCCAGAACACCAGGAGACTCCAGAATTATCAACATAGACTTGCCTAGGACAAAGTAAGAGGTTAGTGTCCTATGGACTTTGGGACCTGTATTTGGGGAATGCGTCAGCTCCCTCCCCTGGGGGCTAGAAGCTGCTGAGGAGACACGCCACTGTGTAGTTTTCAGAGGCATTTCCGGCTCCCAGCCTACAAATCGTGGGGAGATCCAGCGATCAGTCTTGGGGGGTAATCGCTCTTGCTTTAACCTCCCTGGATCTGGATTGTGATCTAGGGTGGAAGTTGTGGGTGGGTTTACAGCTTGCCAGAAACGGAAGTTGCCCCCCACACGTTCGGGACGAAAATTCCTCTAGCTGGCCTTAAAGCCATAGTGTGCCAACAAGCCCAAAAGTCAAGCAATTAAGTGGCAACATGCCAAGGCAAAGGAAACAGAAAAATGCAACCCTAGACTCCTATTTTGGGGGCATAGAGCAGGAAAAGGACTGTGAGGTCAGAAGTCCTGCTCCAAAAGCCCCAGGGGAAAACATGAGCGGGTTGCAGGCCATAGAGGACCTTAAGAAGGACTTTAAAAATCAAATAAGAGAAGTGGAGGAAAAATTGGAAAGAGAAATGAGAAGGATGCAGGAAAAGTATGAAATGAGGGTCAACAGCCTGACTGAGGAAAACAACACCTTAAAAAATAGACTAACTCAAATGGCAAAGGAGGCCCAAAAGGGCAATGAGGAGAATAATGCCTTAAAAAGTCTAATTTGCCAGATGGAAAAAGAATCTCAAAAGTTCACTGAGGAGATTCATTCCTTCAGAGTTAGACTGGAGCAAATGGAAGCTAGTGACTTTATGAGAAATCAAGATGCTGTTAAGCAGATCCAAACAAACGAAAGAAGGCAATGTGAAATATCTCATGGGAAAAACCACTGATCTGGAGAATAGATCCAGGAGAGACAATTTAAAAATTATTGGACTACCTGAAAGCCATGATCAAGGAAAGAACCTAGAAATCACCCTTCAAGAAATTCTCAAGGAAAACTGCCCTGATGTTTTAGATCCAGAGGGCAAAATAGAGGTTGAAAGAATCCACCGATCACCTCCTGAAAAAGATCCCAAAAAGAAAACTCCCAGGAATATTATAGCCAGGTTCCAGAATCCCCAGATCAAGGAGAAAATACTACAAGCAGCCAGGAAGAAACAATTTCAATATTGTGGAAACACAATCAGAATAGCCCAGGACCTGGCAGCTTCTACACTGAGGGATCGAAGGGCATGGAATATGATATTCCAGAGGGCAAAAGAACTGGGAATGAACCCAAGGGTCACCTACCCAGCAAAACTGAGTATTTTGTTTCAGGGGAAAATATGGTCATTCAGTGGAATAGAGGACTTTCAAGCATTCTTGAGGAAAAAACCAGAATTGAATACAAAATTTGACATCCAGACACAAGAAGGAAGAGATGCCTGAGAAGGTAATCAGGGAAAAGAAATCAAAAGGAACTTATCAAAGTTGAACTATTTACATTCCTATATGGAAAAGCAATATCTGTGAATGATGATATCTTTCTCACTATGAAAATAATGGAAGAAGGGGGTGTGGTCATATGAATACATATGTGAATGTGTGTGTATATGGTTACAGTTATATATGGATAGAGGGCATAGGTTGATTTTGTTGGGAAGGGAGAGTACTCAAGGGATGAAATTATGAGGTGAGAGAGGAAAGTGGCAAGAGGAGATGGGGAGAGACATGGTAGGGTAAACTATCTCATGTAGGGGAAGTGGGTGCAAAGGAGGGGGAGAATAAGGAAGGCTAAAAAGGCAAAACCACATTCACATTGAATTTGGTTCAGGGAGAAAATGACATACATACTAAATGGGATATCTCAACCTGCAGCAGGATAGGGGGAAGGGGGATGAGAGGAGGGATGATTGATGGGAGGGCATCCTTGGGGTGAGGGGAGGTTGGAAGTACCCACTATAGAAGAGGGACAGGATCATGTAGGGAATGGACCAGGTGGGGGGTGGGATGAGTGGGAGGGAATTATAAGCAGCCTTGTAAAATATATCTACCATGATAATGTTTTGCATAGCTAGACATGTACAACATATACTGAATTACTTATATCCCAAGAAGGAATGGGTGACAAGGGAGGAAGGAAATGGATCTGAAATTCGAGGTCGTAACATTAAATGTTTCAAATATATATATAAATACTAAAAAAAAAAAGCAAATTCTCTCCTTTTACAAGTAAGGAAACTCAGATTGTTTCTAGGCAACAAGTATATGATTGTATATATGCGATAAAAGTATCTGAGATTAAAGTAGTCACACAAACCCACAAATCTTTATTTGTCAAATGCCTATTGAAAAGATACCTAGATTATCTGAGTAATCTTATGATGGTTTAAATGGGTAGGAGATGAGGAAGGGCTCTGTTCTGAGACAGTTTCAAGATTAAAAATAAACATTAGAAAGTCATATATAATTCAAACCCTTATCTAATGTAAAGGAAAAGTCACTTCAGTTATCTTTACTTTTTTCCCGTCATCTATAAAATGAGAACAATATGGCTTAGTTAATGCAAGGTTTTGTGGAGAATTTACTTGAAAGACCATAAAGTTACTACTCTTTTCATCTGATTCAGAAAAGAAAGTATTGTGGCCTACAATTAACATTATCTAGGAAAATCCAATTTATAACCTGATTGTATAATATCATGCAATCACAAAAAGAGGAATGGAATAGGAATGGATTGGGGAGGGTTATAATTCAGTTGCCTCTAGAGCACCTAGCACTACCATGATCTACACAAAGCAAAGGACAAAAATGAAACCCCCTTTCTACATTTTTCTGAATTCTAGGCAAAATATTGTAAATAGCAAGAAATTACAAATGGAGATAAAGTAAGTGGGCTGTGGCTTCTTTAACCAGTGCTGGTTGTGTGTTTTATTATCATCATTACATATTTATAATAGGACATTTCATGATGATGTTGTGGAAACAAAAGCCTTTGTAGAATTGATGCTGAATTTTTAATGCTTTTCAGTTTAATTAATGGTTTGTTTTTTTTAAGACAACAAATAGAATATTAGCATCATTGTTTCCTTTCAGTCTTCTGAGTCAAAGGGTCTAAGACCTCTTTTGTAGATCAATGTTAAATCATTTTGACAGTATCTATTATTATGTGTACTTCATCTAAGCAGCAATCATGAGAATTTCTATAAATAAATTTACGTTAGGTTAATGAGTTTTCCTCAAGGAAAAAGAATAAGAAAATCTCTGCATGAAAAGAGAAAGATTTATTAATATGTTCATTTTGGTTTTTAGCATAGTTTCCAGACCAACCTTTGTGTTAAGATACGTAATATATGCACATGGGAATTATTCCTCCTATGACGACCTGACTTCGAAAAGTGACAGGGATCTTGGAGAAAAATCTGACACCCTCCTCCCCCATTTAAGATATAAGGGGAAAAATTGCCTAATACCAAAAGACTAGTAAAGAAGTCTTTCAACAACCAAGTCCAGAACTTTCCCACTGCAGTAGGAATAAGATGTCTTGAACATTCTAGTCATCTTTAAAAAAGCCACATGGAAAATGTGAATTTGCGTGTGAGTCTATATGAATGACTATTTTAAACTCTCATATATACACATGTATTAAGACATTTGTCATCTGGGAACAATATGAGTTTCTTCATTTTTAAAATCTGAGGATTTAAGTGGATTTTAAGGTCCTCCTCTAAGTCCACACTATAACTCAAGTCTCTATTGATCTTTAAATACTTGGACAGTCATTTGTATAATGATGATGATAAGAATGAAGATGAGGATGACAAGTAGCATTTATACAGGATTTGAAGGTTTACAAATATTTCACTTTACAAATATTTCACTTTATCCTCATGACAACCCTTATATTAGGTGCTATTATGATCGTTATTGTATAGATTAGGAAACTGAGGCAGACAGAAATGAAGTGATTTGCTCACACAGCTAGCAAATGCCTAAGGAAGAATTTGAATTCAGGTCCCCTTGCTGCCAAGTCTAACATTTTAGCCATATATCCACACCTATTTGAAAGTCCTAATAGCGGTGTTCACTGCTGGAATTAAGGGGAAAATCTTTTTTGTTGTTGTTTTTAATGAAATAAAACAAGCATTTCCATAGCATAGTAGAATTTAAAAATAAAAAAAATATAATTATACATAATTCTGTGAATTGCACAATTTCCTAGTCTTTTTAAAATATATTTCTATACTTACTTCTACTTACCAGTTTTTTTCCTCTGAATGCAGATAAAGCTTTCTTTCATAGGTTCTTTGTAGTTAGTTTGGGTATTTATAATTGTCAAAATGACTTGTTCATTAAAAGCTGATGTAAAATATTTATTTCCTTTTAGTTTACAGCATTCAATTCCACAGTCCCTTGAGTTCCAAATTTCCCCCACCTCCCTCTGCTCTTCCTGCCCCCCACAATGGCAACAAACTATCCAATACATGTTCTACAAATACCATCCCACTAAACATGAGTCAAGTTGCAAAGAAGAATTACAACCAATGGAGTGAACCAGGAGAAAGAAGGGACAGAACAAAACAAAATACAAAAGAGAAAGTAAGTAATTTGCTTCAATCTGCATTCAGCATGCAGTTTTTCTCCATGGCTGTGGATATCACTTTCCATCATGAGTCTTTTGGAGTTTTTGTATGGTTATGCAACATGCTGAGAGGAACCCTCTTCATCAAAGTCAGTTGTCACAGATATGATGTGTCTGTAATTGTTTACAAAGTTCTCCTGGTCCTGCTCTCCTCTCTCAGCATCCGTTTATATAAGTCTATCTGGGTTATTAGGAAAACAGTCTGCTTTACCCTGTGTGTATGACCCTGTTTCGACTGTGCTTCTTGCAGACAGTATATTGTAGGATTATAGTTTTTAATCCATTCTGCTATCCACATCTATTTTATGGGAGAGTTCATAATATTCACATTCACAGTTATAATTACTATTGGGGTATTTCCCTACATCCCATTCCCTCCCCTGTTTATGCTTTTATTTCTCCCTTCTCCCTTTCCCTTCTTAAGAGTTTTTCTTGAGGAGGAGCCAAGATGGTAGAAGGGAAGCAGGGACTTTTCTGAGCTCCTCCATGAATTCCATCACTAACCTCTAAAAAGTGAATCTGAACAGATTTTACCATGAAAGAATCCACTAGGAGATGGAGCATGGCAGATTCCCAGCCCAAGAAGACAACCACATATGTCTGGGCAGGGGGAGCACAAAGCATACAGGGGCTGCACCAGCAGGGACCTGAGAGTAGAGCACAACAGAATGAGAGCAAGACCTGTCAGCAGATCCACCCACCCCAAGGGTGATTCCCAGATGGCTCATCACAGGACAGAGGATCAGTCAGAGCTAGGTAAGAGAAAGTGCAGGGCCACAGCAGCAGCTTCTCCTGGAGCTATCTGCCTGCAGCCTGGATGTCTAAAAATAACCTACCTGAACTTCCTCAAGCCAAGATAGTTGATTAAACCTTAGCTACTCCAATCCCCATCCCTTATTGTGAAAATCCAGAGATTAATGCCCCACCCAGTGTAAAATCCTGAAAGAGTAGAAAGATCCTCAGATTTTGGAGTCTCAGAGGAAGAGTGTGACTGAAGCTGTGCTAAAGTGAAGGGTGGAAGGCCTCCCAAAAAGGCCAACCTCAGCAGACCAGCAGGAGATCCAAAGCTCAGGCTGGGTGGAGGCAAAAAACTCTAACAACACAAACCCAGGTGTGCCTTAGCACCACCAGGTGAACTTGCAAACACCAACAGTGTTGGCCACCACCTGCTGAGCCTGCCTGAGTTGTAGCACAGGGGATAGAGAGGGAAACTTGAGGTGGCCAAACCACCCCTCCCTCACATCTTACTCTGTGAGCCTCAGGGTAACCCAAGGGAAACACTGAGAGTTCTGGACTTGGCTTCAGTCTAGACACTCAGAGGCTACAGCATACAAACTCAACTAAGACACTAGCTCCCAGCCTGAAAAGTGTTGTACATCTGCACCAAGAAAAACAGAAATCCACTCTAAAAGTCAGGACATAGGCAATCATAATGGGCAAGAAAGAATCTGTCAAATCAAGAAGGCTACAATCTTATTATAGTAAGCAACAACAACCAAATTCAGAGGACAATGTGGACTCTATACTCACACCTGAGATCATAGAAGGAAATATGAACTGGTCTCAAGCCCAAAAAACAGTCTTGGAGGAGATCAAGAAGGATTTTAAAATCCAAATTAGAGAGGAAGAAGATGGATTTAAATCTACACTGACCAAAATGGAAAAAAAAAGTCTCACTAAAGAAAACAAATCATTAAAAAATAAAATTTGTGAACTGGGATGGGAGGTTGAAAACCTAAATGAAGAAATACCTCCCTAAAAATGGAGCTTCAAAAACTAGCAGAGAAAAATAATTCATTAAAAATCAGAATCAGTCAAATTGAAGCTAAGGACTGTATGATGCACCAAGAGTAATTCAAACAAAATATAAAGATTGAAAAATTAGAAGACAGTAAAAAATATCTCACTCGAAAAACAACTGGCCTGAAGAACATATCCAGGGGAGATAACCTAAGAATTATTTGTCTACTGGAATGCCATGATAAAACAAAAACAGCCTGGACAACATCCTGCAAGAGGTTTTCAAAGAAAACTGTTCTGAAATCCTAGAATCAGAAGGTAAAATAATAATCATAAGAATTCACTGGACTCCTTCTTAAAGGAATCCCAAAATAAAAACTTCAAGAAATATACTAGCCAAATTCCAGAATTTCAAGGTAAAGAAGAAAATATTGCAAGCAGGCAGAAAGAAACAATTTAGATATTGTGGAAGTACAGTGAGAATTACAAAGGCCCTAGCAGCTTCTACATTAAAAGATCCAAGGGATTGGAATTTGATATTTCATAAGGTAAAATAAATTGGATGACAGGCAAGGATCAACTACCTGGCCAAACTTAGCATAATTTTTCAGACAAGGAGATCATCATTTATTGAAATAAGGGACTTCCAAACATTATTGATGACAAAGACAGACCTCAATGGAAAATTTCATATCTGAATACAAGACGCAAAAGAGACAAGGTAAACAAGAAAAACACACACACATGCACACACACACACACATGCATACAAACACAGGTGCACATAACTAGTAATTCAATAAAAGCAAACTGTTTACATCCCTTTATGAGAAGCTGAAACATGTCAGTACTGAAAGTTATATAATTATCGCAACATTTAAAATGGATATAGATAGATAGATGGATGGATGGATGGGTAGATAGATAGACAGATAGATAGATAGATGGGGACCAAGCAACCATTCTGAGGTTGTAATCACTGCTGCTTTAACTTGCTTGATTCTGGATTGCTGTCTAGGGTGGAGGTCCTAGGGTGGGTGACCAGGTGGCAGAACTGGTGGAGACTTCTGAGAGGGCAGACACCTAATGGCAGCTGTGAAAACCACAGCTATTTGGGACAAAGCTCTCCTCTCTGGATGCAAAGTTCTACTGTGGCACACAGCTCAAAAGTCCAGTAATTGAGTGTCAACATCAGGAAGCAATGGAAGCAAAGCAAGCACAGGAATCCAGCTTTGTATTCCTTTTTGGGGACAAAAAGGAACAAAACATGGAACAGGAGGAAGAAAATGAAGTAAGAGCTCCTGCACCAAAAGCTTCCAAGAAAAATACATGCTGGTTACAGGCAATAGAGGATCTTAAGAATTATTTTGAAAAACAAATAAGAGAAGTGGAGGAAAAACTGGAAAGAGAAATGAGAATGATGCAAGAAAATCATGAAATGAAAGTCAACAATGTTTCTGAAGAAAAAACACCTTAAATAAGTACTGACTAAAATGGCAAAAGAGGCTCAAAAAAGGCAACGAGGAGAATAGTGGTTTAAAAAGCTGAATTTGCCAGATGGAAAAAGAATCTCAGTAGCTCACTGAAGAGAATAATTTCTTCAGAATTTGAATGGAGCAAATGGAAAAGAAATCAAAAGGAACTTATCAAAGTTGAACTATTTACATTCCTATATGGAAAAGTAATATCTGTGACTGATGATATCTTTCTCACTATGAAAATAATGTAAGAAGGGGGTGTGGTCATATGAATACATATGTGAATGTGTGTGTATATGGTTACAGTTATATATGGATAGAGGGCATAGGTTGAATTTGTTGGGAAGGGAGAATACTCAAGGGATGAAATTATGAGGTGAGAGAGGAAAGTGGCAAGAGGAGATGGGGAAAGACAGGGTAGGGTAAACTATAAAATATTTGGGAATCTACCTGGCAAAACAAACCCAGGACCTATATGAACACAAATACAAAACACTTTCCATACAAATACAGTCAAATCTAACTCATTGGAAAAACATCAGTTTCTTATGGTTGAATTTAGCTAATATAATAAAAATGACAATTATTACCTAAATTAAATTACATGTTTAATGCCATACCAATCAATCTACCAAAAAGTTGCTTTATAGAGCTAGAAGAAACAATAACAAAATTCATTTAGAAGAACAAAAGATCCAGAATATCGAGGGAATTAATGAAAAGAAACACTAGGGAAGGTAGCCTAGCTATACTACATTTTAATCTGTATTATAAAGCTGCCATCATGAAAACTACTTTGGTACTGGCTGAGGAATATAGTAGTTGATCAATGGAATAGATTGGATACAAGAGACTCAGAAGTCATTTACTATATTAACCTACTGTTTGACCAACCCAAATACCCAAGTTTTTGGGATAAGAACTCACTATCTGACAAAAACTGCTGGGCAAACTGAAATATAGTATGGCTGAAAATGGGCATAGACCAACATCTGATACTATGTACCAAAATCAAGTCTAAATCTGTCCAAGATCTAGGTATAAAGGACGATAATGTAAGCAATCTGGGTAAGCAAGGAATAGTTTGCCTGTCAGATTTATGGACAAAGGAAGGTTTTATGACCAAATAAGTATTAGAGAACATTATAAAATGTAAAATGGATAATCTTGATTACATTGAATTGAAAATCTTCTGTACAAAGTCAATTTAACCAAGATTAAGAGGGAATTTGAAAATTGGGAAATAATTTTTACAACCAATGTCTCTGAAAATGGCCTCATTTCTAAAATATACAGAGAATTGAGTGAAGTCTATAATAATACAAATGATTCCTAAATTGATAAATAGTAAAATGATATGAGCAGGCAGTTTTCAGAGGAAGAACTTATAAATATCTGTAAGCATAGGAAAAAATGCTCTAAATCACTATTGATTAGAGAAATGCAAATCAAAACAACTCTGAGGTATCACATCTCATTGGCCAGATTGGCTAAGATGACAAAACAGGAAAATGATAAATGCTGGAGAAGATGTGGAAAAATTGGAACACTAATGCATTTTGGAGGGAGTTGTGAACTGATTCTGCCATTCTGAAGAATAATCTGGAGCTATGCCCAAAGGGCTATAAATAAGTACATACCCTTTAACCCAGGAATTTCACTTCTAGGGTTGTTTCCCAAAGAGATCATAGAAGTGGGAAGAGTTCCCATATGTACAAATATATTTATAGCAGTTCTTTTTCGGGTGTCAAAGGATTGGAAATCAAGGGGATGCCCATCAATTGGGTAATGGCTAAACAAGTTTGGTATACGAATGTAATGGAATAACATTGTGCTACAAGAAATGAGAAGCAGAGGGAATTAATAATAACATGGAGAGACTTATACAAACCGATGTTGAATGAAAAGAGCAGAACCAAGAGAAATTTGTACACAATTACAGACATAATGTATGTGTGACGACCAACTTTGATAGAATGGACTTTTCTGAGCAATGCAAGGTCATAAGGCAACTCCGAAAGACTCATGATGGAAAGAGTTGTCCAAAACCAGAGAAAGAACTACATAGTTTGAATTCAGATTGAAGCAAACTACTTGCTCTCTCTTTTTCTTGTTTTGTTTTGTTTCCTCTTTCCCATTTTTTCATTCCATTGGTTATAATCCTTCTTTACAACCTGGCTAATGTTTAATGTGAATGTATCTGCAGATCCTATATTTGATTGTATGCCTCTATTGAAGGAGGGGTAGAGGACAGCGAGAGGGAGAAATTTAGAAACTCAAGGGATTATGGACCTGAATCTTGAAAACTAAAAGTAAAGAAAGAAATTTAAAAAGAAATTAAAAAAAGAATTGTGCAACAAAAACCACAAGCCTAGTGGAGAAAAAGATGTTGAGGGTACAACTCTCAAAAACTTCATCTTTTACACATAAAATGAAAAGACAGAATCCTAATTAAAAAAAAAACAGCACAGTTTTATACTTGTTCAATGGTTAAGAAATGCATAGATGTTACAATAAATAGTGTCAGTGCCATTTGCAACAGCCTGGACCTGCTGCTCAGCCTAACGGGGAACCAGCCTCGTGATGTTACATTATGTTAGAGTACACCCTTAATAGGCAGCAAATCTGATAAGCTATGGCTAGAAGCAGGAAAGAAAGTGGGAGGGTGGATTTCTGGGTTTGAACTTGCCCTTCTCCACACACAGCTTCTACTTCACCAGACAACATACAATAAATAAGGCACTTTACCTTGAAAAAGATCTAAGATCTATGCTTATGGAAATAGACATGGGAAAGGTTGCAGTTTGTGATTTATTGTGAAACAGGATTACTCAGCCTAGCTTGCAGAATAACATGGACAGTGAATTGAGGGTACTGCTACATATTTGCCTCTGTTTCTGTGTTGTGCTCAGTTCACTTAGGTAGTGGTTTCTGTTTTTAACTAATGAAATCTTGCATAAGTAAACTCAAAATTCAAATTATTCCCTAATAAATCAATGGCACTGGAGAAAAAAAAATGTTTTTCTTTTGACTACCACCTCCCTCAGTATCCCCTCCCTATCAACCCTTCCCCTTTCGTACCCTTCCCCCTTTATACTTCCCTCTCTTCTAACCAACCCCCCTCTTTTCTTACCCCTTTTCCATCCTACTGCCTGCAAGGAGCGAGAGATTTTTACACTTACTGAAGTATGTTATTTCCCCCTTGAAGCAAAACAGCTGAGAATAAATTTCATACAATGCTCCTATCCCTGCCTTATTTTCCTCTATTATAATGTCTTTTCACAATAAAATCCTATACTTAACACATTATGTTATTCCTTCCTTACTGTTCATCTACCTCCCTTCTTTCCTTCTACTATAATA
This sequence comes from Gymnobelideus leadbeateri, assembly GCA_011680675.1. NCBI lineage: Eukaryota > Metazoa > Chordata > Mammalia > Diprotodontia > Petauridae > Gymnobelideus > Gymnobelideus leadbeateri. The sequence goes on along the minus strand of WOXC01004817.1, from coordinate 131,397 downwards.
TATTTTATGCCTCTTCTTATGGCATAATTTAATACTTTCTGCCTCCTCCTTACCTCTTCTCCCATTACAATTCCTCTGCACTCCTTTTAAGCGTATTTATTATCCCTTTAGTTAATTTTACCCACATCCTATATTTATGTACGTCCCTTTTAAATGTTACAATAATTATGCAATGTCAATTTTGACAGGTATCAGTTCCCCATTTAGGGTTTAATCATTTGCTGCTATTAACTAACAAGTTGTGTGTATATGTGTGCATGGGGGGAAGGGGGAGCAATGGTGGTTGTGTGGGTGTGTCTGCAGATTCCCTTGATGGTGCTAAGACACACCTGGGCTTCTGGTGTTAGCACTTGCTGGCTCCACGGATTTGGGACTTGGTGGAACACCTACTGCCCTTCACTTTTTCCTGGGCTCTAGGATTCTGAAAGCCTGCCACTGGTTCCACTATTTCAGGATTTTGCCCTGGGGCAAAATTCTCTGCATTTTAAGGTCAGTGCAAGGGATTAGAGCAGCTCCTATTTACTATGCCATCTTGGCTCCCAGAAGTTCAGGAAGAGGACTTTTAAGCATCCAGGCTGGGAGTTGATAGCCCCAGGAGCAGCTGCTGGTGCTGCTGTGGGCCCTGTGCTTATCTCTTACACAGCTCCAACGTATCCCCTGTCATGTGAAGAGAAGTCTGGGAATCTCCCCTGCAGTGGGTGAATCAGCTCACCTGGGCTTGGTCCAGTTTAGCGTCTGTGAAGCCCTTGTGTTGCATCTGTGACCCAATCATATTCCGACTGGGTCTGTGCTCTGCCTCTCCATTTTTATTTTTAAGGAATTATTTTCCTCAATGAGCTTTTGGACCTGCTTTTCTATTTGGTCAATTACATTTTTTTATAGTATTCTTCTCCTCATTGACTTTTTGGATCTCTTTTATATTTGGGCTAGTCTATTTTTAAGATGTTATATTCTTCTGTATTTTTTGGTCTCCTTTATCAAGCTAGTATCTAATTTTTCATGATTTTCTTGGATCCTTCTCAGTTGTCTTCCCAATATTTCTTCTGCTTCTCTTACCTGATTGTCAAATTCCATAGTGAGCTTTTCCATGGCCTGAAATCAATTCATATTTTCCCCCTTGGAGGCTTTTGATGTAGCAGCTTTGATGCTGTTGTCTTCTACGTGTATGTTATGATCATCTTTGTCACTAAAATAATATTCTATAGTCCAAGTTACATTGTTTTTACACTGTTTGTTCATTTTCTCAGTCAAATACTTGACTAATTCTTTTTTAAGGTAGGATTCTGATGCCAGTGTGTCAAGTATCCTGTCCCAAACTTCAGGGATTTTGTGTTGCTGTTTTCAAAGATACTTCTAGGGGCCTGTAAATTTTCAGTTCTTCCAAGGTGGTATGACCAAAGGAGAGGTATGTACTCTTTTCCTGGCCTGTGCTCTGTTCTGTGAGTGACTACAGGAGCTCTTTTCTGCCTTGGAACTGTGAGGATTCCCTCTCCACTATAGCCACAAGCTCTGCCACACCAGCACTCCTCCTCACCCCAAGACCACTACCCAGAACTACCACCCACATCCAAGGAGGGCAAAGCAAGAGAATCCTGCCTCATTAAGAGCAAAGAGTTCTGTGTAATTGCCCATTGACCAGATACTTGACTCTTATACCCTGTGGGCTGGGAGCTCTGAAAGCAGCCACTGCTCCTACTGCTGCCAGCACTGCCATACCACCTCCACAGACTGAGGGCTTGGTCTTGACCACATTCTTCCCTTACCCAAGTCTGAGAGAGCTTTCCAACTGACCTTCTATGTTGTCTTTGGTGTTTGTGGGTTGAGAAGTCTGAAAACCATCACAGCTGCAAGTGATTCAGTCCCCTGAGGCCTGCTCTAGCCCTATTTGTACTTGCACAGCCAACAGTCGGCTGTGATCCACTCTAAGCCTGGTGTGGTAGACATTTCCTATTAACCTTTCAGGTTGTCTTGGGCTGGGTATTCATTTTACTCTGTCATTTTGTGGGTTCTGCAGCTCTAGAATTTATTTGGTTTCATTTTTTACAGATATTTGGAAGGGTTTGTCCCCCACACGTTCGGGATGAAAATTCCCCTGTCTGGCAGCAGAGCCATAGTGTGGAGGGTATAATTAAATTTTTAAAAGTTGAGGGGGTAGTGCCAAGATGGCAGAGTAAAAGCAGGAACTTTCTTAAAACCTGTTCCCTTTTCCATATACTTTCTCTCTATATCCCATAGATATCTAAACCTAAAGCCCTGGCATCATGATAGGAAACTATAAGCTGCTGCCCAGGACTAATCTTTTCAACAGTCACACATATTTCATAAGTATCACCTTAGGAAAATGAAGTATGCTAATGATTACACTTGTGACCCACTAGCAGAAATACTTTTCCATGTGAAAGATTAGGACTAGCTAAGTTTTGAAGCTTTCACTGGAGGTTTCTGCAAGGGCATTCACCATAATTAGAATTATGCTGCATCATCTCCCAGAGGGGGAAAAAAGCAGCAAAGAAAGGAACACTTAACAATTGGCTATGAGTACGAAATACTACACCAAATCAATAAAAAGTAGGAATTAGACTTGTCTTATAACTAGATGACTGGACCTCCATAAGCTAAGTAATACCCTATAGGGCTACCTTGGATCAGCTGCCAGCAGGGCACTTGATGGCTTACTAGAGAAACTGCTTTAGTATGTTTTATTTATTATCTATGGAGCCACTGCTACATATTCGAGCTGGAAAGCTTTGAACTATGTGTGATGCTGCCCCATGGATGACCTCAGTTTGAAGAACAAAGCCAAAATAGAGAAATGTGAGCTTGTTTTTTTTTATTTCTTTCCTTTTTTCTTTCTTTCCTTCTTTCTCTCTTTCTTTCTTTCTTTCTTTCTTTCTTTCTTTCTTTCTTTCTTTCTTTCTCTTTTGTTTTCTTTTCTTTTTTTTGAGGACAATTGGGGTTGTGACTTGCCTGGGGCCACATGGCTAGTTTTTTGTGTATTAAGTGTCTGGGGCCATATTTAAACTCAGGTCCTCCTGATTCCAGGGCTGGTGCTCTACTCAATTTTCCACCTAGCTGCCCTAAGCTTGTTTTTCTGACTTCCACTCATGCCACTTGGCAAAACCCTGTGTCTATAAAAAGAGGACTTCCCTCTTGCATACTCTATAGGAAAATCCAATCCAGGCAATATGACTTTGGCAGAAATAGCTACTTTTGGTGTCCTTATTATTATGTGCCATGAATTCTGCACTAACAAAACTTACCTGTATAACCTTATATTAATTGCTTACTGAGGAAGGAAGGACATGAGCTCTTTGAAACCGATAACAGTCCATTCAGATGATTCCCAAAGGCCAAGTAAATGGGCCTTTAGAGGAATGAAAAATGGAGTTTGGTCATCAATGACATAATTGAAAAAATAATCAAAAACCAGCCTGGGGCAAAAAAGGTTACAAGTCTCTTTTCATGGCTAAATCTTGCTAAAAGGGAGATTAATTTGGAACAAAGGTTATCTATAACATTTTGGCCTCAGGACTCCTTTACTATCTTAAATTTTATTGGGGACTCTCACAAAAGGTTTTATTTCTATGAGTTATTGGCATAGTTAGCTACCTATTTAAAATGAATTTTTCTAAAAAGAGTTATTCTGTTACAATCAGCAATTAATGAAGCCTATTTTGTTCAGAAAATATTTTTATTAAAAATAAAAATTTCTGGGGCCACTAGGTGGCGCAGTGAATAGAGTGCCGGCCCTGGAATCAGAAGGACCTGAGTTCGGAGCCGGCCTCCGACACTTAATCCGCACAAACAAAAACCTAGCCGTGTAACCTTGGGCAAGTTACTTAACCCCAATTGCCCTAAAGGGGCGGTTAGGTGGCACAGTGAGTAAGAGAGCCGGCCTCGGAGTTTGGATGACCCGAGATCAGATCCGGCCTCAGAAAATGAGCACCCACGCATGGATAATGACTAGCCGTGTAACCTTGAGCAAGTTACTTAACCCCAATTGCTTAAAAAAATAAAAAAATAAATAAATAAACATTTCTGGGGGATGGAGCCAAGATAGTGGAGTAAAAGCGAAAAAAAAATGGTGTGGGATCTGGCTCCAAACAATTCCAATGTAAAAAAATAATTACTCTAAAAAAATTTAAAGCTACAGAACCCAGAAAGTGACAGAGAGAAACAAATCTCCCACTGAAAAACATCCAGCAGGCAGACAGGAAAGTTCTCCTCTTGAAAAAAATATCCCAGAAACAAAACTCCTAGTTAAATTATAGCCAAATTCCATAGTTTCCAAATCAAGGAAAAAATACTGCAAGCAGTCAGAAAGAAACAATTTGAGTACTGTGGAAACACAATCAGGATAACACAAGACCTAGCAACTTCTGTATTAAGTGATTGCAGGGTTTGGGATATGGTCAAAGGAGCTAGGATTAAGACCTAGAATCACCTACCCAGGAAAACTGAGTATAATGGTTCTGGGGAAAATATAGTCATTCAGTGAAATAGAGAATTTTCAAGCATTCTTGATGAAAAAACCAGAGTTGAACAGAAAATTTGACTTTCCAATACCAGAAGCAAGAGAAGCATGAGAAGGTAAACAGGAAAAAGAAATCATAAGGAACTTATTAACATTGAACTATTTAAGTTCCTACATGGAAAAATGATAATTATAACTTAAGACTTTTCTCAGTAGGATAGTTGAAGGGAATATATATTTAGAGAGAGAGAGAGAGAGAGAGAGAGAGAGAGAGAGAGAGAGAGAGAGAGAGAGAGAGAGAGAGAGAGAGAGAGAGAGAGAGAGAGAGAGAGAGAAAGAGAGAGAGAGAGAGAGAAAGAGAGAGAGAGAGAGACAGAGAGAGAGAGAGATACAGATATAGATATATAGACATAGATATGTACATATGTATATACGTATGCATACATATATATGTTTGTATAGGAGGTTGTATTTGTATATAAATATATGTGAGGGTGGACATATGTATGTTCATGTATACATAGAGAGCACAGGATGAGTTGAATATGAAGGGATGATATCTAAAAAATAAAATTAAGAGTTGAGAGAGGAATTTATGGGGAGAAAGAAAAAGGGAAAGATAGATTATGGTAAATTATCTCATATAAAATAGGCAAGAGAAAACTGTTACAATGGAATGGAAGAGCAGGAAGGTAGAAGGGAATGGGACAAAGTTACTGTTACTGAATTTGGCTTAAGGAAGGAATAACATACACGCTCAATTGGGTATCTTACCCTACAGGAAAATATTAGTGTAGGAGCTAATATGGGGGATGATAAAAGGCAGGACAGATTGGGGGAGAGGGTAGTTAGAAACAAACATTTTTGCAAAGGGTCAAAGGAGAAAATTGAATAATTGGGGGGGTGGGATAGGATGGAGGGAAATATAGTCTTTCACAATGTAAGAACTATGGAAATGATTTGGGTGACTAAACATGTACAACTTATATTGAACTACTTATCTTCCTAGTAGGGGCAGGTGAGGAAGGAAGAAAGGAAAAATCCAGAACTCAAATTTTTAAAAACAAATGTTTAAAAAATTGTTTTTATATGCAACTGGGAAATATGATATACAGACACTGGGGTATGGAAAACCATCTTGCCCTACTAGAAAGTTAACGGGTTGGTGGGAGAGGATATAAGAGAGAACAGTTTGGGGGAAGGGATATTGAGTAGGCTTGGTTTTGGGGGATGAGGGTAAGAGAAAGCCAGGGGAAAAAACTGTAACTCAAATTTTTGTGGAAATGAATGCTAAAAAGTAAAATTAATTAATTTTTAAAAAGAAAGGAAAAAAATAACTATTTGCTCCCAAAAGTAAGAAAAGTAGTGCTGTTTTATATGACTGCACAAGTATAATTGATATCATATTGCTTGCCTTCTCAAGGAGTGTAGGAAGGGTAGAAGAAGGACATTGTTTTACTTTTAATTGGAAAATGATTAATAATATAAGATATACTTAAAAATAAGACAAAAACATTCCCTAGAATGCTGGAAGTTCAAGTGGTTTTCCCAAGGTTAACAGAGTTATTAAGTATCAGAGTTATGACTTGAATGTAAATTCTTTTGACTTTGAGTCCAGTTCATTAACCACTATAAATGCTGCTTCACTGTCAAGTCAAGAAACACTCTTAAGCAGTAACAGTGTATGGCAGACCATTTGGTAATGTCTGAGGATACAAATAAAGACAACAATAGTCTTTTATATCAAGTAGCTTACAATCTATTGGGGCAAACACCTATGTACCAATGAGATAGACAGGACAAATTGGGGATAATCACAAGAAGGCATCAGCATTAAGGGGTATCATAAAAAGCTTTTTGCAGAAGATGTATTTTACTTTTACATTTAATTTTATTGAAATTACATTTGAAAACAATTTTAACACTTTTTAAATTTTGAGTTCCAAATCCCCCCCCCACCTTGAGAAGGCAAATAATTTGATAGAGGATATGCACGTGTACCACAAAAATTTTTCCTTATTAGTCATGTTGTGGAAGAGAAGACCAAAAAACTCCAGGGAAACAAAAACAAAACAGTATGCTTTTATCTGCATTAATACTCAATCAGTTCTTTCTATGGAGGTAAATACCATTTTTAGCATACATACTTTAGAACCGTTTTTGGATCATTGCATTGCTGAGAATAGCTGAGTTATTCATAGTTGATTATCGTAAAATAGTGCTTCTACACTGTTCTCCTGGTTCTCCTCACTTTTCTTTTATCAGTCCATGTGAGTATTCATGGGTTTTTTCTGAAACAATCCTGCTTGTCATTCTTATAGCATAATAGTATTCTATCATATTATTACACCCCAGCTTATTCAGGCATTCCCCAACTAATGGACATCTCCTCAATTGCTAATTCTATGCCACCGTAAAATAGCTGCTATAAACATCTTTGTACATATAGGTGCTTTTAATTTTTTAATCTTTTTGGGATACAAACCTAGTAGTGGTAGTATTCTTAGGTCAAAGTTAATGCATGGTTTTATAGTCATTTGACATAGTTGCAAATTACTCAAGAATGATCTGATCAGTCACAATTCCACTATAAGTGCTGTAGTGACCCAATTTTCCCACATCCCCCTTTTCTGTCCTATTGCCCAATCTAATAGATATGAAGTGGCAACTGAGAGTTGTTTTTATTTGTATTTCTCTAATCGAGATTTAGAGTATTTTTTCCTTATCAATATAGATAACTTTGATTTGTCTGAAAACTGCATTTATCAACTGGGGAATGGTTTATATTTTTTAAAATTTGCCTGTTCTCTATATATTTGAAAAATTAGGTCTTTTTCAGAGTAACTTGCTCTAAAAATGTTTTCACAGGTATGGTTACTGTGTTATTTCTCTCCATCCCATTTTTCCTGTTTATCCTTCTCTATCTCTCCTTTCACCACATCACTCCTGAAAAGTGCTTTGCTTCTGATCATTGCCTCGTCCATTTTGCCCTCTCTGCACTCAGTCCTCCCTCCACCCCTTTTCTCTTATTCCCCTTCCCTCCTACTTGCCTGTAGAGTAAAACAGATTTCTGTACCCCACTGAGTATGCATGCTATTTCCTCTGAGCCAATTCCTGTGAAGGTAAGGTTCAAGCATTATCTGCCAAGCCCCAGAATCCCCTTTTTTTTGTAAGGGTACTTTAGCCTTATATTTGAAAATCAAATTTTCTAATCAGCTCTGATCTTTTCACCCCAAATGTGTTTAAGTTCTCTATTTAATAAGATGTCCATTTTCCCCCTGAAGTAGTATAATTGGTTTTGCTGTGTAAGGGATCCTTTTTTATAATCCTAGTTACTTTGCCCTCCAGAATATGATATACCAAGCCCTCTGATCTTATAATGTAGAAGCTGCTAAATACTGTGCTATCATGACTGTTGCTCCATAATATTAGAACTATTTCTTTCTGACTGCTTGCAATATTTTCTCCTTGATATTAGAGCTCTGAAATTTGGCTAAAACATTCCTGTGAATGTTCATTTCCAGATCTCCTTCAGAAAATTCGCCAATAATTTTAATTTATATTTAACCCTCTGATTTTAGGACATGAGGGCAGTTTTCTTTGATAATTTCTTCAAAATATGTGTAGGCTTTTTTTTTCATGGCTTTTAGTTAATCCAATAATTCAAAAATAATCCTTCCTCACTCTTTTTTCCGGGTCAATCATTTTGCTAGTGGGATATTTCATATTTCTCCTATTTTTTCATTATTTTTATTTTGTTTAGTGATATTTTATGACATCATTAAATTCCATTTGCCCAATTCTAATTTTTTAAACAAATGCTTTATTAACTTCTGTTTTACATCATTGATTTCCACCACATTTTGAGTTACAATCATTTCCCCCCTGTTATTCCCCTACCCAACCTCCCAGAATAGCAGTCCCACAAGATATCGCTTCCTCCAATCTGCTCTCTCCCATACCTTCTCCCATACCCCTTCGACTTTTCCATTAGAGGAAGGTGAATCTTTGTGTCCCAATGCCTGCACATCTTATCTCCCAATTACAAGCAAAAGAGTATTAATAATAGTATTTATATATATTTGAAACATTTAATCTTAAAACCTCAAATTTCAGATCCATTTCCTTCCTCCCTTGTCACCCATTCCCTCTTGGGAGATAAGTAATTCAGTATATGTTGTACATGTCTAGCTATGCAAAACATTATCATAGTAGATATATTGTACAAGGCTGCTTATAATTCCCTCCCACTCGTCCCACCCCCCACCTGGTCCATTCCCTACATGATCCTGTCCCTCTTCTATAGTGGGTACTTCTAAACCTCCCCTCCCCCCAAGGATGCCCCCACACCCCCATCAATCATCCCTCCTCTTATCCCCCTTCCCCTATTCTGCTGCAGGTTGAGATATCCCATTTAGTATGTATGTCATTCTCTCCCTAAACCAAATTCAATGAGAATGTGGATTTGCCTTTTTTTTCCCCCTTCCTATTCTCCCCCTCCCTTACAACCACTTCCCCTTGCTTCTTCTACATGTGATAGTTTACCCTACCCTGTCTTTCCCCATCTCCTCTTGCCACTTTCCTCTCTCACCTCATAATTTCATCCCTTGAGTATTCTCCCTTCCAACAAATTCAACCTATGACCTCTATCCATATACAAACATTCACATATCTAGTCATATGACCACACACCCTTCTTCCATTATTTTCATTGTGAAAAAGATATCATCACTCACAGTTATTGTTTTTCCATATAGGAATGTAAATAGTTCAACTTTGATAAGTTCCTTTTGATTTCTTTTCCCTGATTACCTTCTCAGGCATCTCTTCCCTCTTGTGTCTGGATGTCAAATTTTCTATTCAATTCTGGTTTTTTCCTCAAGAATGCTTGAAAGTCCTCTATTCCACGGAATGACCATATTTTCCCCTGAAACAAAATACTCAGTTTTGCTGGGTAGGTGACCCTTGGGTTCATTCCCAGTTCCATTGCCCTCTGGAATATCATATTCCATGCCCTTCCATCCCTCAGTGTAGAAGCTGCCAGGTCCTGGGCTATTCTGATTGTGTTTCCACAATATTGAAATTGTTTCTTCCTGGCTGCTTGTATTTTCTCCTTGATCTGGGGATTCTGGAACCTGGCTATAATATTCCTGGGAGTTTTCTTTTTGGGATCTTTTTCAGGAGGTGATCGGTGGATTCTTTCAACCTCTATTTTGCCCTCTGGATCTAAAACATAAGGGCAATTTTCCTTGAGAATTTCTTGATGGGTGATTTCTAGGTTCTTTCTTTGATCGTGCCTTTCAGGTAGTCCAATAATTTTTAAATTGTCTCTCCTGGATCTATTTTCCAGGTCAGTGGTTTTTCCCATGAGATATTTCACATTGCCTTCTAATCTTTCATTTGTTTGGATCTGCTTAACAGCATCTTGATTTCTCATAAAGTCATTAGCTCCCATTTGCTCCAGTCTAACTCTAAAGGAATGAATCTCCTCAGTGAACTTTTGAGATTCTTTTTCCATCTGGCAAATTCGACTTTTTAAGGCATTCTTCTCCTCATTGCCCTTTTGGGCCTCCTTTGCCATTTGAGCTAGTCTATTTTTTAAGGTGTTGTTTTCCTCAGTCAGGCTGTTGACCCTCATTTCATACTTTTCCTGCATCCTTCTAATTTCTCTTTCTAATTTTTCCTCCACTTCTCTTATTTGATTTTTAAAGTCCTTCTTAAGGTCCTCTATGGCCTGCAACCCACTCATGTTTTCCCCTGGGGCTTTTGGAGGAGGACTTCTGACCTCACAGTCCTTTTCCCACTCTATGCCCCCAAAATAGGAGTCTAGGGTTGCATTTTTCTGTTTCCTTTGCCTTGGCATGTTGCCACTTAATTACTTTACTTCTGTGCTTGTTGACACACTATGGTTTTAAGGCCAGCTAGAGGAATTTTCGTCCCGAACGTGTGTGTGTGGGGGGCAACTTCCGTTTCTGGCAAGCTGTAAACCCATCCACGACTTCCAACCCAGATCACAATCCAGATCCAGGGAGGTTAAAGCAAGGGCGATTACCCCCCAAGACTGATCGCTGGCTCTCCCTACAAATTTGCAGGCTGGGAGCAGGATCTGCCTCTGAAAACTAAAAAATGGCGTTTGTCCTCAGCGGCTTCTCACCCCCAGGGAAGGGAGCCGACGCATTTCCCCAAATACAGGTCCCAAAGTCCATAGGACACTAACCTCTTACTTTGTCCTAGGCATGTCTATGTTGATAATTCTGGAGTCACCATGGCTGCTGGTGTTCTGGGCTTCCTCCAGCTGGCTGCTGGCCCTGTCGCCCTGGGGCTAAAACCTCGGTGCATGGGGACCTGGGCTCCACTCAGACCCGCTTCCTGCGCTCTGCACGTTGCGCGGTGCCGGCTCCCAGACAGCTGCACTGGTTCTTCCTGCAGGGCTGCTGGGCTGTCCTCAGCGGGAGGTTAGCTTCTCTGTGTCGTTCTGTGGGTGCTGGGGCTCCAGAAGTTGTTCAGAGTCCCCTTTTACATAGTTTGGGGGGAATCTGGGGGCAGGGTGGCTTGGGTGAGCTGTTTCTACTCCACCATCTTGGCTCTGCCCCCCTCCAATTCTAATTTTTAAGGAATTATTTTTTTCAGTGAACATTGGATCTTGCTTTTCTCATGTGGCCAATTCTATTTTTTTATGGAATTCTTTTCTTCAGTGAATTTTTGTACATTTTTTCCATTTGGCTAGATCTTCTTTTTAAGTAGTTCTTCTCTTCAGTGAATTTTTGTACAACTTTTTTTTTTTCATTTGGTAAATTCTGCTTAAGGAGTTCTATTCAGTGAATTTTTGTGTCTCATTTTACCATCTGGCCTATTCTGTTTTACAAGGTGCTAGTTTCTTCAGTATTTTTATGCCTTCTTTATGAAGCTATTTAATATTTTTTTCATAATTTTCTTGCAAAACCCTCATTTCTCAATTTTCTTCTGCTTATCTTATTTTATTTTAAAAATATTTTTGAGCTTTTCTAGGGCCTGAGAGCAATTTACATTTTCCTTTGAAGCTTTGCATGTAGCCTCTTTGTTTCTGTTGTCTTCTGAGTTTGCATTTTATTCGCCCCTGTCAGCACAGGAACGTCCTCTGATCAGGTTCCTGTTTCATTGCTTGTTCATTTTTCTAGCCTATTTCTTGACTTTTAATTTAATGTTAAAATTGGTCTTTTTTCACCAAGGTGGAGGGGGCACTTTCCCAAGCTTCAAGATTTCCTGCTAACCTTTTCAGAGCTAGATGTAATATCAACAGAAGAAGTAGAAGTATTCCACGACTTAGCAAAAGGAGAAAAAAAAGGACAATGAATGGCTAAGTCAGGAGCTAAAAACTCACAAATAACTGTTGCCTTCATTACCCCATGAGAGTGGCTCCCCATGCTATGTGTTGCTTCACTTGACCAGACTGCACTCACTCCTTGGTCTGTACTTTTAAAGGATTTAAACTTAGTTGACTCTAGTGTGTACAGATGAGAATTGTCAACCAATTGCAGGGAGGGGGTCAGGCCTCTGATTCAAGAAAGCCCAACTTGAATCTGTAGCCAATCCCCCCTATTGCTAAAAGATTGGGTGGGACAACTCTTTCAAATAGAAATTAGACTTCTCGGTCTTCCTCTCCCTCTTCTCTTCAACGGAAGGTAAATTTTGATGGCCAAAAGCTGTATAGTCAACTTCAAGGGGAAAAGATGAGTTCAACTTTGGACATGTTGATTTTAAGATATCTATGAGACATGCAGTCTGAGATGTACAATAGATAATTGGTGGTAGAAAACTAGTTGCAATGAAAGGTAAGGGTTGAATATATAGATCTAAGAATCATCAACATAGTAATCAGTGAATCAAGAAACATTTACTAAATACCTACTATGTGCCCAACACTGTGATAAGTGTTGCAAGAAAATAACTGAGTCTGATGAGATTACCAAAACAAATAGTATAAGGAGAAAAGAAAATAGGGTCCAGGGGCAAAAAACAACAAAAACTTGGGGACACCCAATAATATAATACTATATACACTTCAATTAGTGTTAGTACTATAATTAGCATATATTAAGAATGAATTTTTATAATTTTCATTCAATTTATCCACTACTGCAGAGCATATGACATGGCATCTCTTGCTGTGGTAAATAACTAGTTCAATATATTTATGATGCCTCTGACATCAGCTACAATGAATGCAAGTATTTTCTACATAACTTTAAAAGACTTTGAGGTGGCTGAGCCAAGATGGTGGAGTAAAAACGGCACTTCCATGGCACTCTCCCCGACACCACTTCAAAATAATGTAAAAGGGGACTCTGAACAACTTCTGGAACTCCAGCACCCACAGAATGACACAGAGAAGCTAACCTCCTGCTGAGGACAGCCCAGCAGCCCTGCAGGGAGCAGCCAGCGCAGTGCTCTGGGAATGGCAAGCCCAGTGCACTGGGAGCCGCCAGGGAGAGAATGACATACATACTAAATGGGATATCTCACCATGTAGGAGAATAGGGGGAAGGGGGATGAGAGAGAGGATGATGGAGGGGAGGGCATTCTAGGCGGAGGGGAGGTTGGAAGTACCCACTTTCAAAGAGGGACAGGATCAAAGAAGGGAATGGACCAGGTGGGGGGTGGGATGGGTAGGAGGGAAATATAAGCAGTCTTTTACAATATATCTACTATGGTAATATTTTGCATAACTATACATGTACAACACATACTGAGTTGCTTATCTTCCCAGAGGGAGTGGGTGACAAGGGAGCAAGGAAATGGATCCGAAATTCAAAGTTTTAAAATTAAATGTTTCAAATATATAAAAATACTATTATTAATACTATTTTGCATGTAATTGGGAGATAAGATGTGCAAGCACTGGGGCACAGAGATTCACCTTGTGCTAATGGTAAGATCAAAAGGGGTATGGGAGAAGATATGGGAGAGAGCAGATTGGATGAGGGGATATCTTGTGGGACTGCTATTCTGGGGTGGTGGGTAGGGGATAAAGGGGGGAAATTGTAACTCAAAATTTGGCGGAAATGAATGATGTAAAGAAGAAACTAATAAAGCGTTTGTTAAAAAAAAAAGCTTATCTGGATGCTTCCTGATGGTCTCCTGGGCTATACTCAGTGTGAGGTTAGCTTTGCTGTGTCATTTTGTGGTTTCTGTAGCTCCAAAGTTTGTTCAGAGTCAATTTTTATATGATTTGGGGAGGTGGAAGCTGGAGCCATGCAGATTTCCTGTTTCTACTCATCCATCTTGACTCTGCCCCCCATAATGCTATTTCTAAAGAGAGTAGCATAAAAGTAAATAAATAACTGAAAGAGATTTGTCTAAAAAGCAACAGCAAAGAAGAAATTACAAGAAGAATGAATATTAGTAAATAATTGCATGTATAACTTATAGAATTCATTCATTTTGAAGTAGTACCTCTATCTTGACAGTATAGTAAAGTTGAACGGTTAGGTTTTTTTTTTTTTTTTTTGGTTGTTGTTGTTGTTGTTGTTTTGAGTGAAGCTTGCTCCTCTCAAGAGGAATTTAGAACTTTGAAAACTCTTCTTCTTACCATGAGTAGAATGAGACTAGTTGTATCAATGCTGCTACACCTGCCATTGGTGTATGTCCTTTTTCTAAATTGATTTCATTTACTGGATTTTATGTGGTATGAACAGCCCTTACAATGTTTAAATCCTTACAAATGTTTAAATATAAAGAATAAGTTTTAAATGCCCATCTGCTGAATACCTCTTCCTTCAATCTGTTCCTTCTTATATTCTCCCTCACACACACACCCACTTTTCAAGTAGGGCATGATGGATTTCTGTATCCCAGTACCTGTATAGCTTATTCACCAGTTACATATAAAAAAGCAATTTTTAAAACATTTCTTTTTTAAAACTTTTGAGATACAGATTTTTTTCCCTTCTTCCCTACCCATCCACTGCCACTAGGAAGATAAGCAATTCAATATAGGTTATACATGTGTAGTTTCACAAAACATTTCCATAGTAGTTGTATTGTGAGACTAACTATAATTCCCTCCATACTTTCCTGTCCTCTATTTTTTCTGTTTTGTCCTTTGACCCTTCCCCTTTCCAAATATGTTTGCTTCTGCCTATCACCTCCCCCAATCTACCCTCCTTTCTATCATCCACCCTCCTCTCCACTTCCCGCCTATTTTCCTGTAGGTAAGATACACAATTGAGTGTGTATGTTATTCCCTCCTTCAGTCAAAATCAATGAGAGTAAAGTTGACCCATTCACTTTCACTTTCCTGCTCTTCCCCTCCATTATGACAGTTTTCTCTTGCTTCTTTTATGAGATAATTTAACCTAATCTATATCTCCCCTTCTCCCAATATATTCCTCTCTCACCTCTTAATTTTATTTTTTAGACATCATCCCTTTATATTCGGCTCATCCTGTGGCCTCTGTCTATGTATACATGTACATGCACATGCATATACACACACTCACATATATATTTATACACATATACCCTCCTATATATACATATATATGTAATATATATTATATACATAAATATAAAAATATGTAATGGATAACATACTTTGTGTTCACTCACAGGAGAGACAGTTAATCAAAATCTTAAAGGCAATAACAGAAGTCCTTGAGGAGCAAGGTATGAAAATAGCACCAGAAAAAATACAACAAAATACAACAAATACAACAGGAACCTCCCTATCCCTATTTAAGATAAATAGTGGAATAAACATGAATTAGGCCCCAAGAGATAGAGAAAAAGAAAAGACCAACTAAAGACATTTAATGATTTCCAAAAATTATTGGGAGCCATGATCTGGGTCAGGTGCTATCTGAAGATAGGGACTCAGGAACTGACAGAAGTGTTTGAGATATTGAGAGGGGCTGGAAGTCCATCCTCCCCAAGATACCTGACTCTGAAAGTGGAAGAGAATTGAGGAGAGTAGAAAAGGCTATAGAAGTGTAAAAAACGTCATGGATCCTTCAAGGGCAATGGGAGGAAGTCACCATATTGCCTACTCCCCAAATTCCATTTGCAAGTATTCATCAATGGAATAGATTACTACAGTGGGTAGAATGAGTTTATTTAGCAGTACAACCACCCCAAAGCCTAAGCACCTACACTCAATGGTCGCCAAGTTAGCACTGAAGGCTATCAAAAGGATTTTACAATTTTGTGGTGATTATCTTGAGTACATATATCAACCATACACTTAGGAAGAAATAGAAGTCCTGATTGTCCAGGACACAGAATGGCAGGTCCTTGTCAGCACAAATCAAAGGAAATTTGATAATGTATATAAGAATCCTGTCATACAGTTTATGTCTAATTATGAATGGACGACTAATACTATAACAATACCCCAATACCTCAGGCATCCACGGCAGTTACTGATGCTACTAGCCATTGGATTGCTTCATATTATATTGCCCCAGAGAGGAAGAAGGTTATACACACCCCATTTGAATTCTACACAACAGAATGAATTATATGCCATAATAGTGGTACTTCAGGACACAGAACAACCTCTCAATATATTCTCTGATAGAAAATATGATGTTTATGTGGTTAATACCATTGAAAATGAGCATTTTAGGTTTTCTAATAATCTTCCAGTATTCCAACTATTCCTTTTTATTTCAGGAGACCATTAGAAACAGCAGATGTCCTTTCTACTGCACTCATATACCCTCACATACCTCCTTACTAGGAGCCTTGACAGCAGGAAATGCAGTTGCAAACATGCTTGCACAATCAATAATACTCACACTTTCTCTTCAACAGGCCAGGGAATCACATCACCAGTTCCATCAATCAGCTCATATGCTGAAAAGACAATTTGACATTACCAGGGAACAGGCCCAACAAACAGTCAAATCCTATACAACATGCATTCCTCACAGTCCCAACACCACCCAGGGTGGCCATCAACAAAAGAGGGGTGCAAACCCTGGAAATACGGCAGATGGATGTTACTCACTATCCATCTTTTGGGCATTTACAATACCTTCATATTATGGTAGATATGTTCTTGTCTTATACCATGGCAACAGCCCAAGCAGGTGAGGCTGTAGTGAACATGATAAATCACATTTCCATTGCTTTTCAATACTTGAAATACCAAAGCAATTAAAGACAGATAATCGACCTGCATACACTAGCCATTAATTTTTAAAAATTCTGTTCAACTTATATTATTAATCATATTACAAGCATCCCACACAATCCAATGGGACAGGCCATTGTTGAGAGAAAAAACAGATGTTAAGATGATTCTTCAAAAACAAAAAGGGGAAGAAAAGAGGATAAAAAGTCAACTTGATAAGGCATTATATACAATGGGTATTTAACACCTGATGCAGAGGAATGTACACCTGCCAAATAAACAATTTGAGCAAAAAAGGGCAGGTAATGAAAAATCCATCCCTATAATGTGGAAGGACCCAAAGAAAGGAAGGTGGCATGAGGCAGATAAATTATTAACATGGAGTCTATGGTATGCTTCCATCTTTCCAGATGGCAAAGAGTAACCCATTTGAATACCTGTGACTAACTTGACCCAGGAAACATCCCGACTGACCCTAGGAACCAAAAGAAGAAAGAACACTAGATCAGATGTTGGCCTCACACAAGGAGGATTCGGACTACTAAGATATTATTGTTCCTGTTTGTCAGGCTGACCATCTAGAGAGATAACAAACCAAATTTCTACAAACCATATATCAGGAATTGATCCTGATAATATTGCAACCATTGAACAACTTTACTTCCCTGATCCTCCACTTTATCCCATTAGTGTGTGTGCTAGATCTGTGCCTTGTTGAACCTTGTATTATTCACTCCATTGGCAGGTTACTCTTCGCTCTGGGGACCGAGATTCACAGACTCAAGTTACTTGCAAAGAAAGGGGGAGATGTAGAAAGCCAGTACTGAGCCAATCCAGTCATGGGTAGATCTGGGTCAGGATTTCCCTAGGCCCTGCTCCTCCTGAGGACTCATTGTTGTTCAGGGTGATTGGCTTACCATCTTTCCTTGATTAGCAAAGGAACAGGGCATGATTACCCAGAAGTGATGGCACATGCACACAATGGAATAAAGTACTAGGAGGTAGAATACCAGATGTAATCATTTTTTGCTATTAGTATATAAACCCTTAACTTTATATAAATAAATGTACTTCCGGGATTTCTGCCTGGCTCATGTCTCATCATTCCCACACTATCATGTTCAGCCCTTTGGTGTGGGCATCATTTTTGGGTCTCCTTTGGAGGGCTGTTAACTCGCTTTTCATGATTTTATTGCATCATTCTCATTTCTCTTTCCAATTTTTCTTCCACTTGTCTTACTTGATTTTCAAAATCCTTCTTGAGCTCCTCCATAGCCTGTAACCAATTCATATTTTTCTTGGAAGCTTTTGATGCAGGAGGTCTGACTTCATTATCTAGCTCACATTCTATTCTCTGATCTTTTTTGTCTCCAAAAAATGATTCTATGCCTGTTTGTGCTTCCTCTGCTTGCTCATATTTCCAGCCAATTACTTGACTTTTAAGCTCTTTGCCACCTTAGAACTCTGCTTCCAGACTGCAGAGAGCTATGTCCCAAATTGCTGAGGTTTTGCAGCTGTCAGAGCTACTAGGAGGGTGCCCCCACAAACTTTGGCACACTGGTCACACACCCCAAGACGAGCACCCCAGACCGTGATCCAGATCCAAGCAGGTTAAAGCAAGAGCATTTACACTCTGAATGGCTGCTTGGTCCCCCTATAATCTGCAGGCTAGGAGCTCTGGAGGCAGCCACCCAGCAGCAGCTGCAGTTTCAGTGCCTCCTCCACTTCTCACCCTGGGGCAGGGGTTGGACCATGTTTTTCTACACCCAGTTCCAACACAATTCTCCACTTAACGTTTACATTTTCTTTAGAATTTATTGGTTGAGAAGTATGGAAACCACCACAGCTGCACATGATTCACTCTCCTGAAGTCTGCTCTGCCCATGTTGGTTGGGCCAGCCTGGGGCCAGGACTGAGCAGCTCACACAGGACTACACTTGGCTCCCACCCCAGCTACACTTCAAACGACCCTTCCTGTCAGTCTGCTAGGCTGACTTTAGTGGGAGATGTGATTCTCTCTGTAACTCTAAAATTTGTTTAGAGTCATTTTTTACATGTATTGGAGTTGGTGGGTGCCCAAGCCACACAAAAGTCCTCTTTTTACTCTGCCTTCTTGGCTTTGCCCCTGCCCATATTTTTGATGGCAAGTTTCTTTTGAAAAAAAAATGTTATCAAACCTTCTACAGAGAATAACAACAACAACAACAAAAAACCCTAATTGTCATTTATAGATTTCTGTACCCACTATAAAGTGGCACAGGTTGCCAAGTGGGTGGAATTGGAAAATTATTTTGTAGAACAGTAGTATTATTAAAAAAAAACATCAGAGACAGTAATTATGAAGAGAAGTAGGGGTAAATCAAGGTAAATGTAGAATTATCTGGTAAAAATTATTTATTTATATATAAATAGAATAAAGCATCTTGGCTAAGAATTTTTATAAACAATGGTAACACATATATATCTAAAAGCAAAAAGAATTAGGAAATAAAAATAAAATGTGCATTTTGAAATAAAGAATATTAAATAGGAATATATACATATACAAGTTTTCTGAGTCCTTATTTATGCACAATGCCTAGTTCAGCTGTTAACTGTTACTGTTTCATTAAGAGTTGGATGATATGAGTTTTCCTTATTAAATTTCCTAGTTCTGATCTTATCAATATTGTGGTGCATTTCTTAAGGCTGAAGATCTCGGCCATGTCACCCAAAAATTTCAGTTTGCACTGTGACAAGGGATTCCTATAATATCTTACCCAGAATTATTTTTAGATTATATTAAACTTCAAATTTCATTTCCGGGGGCGGAGCCAAGATGGCGAAGTAGAAGCAGCGTGTCCAAGCCAATCTGCCTGCAGATTACCTCCAAACTATGTAAAAGGGGACTCCGAACAACTTCTGCAGGCCCAGCACCCAGAGAACGACACAGAGAAGCTAACCTCCCGCTGAGGACAGCCCAGCAGCCCTGCAGGAAGGACCAGCACAGCACTCTGGGACCCGGCAGCCCAGTGCGTGGGGAGCCTGAGTCGGGGTTTTAGGTCCAGGGCAGCAGGGCCAGCAGCTAGCTGGAGGGACCCCAGAACACCAGCAGCTGTGGCGATTCCAGAATTATCAACAGACATGCCTAGGACAAAGTGAGAGGTTCGTGCCCTATGGACTTTGGGACCAGTATTTAGGGAATGCGTCAGCTTCCTCCTCTGGGAGCTAGAAGCCGCTGAGGAGACATTCCATTTTGTAGTTTTCAGAGGCAGCTCCAGCTCCTGGCCAGCAAACTGAAGCGAAATCCAGTGATCAGTCTTGGGGGCAATCGCTCTTGCTTTAACCTCCCTGGATGTGGATTGTGATCTGGGGTGGAGGTCTGGGTGGGTTTCCAGCTTGCAATAGAAGTTGTCCCCCACACGTTCGGGATGAAAATTCCCCTGTCTGGCAGCACAGCCATAATGCCCAAAAGTCAAGTAATTAAGTGGCAACATGCCAAGGCAAAGGAAACAAATTAAACAGAAAAATGCAATGTTAGACTCCTACTTTTGGGGCAAAGAAGATCCACGATTAGAGGGGGAAGGGGACTGTGAGGTCAGAAGTCCTGCTCCAAAAGCCCCAGGGGAAAACATGAGCGGGTTGCAGGCCATGGAGGACCTTAAGAAGGACTTTAAAAATCAAATAAGAGAAGTGGAGGAAAAGATGGGAAGAGAAATGAGAAGGATGCAGGAAAAGTATGAAATGAGGGTCAACAGCCTGACTGAGGAAAACAACACCTTATAAAATAGACTGACACAAATGGCAAAGGAGGCCCAAAAGGGCAATGAGGAGAAGGATGCCTTAAAAATTCGAATTTGCCAGATGGAAAAAGAATCTCAAAAGTTTACTGAGGAGATTCATTCCTTCAGAGTTAGACTGGAGCAAATGGAAGCTAATGACTTTATGAGAAATCAAGATTCTGTTAAAGAGATCCAAACAAATAAAGATTAGAAGGCAATGTTAAATATCTCATGGGAAAAATCACTGACCTGGAAAATAGATCCAGGAGAGACAATTTAAAAATTATTGGACTACCTGAAAGCCATGATCAAGGAAAGAACCTAGAATTCACCCTTCAAGAAATTCTCAAGAAAAATTGCCCTTATGTTTTAGATCCAGAGGGAAAAATAGAGGTTGAAAAAACACACAGATCAGCTCCTGAAAAAGATCCCAAAAAGAAAACTCCCAGGAATATTATAGCCAGGTTCCAGCATCCCCAGATCAAGGAGAAAATACTACAAGCAGCCAGGAAGAAACAATTTCAATATTGTGAAAACACAATCAGAATAGCACAGGACCTGGCAGCTTCTACACTGAGGGCTTGAAGGGCATGGAATACGATATTGCAGAGGGGTAAAGAGCTGGGAATGAATCCAAGGGTCACCTACCCAGCAAAACCGAGTATTTTGTTTCAGGGGAAAATATGGTCATTCAGTGGAATAGAGGATTTTCAAGCATTCTTGAGGGAAAAAACAGAATTGAATAGAAAATTTGATGTCCAGACACAAGAAGGAAGATATCCCTGAGAAGGTAATCAGGGAAAAGAAATCAAAAGGAACCTATCAAAATTAAACTATTTACATTCCTATATGGAAAAGCAATAACTGTGACTGATGAAATCGTTCTCGGTATGAAAATAATGGAAGAAGGGTGTGTGGTCATATGAATACATATGTGAATGTGTGTGTATATGTTTACAGTTATATATGGACAGAGGGCATAGGGTGATTTTGTTGGGAAGGGAGGATACTCAAGGGGTGAAATTATGAGGTGAGAGAGGAAAGTGGCAAGAGGAGATGGGGAGAGACAGGGTAGGGCAAACTATCTCATGTAGAAGAAGCAAGGGGAAGTGGTTGCAAGGGAGGGGAAGAATAATAGGAAAGCAAAAAGGCAAAACCACATTCTCATTGAATTTGGTTCAGGGAGGGAATGACATACATACTAAATGGGATATCTCAACCTGCAGCAGAATAGGGGGAAGGTGGAAGAGAGGAGGGATGATGGATGGGAGGGCATCCTTGGGGGGAGGGGAGGTTGGAAGTATTCACTATATAAGACGGACAGGATCATGTAGGGAATGGACCAGGTGGGGGGGGTCTGATGAGTGGGAGGGAATTATAAGCAGCCTTTTACAATATATCTACCATGGTAATGTTTTGCATAGCTAGACATGTACAACATATACTGAATTATTTATCTTCCCAGAGGTAATGGGTGACAAAGGAGGAAGGAAATGTATCTGAAATTCAAGGTCTTAAGATTAAATGTTGTAAAATATATATATATATATATATATGCTATTATTAATACACTTTTGCTTGTAATTGGGAGATAAGATGTGCAGGCATTGGGA
Source organism: Gymnobelideus leadbeateri (assembly GCA_011680675.1). Classification (NCBI taxonomy): domain Eukaryota; kingdom Metazoa; phylum Chordata; class Mammalia; order Diprotodontia; family Petauridae; genus Gymnobelideus; species Gymnobelideus leadbeateri. The sequence continues at coordinate 109,437 of WOXC01004817.1, read as the reverse complement.
CACAAAGATTCACCTTCCTCTAATGGAAAAGTAGAAGGGGGTATGGGAGAAGATATGGGAGAGAGCAGATTGGAGGAAGCGATATCTTGTGGGACTGCCATTCTGGGAGGGTGGGTAGGGGAAAAATAGGGGGGGAAATAATTGTAACTCAAAATATGGTGGAAATGAATGATATAAAACAGAAGTTAATAAAGCATTTGTAAAAAATAAAAAAATTAAAAAATTAAAAAAGAACTAGTTGAATGAACAACAACAACAAAAAATTTCATTTCCACAACATTTTGAGTTCCAAATTTCTCTTCAACCCTTCCCCCCACCCCTAGATGTCGTGCATTCTGTTTACCCCTTCCTCTAGTCTGCCCTCTCCTCTATCACACTCCCACCTGTACTATCCCTCTTCCTCTCACTTTCTTGTAGGGCAAGAGAGATTTTTATGCCCTACTGCCTGTACATCTTATTTATCAAGTGCATGTAAAACAATTTTTAATATTTGTTCCTTAAACTTTAAGTTCAATTTTTTTCCTTTCTTCTCTCACCACCCAACCTCAGTGATAAGGCAAGCAATTCAATATAGGCAATACATGTGTAGTTATGCAAAATACTTCCATAATAGCCATGTTGTGAAAAACTAACTATATTTCCCTCCTTCCTATTCTGCCCTCTATTTATTCTATTCTCTCCTTTTACCCTGTCCCATTTCAAAAGTGTTTGATTCTGATTACTACTCAATCAGCCCTCTCTTCTCTCATTTCCCCTGCCCTTCTTATCCTCTTCCCCCTACCTTCCTATAGGGTATGATAACCAGTGGGGTATGTATGTTATTTCATCCTTAAGCCAAATTTGGTTAAAGTTCACTTATCTCCGCTCCCCCTCCATTGTGAAACCTTTTTCTTGCCTCTTTCATGTGAGGTAGTTTATCTCTCCCTTTCTCTTTCTCCTAATATAGTTTTCTCTTACCTGTTAATTTTATTTTTTTAGACATCATCCCTTCTTATTCAAATCACCCTGTGCTATCTATCTATCTATCTATCTATCTATCATCTATCTATCTATCTTCCCTCCAACTACTCTTATATTGAGAAAGGTCCATTGAGTTACAAATTCTATCTTTCCATATTGGATTGTAAACAGTTCAACTTTAATAGTCCCTTATGATTTATCTGTCTTGTTTACCTTTTTCATGCTTTTCTTGAGTCTTGTACTTGAAAGGCAAATTTTCTATTTAGCTCTGGTCTCTTCATCAAGAATTCTTGAAAGTCTTTTATTTCCTTGAATCTTCATTTTTCCCCTGACGTATTATATTCTGTTTTGTTGGATAGATGATTCTTGGTTTTATTCCTAGGTCCTCTGACCCCCCAAATATCATATTCCTATCCTTCCCATCCCTTAATGTCGAAGCTGCTAGATGTTGTGTTATACTGATTATGCTCTTCCATGGCCTGCAACCAATTCCTATTTTTCTTGGAGATTTTGATGTTGGAGATTTTACTTTGTTGTCTTCTTCTGGTTGTAAGTTTTGATCTTTGTCACAAAAGTAAGGTTTTTATTTTTTTACAGTGTTTATTTTCCCAAATACTTGACTTTTTCTTTCTCAAGGTAGGAATCTACTTTCATTGAGCATAGGGTTGAGTATCGGAGTACTGTCCCAAGCTTAAGGAATTTTGTGTAGCTGTTTTCATAACCACTGTAAGGAACCTGTATATTTTCAGCTCTTCCAAATTGGTATGATCAAAGGAGAGTTGTTTGCTCCTTTTTGGCCTGTGCTCTGGTCTGTCAAGTCACCACAAGCACTCTTTTCTCTCTTGGAATTGTGAGCAGGATTCCCTCTCCACTGCAGCCACAAGTTCTGCCACACCAGTGCTCCTCTTCACTGAGAGCTGTGACACAGATTCAAGCAGGGCAAAGCAAGAGAATCCAGTCTCAGCACTAGCAAAGACATACCTGCAATTGCCCTCTGATCAGCAACTCAATCCCCACGCTCTCTGTAGGCTGAGAGCTCTGAAAGCAACCACTGATGCTGCTGCTGACACTGGTTGCTGTCACCTTTGCCACCACGGGGCTGGGGCCAGAACATACTCCTCTCTCAGTCAGGTCCCAGAGAGTTTTCCCACTGACCTTCAATGCTGTCTTTGGCATTTGCGGGCTGAAAAGTCTGGACACCACCACAGTTGCTATTGATTCAGTTCCCTGCGGTCTGTTCCAGCCATCTATGTGGGTGCGGCCCATGTTGGACTGTACTCTGCTCCCAATAAGTAGTGATAAACTCTCCATATTGACCTTCTAAGCTGTCTTGGGCTGGAAATTTGCTTCTCTCTGTCATGTTGTAGGTTCTGCAGTTCTAGGATTTGTTTATCATTGTTTTTAGAGGTATGTGACAGGATTTGGGGGAAAACTCTAGCAAGTCCCTGCTTTTACTCCACTATCTTAGCTCCGTACCGCAACTCCCACCAGATTATTGTTGAATGGAAACAGAAATGATTATATACATATATAATATGAAGTTCTACAAATATATTTATCTAAGATATATAAACATTTCTATAATTAAATTATCTGTAAATAAAACCAAATACTTACAAAAATACAGTATATCAAAACTTAGATAACAAGAAATAAAGAATTTAAATATCTAAATTTCAGAGGAAAAAAATTGAACAATCCACAATGAACTTCCTCTAAATTTCAGAGGAAAAAAATTGAACAATCCACAATGAACTTCCAAAGGCCAGGTAAGGGAGAGGCTCTAGGACTTGATGAATTTGTAATTTGACTATCAAAATTCAAAGAAAAATTAATTTTATCCAATATTTCATCAATTTGTTGCAGTAATAAGAAAAAAAGGATACTAACAAATTTCTTCTTTGATACAGACATTATCTTGATCCATAAATCAGAGATAGTGAAACAACAAAAAAAACAAACTATAGGCAAATATCCTTACTGAATACTAATGTCACAGTTTTAAATAAAATATTATCCAAAAGTCTAAAATGTATCACAAAAATGTATATATTATAACCAAATTGAATTTATAGCAAGAATGCAGAGTTAAGGTTTAAATTAGGAGAATTATAAAATTATCAGTATTTGTGTAAATTTTTTTGACAAATTTATAAAAAAATCATACAAATATATGTTGAATTTATTAATATAATAGTCTGTATATTTCTAAAACAAAGAGCTACCACAATATATAACAAAAATAAACTACAATCCTAAGCAATAAAATCAAGAATACCCATTGTTGCCATTTCTATTTCACCTGATAATAAAAATACTAGCTCTAGCAATGACAAGAAAAAAATTGAAATAATAACTGATAAAGAATAAACAAAATAATCACTATTGCAAATGTTATAATGACTTATGGAATTCTAAAGAAACAATTAATAATAACTGAAACACATTTCCAGTATATAAAATAGATCCACACAAATCAGCAACCAATTACCTGGTAAAACTCAGCAGGAAAAGGAGAAAGAAAAATTTCATTTAGAATAACTATAAAATGCATAAAATAATTGTTATTCTACCTTCCCAATTTATATAAAAGAACTTTATAAATACAATCATAAACCATTATTTATGGTAATAAAGATAGATTTAAATAGTTGCTTCTATTATCAAAAATTGTTTTACTTGGAGAAAATACCAGAAAAATTTCACAACAGTATCCTATTGGAGAGGTCTTCCCACAACTTCCATTTTGAGGAAGGAATAAAGCCAGTTTTCTTTCTTCTCCTGACCTTGACTTAGCCATTTATTTGTAACTCAATGGACCTTTCTCAATATAAGTGTAGTTGGAGGGAATATAGGTAGATAAATAGATAGATAGATAGATAACACAAGGTGAGTTGAATAGGAAGGGATGATGTCTAAAAGTATAAAATATGGGTAAGAGAGAACTATATTAGGAGAAAGAGAAAGGGAGAGATAAACTACCTCACATAAAAGAGGAAAGAAAAAGGTTTCACAATGGAGGGAGAGGAGGGATAAGTGAACTTTAACCAAATTTGGCTTGAGGATGAAATAACATACACACTCCACTGGGTATCTTACCCTGGACATTTCTTTATCCTCTTTCAACTTTCTCCCCTAGAAGGTATCTCCACCTTGAAAATATTTTCACACTAGAGTACAGAGCCTACTTTTCCCCTCTGTGATTCCCTCCTTGAATTTTCATTCTAAAAAAAAAGTATAGGCCAGCCATGTTTCATTCCTCTATTCACTCTTTTTCTGAGTCCCTAGTTTTTACCACTAAGTCTTAATCTCTCACCCTGGAAGTTCCCACAGTGTGTGCCACAGCATATATATCCTTCTTACTTTTAAGAACGCTCAATTTTTGGACCACCTTTCTTCCATTTATGAATTCTACATGGAACCTGTATTTAGAGGAAGGTATCAGGCTAGCCCCTCTCTCCTCTCCTGGCTTTTGTCTCTTCTCCAAAGCTACTTCAATTTTAAATTGGACATAGAGCTGTCCCTGTCCCAAGAGGTCCCATTTGAGACATCAGCTCTTTAGCTATCATCTGGAATTTGGTTTACATCAGATCCAGAAGTGGCACATCACAGTCATGAATAAGGGATGACATCTGGCTTAAGTAATCAGGCATCTGCAGGTGGAGGGTACTAAACCCGCAGAAAATAAATCTCACAAACAAGTTTAACAGACAGAAAGTAAAAAAGAGACAAATACAGGGTCAGCTGTGTTTCTGAAGTCCATGGACAGAATAACATAACCTCATTCACAGGAGAGTATATGACACTGTTCTCCTCACTCTATTCCAATGACTTGATACACTGACACTACTTCAGCACATTGGCCACTTCTACCTATCCCAGCACCTTCTTTAATCTGAGTCCCCGTGAAAGTGTGACAAACTTGGATACAATGGCTCAGGAACTTTCTATAGGGGCAGCCTTTACTTCTCTATTCTGACTGACATTAAGCCCCTTATCACAGGACACTTTATATAGTTCATTAATTAGAATACCATAAATTTTTCTAAAATCAATCTTTGCTCTCAATAAAGCAGTAAACAATTCTTTTCTGGACAATCTATTCTGAATTTGAATCCCACTGGCTATTTACTCTTCTCTCATGAGGAAATTTATCTTTTCTCCATTCTCCTAAGTCACTTAACTGTGAAATCTTATCCAGCACCTCTGGAAGAGGATTACCCCATTTCAACAATTAGTAGAGTCAGAAGTAGGTACTTATAAGCAGGAATTGTCTTCACCATGATATTGCTATGAGGAACTGAGGGGATTTCATGATATGTATCTGCATCTCTGACCATGATAGCAGTTTTCATTACTTCTTCTTTCAACTTTCTCATGCAGTCTCTAAGTGAGTACCAGCGTCTGTCTCCACTAGTCCACATAGAATCAATTATATTCATTCTATTGCATTCATCAGCAGCTAAAGCTAACAGATTGGCTGTATTATTATCTCCCACCAAATGAAAATCTCTAAAAGCTTACTGGACACAATGATTCTGGCAAATACTTATAAATTTCAAGCAGTCCAGTTTATCTAGCACTATCCCAGCAGCTCCTTCTTCTGTGATTCTTACCCTCTAAGACATTAGGGATTCTCCTATCCTTTGGGTGTATCTGCTTAAAATATCAGTAATCAACTGTTGACTGAAATCCTCAAGTTATCTCCTTGAACACTGCTTGCCCTCCCTGACTCTCCTGCCTTCTTCTCAGTATGGGGTGAGCTTCTGCCCCATGAAACAATGCAACATTTGGTAACATTATATCACCATTCTGTACAACACATGGACTTTCTAGGGAGTCGCTGTCATAACAGCTAAGCTCAGACTGTACCAAAGCTGTATGGAATTTTTTCTTGTTACTTTTTTGCTTCTTTTTCTGAGCCAAATTTACAACACCCCTCTCTTCTTCCAGAAACTCTCCAGTTCTCTCTCTTCTACCACCTGAGACTCAACTTGCTCTTCTTAAGGAGGTCTTGAATTCTGGCACTTAACCAACTCTTGTAACAGCTTATCTCTGCTTTTACACACAATACGGTAGCCTGTTAGCAAAACACCGCCTTTTTCTATTCACTGCCTTCAGCACTCTCCCAGGTGTTGTTGTTATTCTTTGCAAACATGTTTCTAAATCTGTAGGTTCAGCCTGCTGCAGTATCTGTTCCCAGTTTTCACAGAGCCCTGTAGTTTTACACCATTATCTTGCTAGGGAGTCATAAGGCAAATCCTTCCAAATTGGGACAGCTATTTCTTCTTCAAATTTCCTTCTGCCTCCAATTAGAGGTCTGATATTTCACAATCCCATCCTTGCCGCCAACTGTAGCACCAATGCAATATTTACAGCACCCATGATTATGATACAGACCATGCCTATGATTATCATATGACATTCAATTGCAAAATATGCCAAACTCTCTACATAGAGAATAAAGTCCACAACTGTCTCCAACTGTCTGGCTAGCTCTCTACCAGCCTCCTGTGGGCTCTAGGGGGCAGGGGAGGTCTTCAAACACCCCACTAGGTCTATTAAGGGGCAAGGAAGATCTTCAAATTCTCATTCCCATTACATTCTGCTAACTCCTCAAGTGAATTACCTTACTAACTCCTCTTCTACTAGAGAGGAATGTGGGAAGATAGCAGAGTAGGTCAGAAATTCCAAGCTCTCAAGATTTTTCCCCACAAAAGAGATAAAATGGCACCTTAGAGTGAACAAAGTGCTTGTAAAAATAAATAAGAATAAGGGCACAAAAGGGGTCTTCCTGGGACAGTCTGAGATCAGAAGAAAAATGACCTGTCTTAGGACACAGAGCTAATTGTCTGTTGCTGGACTTGAACCCATGATGTTCCTGACTCCAGACCTGGTGCTTTTATCCACTGTACCAACTAGCTGTCCCTTTATGCCAGTTAGTAGTAGAGCCAAGAGAAACATAAAATGCATACCAAATACTGATAACAAGGGATTCAATAAGGACAGACTGGTTACTTTTTATATACGTAAAATGCAAAACATCTATCTAAGATTCTTATTAATAATAACTGGATAGCTCACAGGAAAGATTGGGACAAACCTACATATGATACGAATTAAAAAAATAAAACCATTTAAGAACAGCTAAAAAGTAATTATTTTATACAAATGAGGTGCAAGAGGAGGAACTGATACAGAGGGATTAGATGGGGAAGGAGGACTGGTAGTTCTGGTAACCTACTTTCATCAGGAATGGCTTTTAGAGAGAGCAATACATATACATTTAGAAGAGTCAAAAGTCTTCTAAATTCAGAAGCATAAGGATGGGGGGAGAGGACATCTTCAAGGGGGGGATCTTTAGAGGGGAGAGTGAGAGAATAGGTAAATAGGGGTATAGAAAGATGTTTAGATTTATGGGAGTGGGAGGATAGGCGAGGGACCCTGGGAGGCGGGTAGACAAGTAATATAAGAGGGCAAGTTAGTGGGTAAAAATAAAGTAGAGTTTGGAGGAATAGGAAACAAGATAAGCGCAAACAAAAACAAAGATAATGAGTTGAATGTATTTGGGAAATTATATGTCTATATATGTATGCATAGATATATATGTCTATGTGTATATCTAAAGCTATAGAAAAATACATCCCACATTTAATTGTAGCCTTCTGCGGAGGGGTGGAACAAAAAACAGAGTAAAAAAAATACATATCAGAGAACAAAAGAAAACTTACAAGAAAGCAAAGAAAAGATGGACAGCTCTCAAAACAAAGTGTAGTATTTGTAATACAGGCTTTCTTAAAATGAAAATTTATTTTGACATATTTTGAATCCTCTCTTATGTTCTACTATGGACATGACATGCTTTTCCCACCCTTTCTTACTTGTATTTAGGTTCCGATATTCAAGTTTATAGTAAGCTTCTGTTACATTTCTCTATTCTCTATTTTTGTCCTGGTGTTTAAGTCTAAAATAACATTTTAAAATGCTATCATTCTATCCATCTCCTACCTATCACAATTAACTTATACAAACTATTGGCTCTTTTCACTTTGCCTTCTTAGCCCAAAGTTCTATTTCAACTGCTCTCTTCCAGGTCATGCATGATCCAATAACTTCTTAACCATTGAAATAATGGCCTTTTATCAGTTCAAGATCCAAGATGTTTCTATAAAATGTTATACTTCTTGATATAGTCTCCTCCTTTGGCTTTAATGAAACTATTCTTTCATTACAGATAAAAGAAAAAAAAAAGATTTCTGTCTTAAATAGGATGCTATATTCCTAATTATCCCCCAACAAGGAATCTTTCATTCTCATTCACTGATTCCTTTATTTCTAGCCCATGAAATGTGAGCATTTCCCCCAAGTAGTTCCTTTTTCCTTATTTCTCCACACTCTCTAAGTACCTCAGTCATTCTCATAATGTGAAGACAACTGTGGCTGTTTTGGCTTGGGCTGAAGTCTCAATTTTACAACTATTCATTGATTGCTTAAGGTCAAAACAAATAAGTCAACACTCTGAGAATTAAACTGGTTTTCTGAGCAGATCCACCAATAGGGAAAGGCCATTGCAAATAACATTGACTAGTAGAGTCTATTTCTCAGTATAAATTATTAATTCCATTTTCAAGCCATTATTCTGACAAGAAGAGGGAACCTTGTCTAGGAGACAGCAGGTTCATTTTTATCAGATAAATACAATTGTCATTATAATTTAAATGAATTTGGCATTCACTACTCTATAATAATCAAACTCTACTTACTCACCATTTACACCTGCTTGCTGGTTTGATCGAACACTCAGAAAGTCCAAAGCAATTCATTATTTCTATTTGAAAGTCTGTCTTTCCTATCAGTTTCCCCATTTCTGTTGACAAGGTCACATGTTACCAGTGATAAATGCTCAACATATCAAATTAATCTTCTTTAAATTTCATCCTTCAAAACAACTGTCAAGTCCTATCATATCTACATATAAAGAATATTTTAATCTGTCTCCATTCTATTCTTTCCACCCCCAGTATCACCAAAATAGTTCAGGATAATATTTATTATCTGAATAACTTTAACAGTCTGTTAAGGAATGTTAAGAGGTCCCCTGCACTCATCTCTTTGAATCGCCGTATTTTCCAGAAACACTGGAACCAGGAAATGAAGGAGGCCCTGAATATGTCATGGATAGAGCTACTTTAGGTGGAAATATGTATTTTCTCTTCCTTCTTTTGTCCTACTGTTACAAATACACAAATTCCTTTAGGGATTGTGAACTCTTTGGGTTGCAAATGCATATCTATTTCTTTATTAATGAACTTAGTTTTCTCAAAAGGTTTGTGAAATTATGATTGATTACATACTGTCAACTGTAAGCTGGTCTTCCTACCCTCACTTTTTTTTATTAATAATAGTATATATATATTTGAATATACATTTGAAACATTTAATTTTAAGACCTCGAATTTCAGATCCATTCCCATCCTCCCTTGTCACCCATTCCCTCTGGGATTTTAAGTAATTCAGTATGTGTTGTACATGTATAACTATGCAAAATATTACCACAGAAGATATATTGTACAAGGCTGCTTATAATTCCCTCCCACCCATCCCACCCCTCACCTGGTCCATTCCCTACTTGATCCTGTACCTCTTCTATAGTGGGTACTTCCAACCTCCCCTCCACCCAAGAATGCCCTCCCATCCATCATCCCTCCTCTCATCCCCCTTCCCCCTATTCTGCTGCAGGTTGAGATATCCCATTTAGTATGCATATCATTCTCTCCCTGAACCAAATTCAATGAGAATGTGGTTTTGCCTTTTTGCCTTCCTATTCTTCCTCTCCCTTGCAGCCACTTCCCCTTGCTTCTTCTACATGAGATAGTTTACCCTACCCTGTCTCTCCCCATCTCCTCTTGCCACTTTCCTCTCTCAACTCATAATTTCACCCCTTAGGCATCATCCCTTCCCAACAAATTCAACCCATGCCCTCTATCCATATATAACTGTAAGCATATATATACACACTCACATATGTATTCATGTGACCATATGCCCTTCTTCCATTATTTTCATACTGAGAAAAATTTCATCAGTCACAGTTATTGTTTTTCCATGTAGGAATGTAAATAAGTTAACTTTGATAATTTCCTTTTGATTTCTTTGCCCTGATTACCTTCTCAGGTATCTCTTGCTTCTTGTGTCTGGATGTCAAATTTTTTATTCAACTCTGGTTTTTTCCTCAAGAATGCTTGAAAGTCCTCTATTCCACTGAGTGACCATATTTTCCCCTGAAACAAAATACTCAGTTTTGCTGGGTAGGTGACCCTTGGGTTCATTCCCAGTTCTTTTGCCCTCTGGAATATCATATTCCATGCCCTTAGAGCCCTCAGTATAGAAGCTGCCAGGTCCTGGGCTATTCTGATTGTGTTTCCACAATATTGAAATTGTTTCTTCCTGGCTGCTTGTAGTATTTTCTCCTTGGTCTGGGGATTCTGGAATCTGGCTATAATATTCCTGGGAGTTTTCTTTTTGGGATCTTTTTCAGGAGGTGATCTGTGGATTCTTTCAACCTCTATTTTGCCCTCTGGGTCTAAAACATCAAGGCAATTTTCCTTGAGAATTTCTTGAAGTATGATTTCTAGGTTCTTTCTTTGATCATGGCTTTCGGGTAGTCAAATAATTTTTTAATTGTCTCCCCTGGATCTATTTTCCAGGTCAGTGGTTTTTCCCATGAGATTTCATATTGTCTTCTATTCTTTCATTTGTTTGGATCTGCTTAACAGCATCTTGGTTTCTCTCTAACTCTGAAGGAATGAATCTGCTCAGTTAGCTTTTGAGACTCTTTTTCCATCTGGCAAATTCAACTTTTTAAGGCATTCTTCTGCTCATTGCCCTTTTGGACATCCTTTGCCATTTGAGTTAGTCTATTTTTTAAGGTGTTGTTTTCCTCACTCAGGCTGTTGACCCTCATTACATACGTTTCCTTCATCCTTCTCATTTCTCTTCCCAATTTTTCCTCCACTTCTCTTATTTTATTTTTAAAGTCCTTCTTAAGGTCCTCTCTGGCCTGTAACCCACTCATATTTTCCTTTGGGGTTTTTGAAGCAGGATTTCTGATCTCCTAGTCCTCTTGCTCTTCCATTCTTAGATCCTCTTTGTCCCCCAAAATAGGAGTCTAATGTTTCATTTTTCTGTTTATTTTTTTCCTTTGCCTTGGCATGTTGCCACTTAATTACTTGACTTTTGGGCTTGTTGCCACAGTAGGACTCTGCCACCAGACAGGGAAGCTTCTCTCCCGAAGTGTAGGGTCTTCACAACTTTAGTTTCTGGCAAGCCGCATACTCACCCCACAACCTCCACCCCAGACCGCAATCCAGATCCAGGGAGGTTAAAGCAAGGGAGATTACCCCTGGACTGATCGCTGGATCTCCCTACAGTTCTCAGGCCAGGAGCTGGAGCTGCCACTGAAAACTGCAAAACGGAGTGTCTCCTCAGCGGCTTCTAGCCCCCATGGGAGGAAGCAAACACATTCCCCAAATACTGGTCCCAAAGTCTATAGGGCACTAACCTCTCACTTTGTCCTAGGCATGTCTGTGTTGATAATTTTCGACATGCCACAGCTGGGGTTCCTCCAGCTGGCTGCTGGCCCGGGGTGGCCTGGGGCTAAAACCGTGGTTCACACGGACCTGGGCTTGTCTCTCGCAGTGCTGTGCTGCTAGCTCCCAGAGTGCTGTGCTGGTCCTTCCTAGAGGGCTGCTGGGCTGTCCTCAGTGGGAGGTTAGCTTCTCTGTGTTGTTCTGTGGGTACTGGGGCTCCTGAAGTTGTTCGGAGTCCCCTTTTACATAGTTTGGAGGTGATCTGTGGGGAGAGTGCCTTGACGTGCTTTTTCTACTCCACCGTCTTGGCTCAGCCCCAAATATGGTTTTAATAAGTAAACCAGGAAGAGACAAAACAGAGAAAGAAAATTACAAACCAATTTCCCTTATGAATTCAAATGCAAAAATTCTAAATAAAATTTTAGCAAATAAACTACAGCAACTTATCACAAGAATAATACACTCTAATCAGGTAGGATTTTTTCCAGGAATGCAAGGGTGATTCAATATCAGGAAAATTAACAGTATAATTGACCACATCAATAAGAAAACTAGCAGAAACCATATGATTATCTCAATAAATGAAGAAAAGCCTTTTGATAAAACACATCACCCATTCCTATTAAAAACACTAGAAAATATAGGAATCAATGGAGTCTTCCTTATTATAATAAGTAGCATCGATGTAAAACCATCAACAATTATTATATGTAATAGGACAAAGTAGAAGCATTTCCAATAAGATCAGGGGTGGAAAAAGGATGTCCACTATTACCCCTCTTATGTAATTTGGTACTAGAAATGTTAGCAGTAGCAATAAGAAAAGAAATGAAACCGACGTAATCAAATTAGTCAAAAAAATAAAAGACTAAGCTATCATTCTTTGCATATGATATGATGATATACTCAGAGAATCCTAGAGAATCAAGTAAAAAAACTACTTAAGATAATAAACACATTTGCCAACCTTTCAGGACATAAAATAAACCCACATAAGTCCTCTGCATTCTTGTATACCACTAAAGAAATGCAACAGTAAGATATAGAAAGATAAATCCTATTAAAGTTACTGTAGACATCATAAAATATTTGGGAATCTACCTGTCAAAACAAACCCAGGACATATGAACACAATTACAAAACACTTCTCACACAAATAAAGTCAGAGCTAACTAAGTGGAAAAACATCAATTGTTCATAGTTGGGTCAAGCTAATATAATAAAAATGACAATTTTACCTAAATTAAATCATGTATTTTGTGCTATACCAATCAATCTACCAAAATTACTTTGTAGAGTTAGAAAAGTCATATCAAAATTCATTTGGAAGAACAAAATATCCAGAATTTTAAGGCAATTAATGATAAGAAATGCTAGGGATAGTGGTCTAGGCATACCAGATTTTAAATATGTTACAAAGCAGCCATCATCAAAACTACTTTGTACTGGCTGAAGAATATAGTAGTGGACCAATGGAATAGACTGGGTACAAGAAACCCAGCATCCAATCAATATAGGAATCTACTGTTTAATAAGCCAAAAGACCCTACTTTTGGAGACAAGAACTCAATAATTGACAAAAACTGCTGGGAAACCTGGAACATAGTATGGCAGAAATTGGTCGTAGACCAATATCTAACACCGTACACCAAATGATTTAGCTATAAAGGCTAATACTGTAAACAATCTGGGAAAGCAAGGGCTGGTTTACTTATCAGATTATGGAGAGGGAAAAACTATGATAAAACAAGAGTTGGAGAGCATTATTAAATGCAAAATGGACAATTTTGATTACATTAAATTAAAAAGCTTCTGTATAAATAAAGCCAATGTATCCAAGATTAATACGTAAGTGGGAAATCTGGAAAGAATCTTTACAACCAATGTCTCTGATAAAGGCCTCATTTCTAAAATATATAAAGAATAGAGTCAAATTTATAAGAATACAAGCCATGCCCCAATTGATAAATGGTCAAAGGATATGAAGAGGCACTTCTCAGAAGATGAAATTAAAGATATCTATAAGCATATGAAGAATATTCTAAATCCCTAGTGATTGGAGAAATAAAAATCAAAACAACTCTTGGGTACTACATTTCACCAGCCAGATTAGCTAAGATGACAAAACAGGAAAATGATAAATGCTGAAGAGGATGTGGAAAAACTGGAACACTTACACATTGTTGGTGGAGTTGTGGACTGATCCAGCCATTATAGAGCAAAATCTGGAACTATGCACAAAGGACTATTAAAAATGCATACCGTTTGAACCAGCAATATCATTTCCAGATTTATATCACAAAGAAATCAGATAAGTGGGAGGAGGCCCTCTATATAGAAAAATATTTATAGTGGCTTATCTTGTGCTGGCAAAATGGAAATCAAGAGGATGCCCATCAATTGGGGAATGGCTGAAGAAGTTGTTGTATATGAATGTAATGGAGTCCTACTGTGTAATGAAGAGCAGACAGACTTCACAGTAACCTGGAGAGACTTATATAAACTGATGCTGAGTGAGAAGATCAGAACCAAGGGAAATCCCTACACAATCACAGACACAACGTGTGTGTGACGACCAACATCAAGAGACTGGGTCCCTCTCAGCAATGTAAGGTTAAAAGACTTTGGAGTTATAACTACAAAAGACTCATGACTGAAAGATATACCCACATCCAGAGAAAGAGATGAGGAGTCTGAATGCAGAGTGAAACAAACTACTTTCTCTGTTTCTTTTTCTTGTTTTGTTGTGTTTCCTCTTAACCCAAAGATCATTCCAGAAGTTATAATCCTTCTGTACAACCTGACTAATGATTAATGTGAAGATATTTGTAGATCCTATATTCAAGTGCATGCCATCATGATGGGGAGGTGAGGAGAAGGATAGGGATAAAAAATGAAACTCAAGGGACTGTGGAACTGAATATTGTAAAATAAAAGTAAATAAATAAACAAAAATTCCCCCCAAAAAAGGAGTCTCTCAGCTTCAATCTTCTAAAACTGAACCAAAAGTATATAAGAAACTTTCCTATGTTGACAACTACAACTTTGGAACCAAGTGCCAGTTGCTCATTAATGTGCAATGGTTTGAATTTCTGAGCAATCTTCCTAGAAACTGACAAAGCTCTAATTCTTCAAGTTCCCAAGTAATTCATTGACAGTTCCAGTTCTCCCTCCCCTCCATGCCGTCTCCCACCCCCAACCCAATTCCACTAAATTCTATCCCTTTTTAAGGGAGGATGGGGGAAAAAAGAAGAAAAAAAAAGAAAAACAACCAACACTATTGGGACAAAAAAATAATCAAATTGCCCACACAGCTAAAAACCTCTGAACTATAATTTTTCAATTTCACACAACTTTGCACTTGTAACTTCTTGCTGAGACTGGGGGAGATGATGAGTGACAATAACACAGTCTAATAGTACCAAGTCTATTATAGTTACATTAGGAGTTCTGCCTCTCTTGATGGGGTGTAGTGATGTGAGACATTGATGATGGCTGACAATCCACAGAACACTTACAGCCAATAGGGGGTGATACTGAAGGTGGTGTGAAACACACAGCAGGTATACCATAAACAAGGCCTTGTTTGCTTTTTCTGGATTCAGATGTTTTTCTACATGATTTTTCTTTTTCTTTTTTTTTTTTAACAAATGCTTTGTTAACTTCTGGTTTACACCATTCATTTCCGCCAGATTTTGAGTTACAATTTTCCCCCATTTTTCTCCTAATGACCACCCCATAATAGCAGTCCCACAATATATACCCTCATCCAATATGCTCTCTCCCATATCTTCTCCCATACCCCCTTCAACTTCACCATTGGGGCAAGGTGAATCTCTGTGCCCCAATATCTGAACATCTTATCTCCCAATTACATGCAAAATAGTATTAATAATAGTATTAATATATATTTGAAACATTTAATTTTAAAACTTCGAATTTCAGATCCATTTCCTTCCTCCCTTGTCACCCATTCCCTCTGGGAAGATAAGTAATTCAGTATATGTTGTACATGTATAGCTATGCTATGCAGAACATTACCATAGTAGATATATTGTAAAAGGCTGCTTATAATTCCCTCCCACACATCCACCCCCACCTGGTCCATTCCCTACTTTGATCTTGTCCCTCTTCATTAGTGGGTACTTCCAACCTCCCCTCCCCACAGAATGCCCTCCCCTCCATCATACCCCCTCTCATCCCCCTTCCCCCTACTCTCCAGCCGGGTAAGATGTCTCATTTAGTATGATCTACGTGGTTTTTCTACATGTTTTTTCTACATACCCACCTCATACTAGAAGAGGTACATAGACTGCTTAATAGATGTCATTTTTCCTAATCAAGGGCTCCATGTGCTAAACATGGTCACTTGATTTATTCTTTTCTTGGAGTGTATCAGATGGAGAAACTTTACAAACTACTTACTTATAACTTCTATTTGCATAGATGGACAAGGGGACAAGGATGGGGGAGGTATGGATGAGATGGGTGAAGGGTTAAGGTTTTGCTTTTCCTTCCTTTTTTCCATTATCCCTCTAGTAGTAGTGTAGGGTCAGGTAAGAGTAAGAATAGAGAAACTGGCTACACCCTTTCTCTTCCTCTCTACTTGGGTGGGTAGTAGTGCATTCCAGTAACAACCCCATAGGTATGACTTTCTCTTTAATCATGCACTCATCATAAACCTAAAGAGAGTGGAATGAAGTATCTTAAACTTGCAGAACCAAAGTTACCTCAGGCAGAAGCTGAATCTCTTAACACATGATAGGAACTTAATAAATGCTTGTTGATTTAACTGGACTAGACTCTTCCTCACTTATCAAACTTCACCCAAGAGAAAACTACTAATTCATTTTGTGTTCATGTCTGGATTAACCTGCTTTCTGATTTGGGGATTGCTATAAAATTATATATCAATAAAATTTATTTTGTTCAGTCCTGCAAGTAATGCCAAAGTTTATATTGTCTGTTTCTTTCTCTCCTTATGCATACTCGATTAATCATAGCCTCCTGCTAAACTGAATTTAGAAAAATTTATAAGTACATGAATAAAGCATTTATTATTAAGTGTTTATTAGGTTTTAATCACTGGAGACACAAACTAGAAAGTAAGACAGCGCCTGTGCTTGATCTCAAACACTTGTTCTACTTGGGAGACAATGTATATGGAAGGTTTCAGCTGCAAGTGTGATAGAAAGTTCCCATGTTCCTTAGGGTGTAGAAGCAATGTATGTGATAATACCTCTTCTTCAGTTTCATTTCCACTGATAAAATCATATCAATTTCTAATGCTGCCCCACCGACAGGTACAAGGATTTAGGTGGCAAGAGATTTCTTTTCAGGGCCTTGATTAGCTATATATTTCTAGCACATTGCAGAAGCAACTGCCAAGTTGCATCTCTGTAATGGTTGCTTCAAAGGATCATAGCCAGGAGGATGGATTTTGAGTTCAGGGTCCTAGATATTTCCATCAAGTTCTGAGAGGAAATGGTGGTGGTGGTTTGACTTATTTGGCACAATTTTGCCTCCTGTCTTTCCTTTATAGGACTTCACTGTTTCAGCTAGAGTGACTTAACTGTTCCATGGGTGGCAGTTGGATATGGAGGGAGGGAGTCTGGCCCCTTCTCCATAGGAGTTGCCTTCCTGTATGATGGCTGCCACACCTGGGAGAGAAGACGGACTGGTGGCCTGGGAAGTGTTACTAAGACTCCTGTGCCTATCTAACAAGATGATTAGACTTGGATCCATCCACCAGGAGGAGAGAGTGATGATGTTTATGAACAGATACAGCCACAGATACCTATGAATTCACAGATGTAGCTATTAGCAGTTAAGCTACTTTTGTAATATTTTTGCACTGTATTTTATTTTTTTGCACTTCAATTTTTTTTTTGCAATTTAAAGATTATTCCTCCTACCCGAGATCTATTTTAACCAACTGGTATTTGTGTGAAATAGCACCTTTTTATTTTTTTTTTTCATTTTGGATGGCAATTGGGGTTAAGTGACTTGCCCAAGGACACATGACTAGTTTTTGTGTTAAGTGTCTGAAGCCAGATTTGAACTCAGGTACTCCTGACTCCAGGGCCGGTGCTCTGCCTGCCACCCTTCCACCTAGCCACCCCTAGCATCCTTTTTCTTAGATCAAGTGCTTCAATATCTGTATAATATCCCAATAAGATATTTTTAGGTCCTGAAAAATTGGATAGTAGAGTTGTATTTTAATACCATCGTTGCTTAATCTAGTGCTGTCCAAATGAAATTGAACAATCCAAGTGTACATCTGGTTTATGACTGGGACACTCATAAATCACACCTTATTTGGCTATTTCTTCTAGAATATAAAGTAATATGCTCCATAGACTGAGAACGGCCAGGTCATCTAAAGAATTTTGCAATTCAGGACGAGTCTAGTTAGTTTCTTAAATTTCAAGTGTTCTTCATATCTTAGTGTTAAAACACAAAAGGATATTTGTTTTAGGATGCTTCAGTGAAGGGAAAAGAATGATAAGCTAGACTGAAGACTAGGGCAGATTTGAGATGGAGTAACGGAAAGCCAGGACAGGGAGACTACATGAATGATTATTTCTATACCACTGGTAGAGGGAGCCAAAACATCTGATCAGGGAATCTGGTTAGTCCTAGATAGGTTTGCTAGGGTTTTCACCATGGCCACTGCAAAGTAAATGGTATTGTTTTGTTTTTTTAACTGCCCTTTTTAAAAAAAAATTAATTTATTAGTTTAGTTTCAGTTAAAAAGATTCAATTCCATAGTTCCATGATTTTCAAATTTCTTTTACTTCCCTCCCCCTCCCCCCATGACAGCATATAGTCCAGTATAGGAACTGCAAATACATTCATATTAGACATTAGTCCAATTTCAAAGGCGTATTGAACTAGGTGGGATGAAAGATGGTAAAGAAAAAATAAAACAAAACGATGAAAAGAAAAAGATCAATTAGTTTGCTTCCATCAGGATTCAGGCTCAGTTCTTTCTAGTTATATCTCTGGATGGTGCATTTCTCTCTTTCTTGAGTCTTTCAGGATTGACTTATATCATTGTCCAGTCTGTCATAGTAGGTCATCACACATATGTTGTGTCTGTGATTGTATACAAATTTCTTCTGATTCTACTCTTCTCCCTCAACATCAATTTGTATAAGTCTCTCCAGGGAAATATGAAATCCGTCACCTCCTCGTTTCTTACAGCACAATAATATTCCATTACATTCATATACCACAACTTGTTTAGCCATCCCCCAACTGATGGGCACCACTTTAGTTTCCAATTCTTTGCAACCACAAAAAGGGCTGCTATAAATATTTTTGTACTTATGGGTCTTCCTCCCAATTCTATGATCTCTTTGGGATATAACCCTAGAAGTGGTATTGTTGGGTCAAAGGGTATGAAATTATTTATAGTCCTTTGGGCATAACTCCAGATTGCTCTCCGGAATGGTTGGAAAATTTCACAACTCCACCAGCAATGCATTAGTGTTCCAATTTGCCCACATCCTCTCCAGCATTTGTCACTTTCTTCTTTTGTCATCATAGCCAATCTAACTGGAGAGATGTGGTATCTCAGAGTTGTTTTGATTTGCATTTCTCTAATCAATAGTGATTTAGAGCATTTCTTCATATGCTTATAGATATCTTTAATTTCTTTCTCTGAAAACTGCCTGTTCATATCCTTTGACCATTTATCAATTGGGGAATGACTTGTATTCATATAGATTTGACTCAATTCTCTATAAATTTTAGAAATGAGTGCATTATCAGAGACATAAGTTGTAAAATTCTTTCCCAATTTCCCACCTCCCTCTTGATCTTGGTTACATTAGCTTTCTTTGTACAAAAGCTTTTCAATTTAATGTAATCAAAATTATCCATTTTGCATTTTATAATGCTCTCTAATTCTTGTTTGGTCCTAAAGTCTTCCCCTCTCCACAAATATATCAGGTAAATTATTCCTTGCTTTGCCAGATTGCTTACAGTATCATCCTTTACACCTAGATCATGCACCCATTTAGACTTGATTTTGGTATATGGTGTTAGATAATGATCTATGCCCAGTTTCTGCCATACTGTATTCCAGTTTTCACAGCAGGTTTTGTCAAATAGTAAATTCTTATCCCCAAAACTGGGGTCTTTGGGTTTATCAAACATAGGATTACTATATTCATTAACTGCTGGTTCTCCTGTGCCCAATCTATTCCATTGATCCACTACTCTGCACCTCTGCCAGTACCAATCAGTTTTAATGACTGCTGCTGTATAATACAGATTAAATCTGGCATAGCTATTCCACCTTCCCTAGCATTTCTTGTCGTTAATTCCCTTAATATTCTAGACCGCTTGTTCTTCCAAATAAATTTTGTTATTTTGTGTAACTCTAAAAAGTAGTTTTTTGGTAAATTGATTGTTATGACACTAAATAAATAGTTTAGTTTGGGTACATTTGTCATTTTTATTATATTAGCTTGACCCAGCTATGAGCAATTGATATTTTTCCAACTATTTAGATCTGATTTTATTTGTGTGAGAAGTGTTTTGTAGTTGTGGTTATATAGATTCTGGGTTTGTTTTGGCAAGTAGATTCCCAAGTATTTTATAATGTCTACAGTGACTTTAAATGGGATTTCTCTTTCTGTCTCTTGCTGTTGAGTTCCATTAGAGATGTACAGTAATGCCAAGGATTTAGGTGGGTTTATTTTATATCCTGCAACTTTGCCAAATTTATTTATTGTCTCATGTAGTTTTTTTTTATTTGATTTTCTAGGATTCTCTAAGTATATCATCATATCATTGGCAAAGAGTGATATCTTGGTCTTTTTTTTGCCTAATTTGATTTCTTTGATGTCTTTTTCTTCTCTAATTGCTACTGCCAGTATTTCTAGTACCAGATTGAATAAGAGGGGTGATAGTGGACACCCTTGTTTCACTCCTGATCTTATTGGAATAGCTTCTAGTTTATCCCCATTGCATATAATACTTACTGATGGTTTTAAATAGATGCTATCAACTTCTTTAAGGAAGGCTCCATTTATTCCTATACTTTCTAGTATTTTAATAGGAATGGATGTTGTACTTTGTCAAAATCCTTTTCTGAATCTATTGAGATGATCATGTGGTTTCTGCTAGTTTTATTGTTGATATGCTCAATTATACTGACGCTTCTCCTAAAATTAAACCATCCTTGCATTCCTGAAATGAATTCTACCTGATCAGCGTGTATAATTTTTGTGACAAGTTGTTGGAGTCTTTTGGCTAATATTATATTTAAAAATTTCACATCTAAATTCATGAGGGAAATTGGTCTATAATTTTCTTTCTCTGTTTTATCTCTTGTTGATTTAGGAATCAGTACCATATTTGTGTTATAGAAAGAATTTGGTAGGACTTCTTCACTAATTTTCCCAAATAATTTGTAGAGCATTGGAGTAAATTGTTCTTCAATTGTTTGATAGAACTCACTAGTAAACCCATATGACACTGGAGATTTTTTCCTAGGGTGTTCATTGATAGCTTGTTTGATTTATTTTTCTGAGATGGGGTTACTTATATAATTCACTTCCTCTTCAGTTAATCTGGGAAAATTGCAATTTTGTAAATATTGATCTATTTCACTAAGATAGTCATATTGATGTGCATACAATTGGGAAAATAATTCCTCATTATTTTTTTGATTTCCACTTCATTGGAGGTAGATTCATCCTTTTCATTTTTGATGCTCATAATTTGGTTTTCGTCTTTCTTTTTTATCATATGGACTAAGGGTCTATGAATTTTATTGATTTTTTCATAAAACCACCTCTTAGTTGTATTTATTAATTCAATAGTTTTCTTAATTTCATTTTTATTAATCTCTCATTTGCTTTTCAATATTTCTAATTTAGTACTAAATTGGGGGTTTTCAATTTGTTCTTTTTCTAGCTTTTTCAATTGCATGTCCAATTCATTGACGTCCCTTCTCTATGCTTTAATTAGGTATGCACTCAGGGATATAAAACTTCCCCTGAGAACTGCTTTTAGTGCATCCCACAAATTTTGGTATGTTGTCTCATTAATATCATTCTCTTGGATGAAGTTATTGATTGTTTCTATAATTTCTTGTTTGACCCATCCATTCTTTAGGATTGAATTGTTTAATTTCCAATTAGTTTTGGTTTTTAGTCTATCTTTCCACGGCCCTTTATTGCATATAATTTTACTGCATCATGATCTGAGAATGATGCATTTAATATTTCTGCCTTTATGCACTGGATTTTGAGGTTTTTATGCCCTAGTACATGGTCTATTTTTTTTAAACAAATGTTTTATTAACTTCTGTTTTACATCATTCATTTCTGCCAGATTTTGAGTTACAATCATTTTCCCCCCATTATTCCCCTACCCAAACTCCCAGAATAGCAGTCCCACAAGATATCGCTTCCTCCAATCTTCTCTCTCCCATACCTTCTCCCATACCCCCATCGACTTTTCCATTAGAGGAAGATGAATCTTTGTGTCCCAATGCCTAAACATCTTATCTCCCAATTATAGGCAAAAGAGTATTAATAATAGTATTTATATATATTTGAAACATCTAATGTTATGACCTCGAATTTCAGATCCATTTCCTTCCTCCCTTGTCACCCATTCCTTCTTGGGAGATAAGTAATTCAGTTTATGTTGTACATGTCTAGCTATGCAAAACATTATCATGGTAGATATATTGTACAAGGCTGCTTATAATTCCCTCCCACTCATCCCACCCCCCACCTGGTCCATTCCCTACGTGATCCTGTCCCTCTTCCATAGTGGGTACTTCCAACCTCCCCTCACCCCAAGGATGCCCTCCCATCCATCATCCCTCCTCTCATCCCCCTTCCCCCTATCCTGCTGCAGGTTGAGATATCCCATTTAGTATGTATGTCATTTTCTCCCTGAACCAAATTCAATGTGAATGTGGTTTTGCCTTTTTAGCCTTCCTTATTCTCCCCCTCCTTTGCAACCACTTCCCCTACATGAGACAGTTTACCCTACCATGTCTCTCCCCATCTCCTCTTGCCACTTTCCTCTCTCACCTCATAATTTCATCCCTTGAGTATTCTCCCTTCCCAACAAATTCAACCTATGCCCTCTATCCATATATAACTGTAACCATATACACACACATTCACATATGTATTCATATGACCACACCCCCTTCTTCCATTATTTTCATAGTGAGAAAGATATCATCAGTCACAGATATTACTTTTCCATATAGGAATGTAAATAGTTCAACTTTGATAAGTTCCTTTTGATTTCTTTTCCCTGATTACCTCTCAGGCATCTCTTACTTCTTGAGTCTGGATGTCAAATTTTCTATTCAACTCTGGTTTTTTCCTCAAGAATGCTTGAAAGTCCTCTATTCCACTGAATGACCATATTTTCCCCTGAAACAAAATACTCAGTTTTGCTGGGTAGGTGACCCTTGGGTTCATTCCGAGTTCTTTTGCCCTCTGGAATATCATATTCCATGCCCTTCGATCCCTCAGTGTAGAAGCTGCCAGGTCCTGGGCTATTCTGATTGTGTTTCCACAATATTGAAATTGTTTCTTTTTGGCTACTTGTAGAATATTTTCTTTAATCTTGTAATTCTGGAATTTGTCAACTTTATTTCTTGGAGTTTTCAATTTGGGATCTCTTTCAGGAGGAGTACAGTGAATTCTATTGATCGCTATTTTATCTTCTGATTCCAGGACATCAGGACAGATTTCTTTGACAGTCTCTTGGAGGATGTTGTCTAGGCTGCTTCTTTCATCATGGATTTCTGGTAGACCAATAATTCTTAAATTGTCTCTTCTGGATCTCTTTTCTAGGTCAGTTGTTTTTACAGTGAGATATTTTACATTTTCTTCCAATTTTTCAATAGTCTTTTTTTTTTTATTGTCTCTTACTGCATCATAGAGTTCTGAGTTTGTTTGATTGAATCTACTTTTACTTTTGAGACTTTTTTCTAAATTGGTCATTGCTTCCCTGATTTGGGTCTTTAAAATTTTTCTTAAGATCCTCCAGGAACGCTATTTGGGCTTGAGATCAGTTCGTTTTCTTCTGTGGTCTCAGGTGTGGGTAGAGAGTTTATATTGCCCTGTGTATTTGGTTGTTCTTGCCCTACATAGTAGGCTGGAATAGACTTTCTTGCCTTCCCCTTCTCCTTCTCAGCTTCCTTCCTTCCCATTGTGATTTCCTGTTTCTTAATTTCTCAGGCTATAAGTTTAGGGCCTGATTGTTTACTTTTAATACCTCTGGGTGGCTAGTTTGTGACTAAGTCAGTGAGGAATGTAGATGTGTAGGTGGGGGTGAGTCTGACCACTTCAGATTTCTGCCTCTATACCCCTCTGCAATAAGTAGGCTTTTGTTGGTGAGGTGAGGTGGGGCTTTTTGGGACCCCTTCCTTTCTTCTCTTCAGACACTTGGCTGTCTCAGTTACACCCCTTCTTCGAGACTCCTAAGCGTGAGGCTATTTCCATTAACTTGGGATTTCAATCTGGGTGGGAGACTTATCTTTGGGTTTTCTGCTTCATGAAGGAGGGGTGGGAGAATCAGAGCAGCTAGAATATACTTTGTCATTCCAGCCCCTGTCTTATATAGGCAGGCAGTTTATAAACTTCCAGGCTGGGGGCTTGAATGCTGCAGGAGAAGCTGCTCTCTCCACTGGTTGCCCGACTCTCCTACCTGGCTCCAATGATTCTTCCCTCCCCTCATGAGATGAAATCGAGATGACTGAGATTCGTCCTTGGTAAGTCTGCAGGCTGGGGTTTTTTCTCTCTGTGGTGTAGTCTGCTTGTCTGCTCTCAAGTCTGAGCTGTGCAGACCCTACATGCTCTGTGCTCGTCCTGTCTGGACACACTGGGCAATTTCCTGGGCTGGATTCTGCCACTCTCCATCTCCAAGTGGATTTTGTCACTCCGGAATCCGTTCAGATTCACTCCTTGAGGTTTAGTGACTGAGGAGCTTAGCGAGGTTACTGCTTCCTTTCCACCATCTTGGCTCCTCCCCTCCCTGGTCTTGGTTTTTAACCTTGAGAAGAAGCCATTATCAGAGCCTTTCTGATATCCAGTGATCCAGCGGGGTACGTTGTTCTGGGAATATTGCCAGAAAATGTTCACTGCCTTTTATATATTTTTATACATTTTTAGATACTATACTTATCTCCAAGGCCTAAATATTTGACATCATTACTTTACTGACCAAAGAGTATTAAGAAAATCAAGTGACCTATAATTACCTTATTTCTTTAACTTTTCTTTAAAAACCTTGCTCATGGCATCACTAAACAGATTGTTTGACAATCACACCTGGACCATGTTTACACTTCACACTTTCTCTGGCTACTGTGTCAGTTTAGATCTGACTTAAGACACCACTCAAGTTATCTCTACACATTGGCTTTTCTGTTTTCTGTTTGGGCTTCCTTTATTTACTTTTGCCTTTTGTAATGGATTGTTTTTCCCTTATTATTCAATATGGGGTCCAACTCACTATTTGGCCTCGTTTTTTACTTTTTCTACTTTCCTTTAACCTCTGTCCTCTTTCAACCAATGTTTCGACTTGCTTTTTGGTATTTTCAGGACTTTGGAATATGCCCAGAGTGGAACTGTGTATTCTAGAACAACAACAACAAAAAAAAAGATAGCTCACTTTAAGGAAGGGGTAAGTTCCTGTAAACATGATTATATAGGTGTGTCAAAAATTAATTTTTTTCTCACATTCTTCCTGGCTCAGAAAAGTTAAGTGAACTATTTAAGGTCATACAGATTGTGTCTGAGTCTGAATCAGAATTGGAATTTAAGTTATCAGATTGAAATTTTTATCCTTTTTTCCATTACCCTAATAGTGTTGACATTTATTTAGTTTTCTGTTTTCTAACATGTTCTCCTCATAGCACTCTTATGCGGTATGTTGTGTACAAATACATTATTGAGCCAAAATGATAGAGCAGAGGTAGAAACCCAGCCAAATTCTTCCAACATATCTCTGAACAATTAAAAATAATGCCAAAATTTTAAATCAAATTTTGTAGCACCAGAGACAACAAAACACTGTTGTCGGTTTTGTTTGTTTGTTTGCTTGTTTGATTATTTGTTTTTTTAAGCCTAAGACAACTTTAGAAGAAAGATCTATGACACCAATATAATGTAAGACTTAAGTTTCCACAGAACTGCCAGAAATTGTTTAAGTAAGACTGTTAAGGAAGTTAGCAGAGAGCAGATAGACCTGACCAATCAGAAGGCAATCAAGATCTTGAGAAAAACTCAGCACCAGGATAAGGGCTGATCTGGCTCAAACCACTGAGGGTCAAAGACAGGACCCCAAAATTGTTATTGTGGTTGCTTAATAAGGCTCATGAATTTTGTCTAACATACCACACATAAAATTGGGTTCTCATTATGGAAACATGGGATGTATGAAGAGGGGGGTGGAGCACACTTAAACATATTTAGGAGGAAACATGCCATGGACAAATATTGTAACCTGAAAGAGAATGGACAAATCCATCCTCTGATGGCAGGTATTTTCACTGAACTATAAGTAAAACATGTACCTCGCTTCTGTACTCAGGGCAGTAAGCCTTGGAAGTAGTTGCTACAATGGTAACAGCAGCTTTGAGATCTCTCAGCCTAGAGAGGGTAAGAGAGTCAGACTACCTGTCAGAAAGAAATTGCAGGAGATCCTTTTTCTGGCACTTGGTGCAGCTAACACTGACTGGCAAATCCACTGCCCATATGAATCATTTCTGTGTTATAAAACTGGGAAAGAAAGGAGTGATGGTGGTTGGTCACAAGGGAGCAGGGGCTCTGGTCACAGTTGCAGGGCCAAGAAAAACACTTATTCTCATGGTTTCAGGGGAGCAGTGGCCCTTCCCTGGTAAAGACCTGATCACAGACTAAGAGAGTGGTGATCATACCTCTCAAAGTTCATGAAAGCACTGAAAACTTGCAGACTTCCAGAACTAGCTCTGAAAACAAATGCCTGAAAAAACTTTAAGCTTGGTACTGTGCCTTCCGACCCAAAAGTGAGCAGAGTACAACTTTAAGAAAGTTCAAAGCCAAGAAATAGACTGGAAAATGAGCAAATTACCCAAAAAATAACTTGACCGCAAAAAGCTACTACAGTGGCAGGGAAGACCAAGACATAATCCTCAGAAGAAAACAACAGACATAACTAGAATTCCTGGAATAGAAAAAGAAAGAGATAAGAGGAAAACATGGAAAAAAAGAAATGAGAGTGATGCAAGAAAATTATAAAAAAAAAAAAAAGAGTTGGCAAAAGAGCCAAAAACTTGGCTAAAATAAAATACTGAGTAAAATACTGAGTAAAATACTGAGTAAAAAATACTGAGTAAAATAAAATAAAATACTGAGTAAAATAACACCTAAAAATGAACAAGGTGCCACTAGGTGGTGTAGAGAATAGAGCATCAGCTCTACACTTAACACTTACTAGCTATGTGACCTCAGGCAAATCACATAACCCCAATTGCCCTGCTTTCCCCCTCCAAAAAAAGAAAGAAGAAAAACTAAACAAACAAACAAACAACTGGTTTACTGGTAAAAGAGTGACAAAAATTCACTGGAGGAAAGGACTCCTTAAAAAGCAGAATAAGAAAAATGGAGAAGTATAATAATTCACTGAAGAAAAAAATTCCTAAAAAAGGTAGAATTAACCAAATTGGAAAGGATTTAGAAAAGCAAAATGAAGAAAATAATCCTTTAAAAATTGGAACTGGGAGGCGGCTAGGTGATGCAGTGAGTAGAGCACTAGCCCTGAAGTCAGGAGGACCTCAGTTAAAATTTGGCCTCAGACACTTAACGCTTAATAGCTGTGTGACCTTGGGTAAGTCACTTTACCCAAACCACCCTGTTCTCCTCCCTCCAAAAAGAAAAGAAAATTGGAACTGCACAAGGGGAAGCTAATGACTCAATGAGACATAAAAAAAAATAATATTAGTAAAACAAAAACAATGAGAAAAATGGAAGAACATGTGAAATATCTCAGTGAACAAACAACTGACCTAGAAAATTGAGTATGGACAGATAATGTAAAAATTATTGGATGCCCTGAAAGCTATGAGAAAAAAAGTCCCTAAACATCAAGTATCAAGAAAAACTTCCCTGAGATCTTAGATCAAGAGGGTAAACTAGAAACTGAAAGAATATACCTATCACCCCTTGAAAGATCCCAAAATCAAATCTCCAAGGAAAATTACTGCCAAATTTCAGAGCTTCCAGGTCAAGAAGAATATATTGCAAGAAAGTATTCAATAATCATGTAGCCACAATAAGGCTCCCACAAGACTTAGTAGCTTCCACATTAAAGGATCAGAGGGCTTATAGTATGATTTTCTGGAAGGCAAAGGAGCTAGGTTTACAGAGGAGTTGCAAGCATTTCTGATGGAAAGATCTGATTCGAATAGAAAATTTGACATTCACACATAAACCTCCAGAGAAACATGAAAAGGTAAACATGAAAATAATCATCATGGACTCAATAAGGTTAAAATTGTTTATATTCGCATATGGGAAGATGATACATGTAACTCATAAGAATTTTATTATTATTTGTTCAGTTTAATGGAGTCTACATCAATGGATGATATGTACAGAAGATATTTATATTGAGATGATTTTTAATGAACAGCTGAGAAAGAGGAATACACTGGAAGAATGGGGAAGGAGAGGAAGAATGGGGAAAATTGTCTCACATAAAAGAGGCATACAGGGAACAACTTTTACAATGGAGGAAGACAGGTAGTGGTGAGAGGCAATAATCGAACTTCACTCTCATCATAACTGGTTCAAAGAAGGAAGAATATCAATCTCTTTCTGTCATTATGTCTCTCAGTCTCAAGCACCAAAGTGGTAGGGTGGAGAACATAAAAGACTCATCTTACTGGGTTCAAATCTAGCATGACAGACAGACTATATGTGACTTGGAGCAAGTCACTCAACCCTGTTTGCTTTGTTTTCCTTGTCTGTAAAATGAGCTAGAGAAGGAAATGACAAACCACTACTCTGTACTTGCAAAGAAAACTCCAAATGGGCTCACAAAGAGTTAGACATGACTGAAAAATAACCGAACAACTATATTTATTAGTCAATCTACATATCCCTTAAATGTAACACTTTTAATTAATTTTTATTAATTGTACATGCTTCAGTTGCAGTACAAGATTTCTAAGGCAATCTCACTTAGGTTGACAAAGACTTTAATCCAATAAGATATCATATGTAATAACTGTCAAAACCTAGAAACTACCCAATATGCCCCAGATACACCCAAACTTTAAATGTTGGCAATAGCAGCAAGTTGCATTTGTAAATCCCAGAGAAACTATTATAAGAATGTAAATATTAAAGATCTTCCATGCTACTAGGTTAAGTGCACCTGGAGCCTGTGGTGGGAGGGCTTATTTTTCAGGATATACTTTGTGATTGGGGAGTGGGTCAAGAGGATTGTTACATTTTCTGACCCAGGAAGAGGCTATATAATCCCTGATGTGAGACTTTGTTTTGGGGCTCACTTTTAGAAGTGTTGTGTGATTTGACCAGATGAGACTCTGGGCAGCCATTGAGAGCACCCCTGCTTTGAAGAACCCAGATGTTGATGTTTCCCTCTCTGGTAATTGTGATTTGGTATGGATGTAATGGTTGGACAGGTGGAGGCCTGTCTGCTTGAAAAGTTTCTGTCTGTATACTGTGCTGACCTTTTTCCCCTGAACTAGGTAAATGATATGTTTGATTCTAGCAAGACTGTTAACCCATTTTGAGTTGCTTTCCTTTAGAAAAGCAGATCTAAGAACCAGTGTTGACAGCCACAATGAGGACCCTGGGTGCTTGCTGCTACAGAGACAAACTAGTCAAATGATTTACATTGTCCACATGGAATATAGGTCATCTTTTTACACTAGACCTTCTTTCTTTTCTTCCTCTATGACATCTAGCTAGATAGAGAGATCTACCTTGAGATCTATCTTGTGGGTACCCAGGTCCTAACCTGATAAGTAATCTCTGTAAATAAAATCTATTTACCATCATGCTGCTGTGAACCATCTCTTTCTTCAGTTTCTCAGTATTTTCTGATTATGGTGTAATAGATCCCTTTGTATTAGCAAGCTAAGAGGTTCTTAGCACCTCGTTTCAAATTAAGGCTCTGTTAAAAAACCAGAAGGTATGAATCCCTGTTGCTGATGCAACAGGAAGGGGCTGAATAGGGAGAAGCTAATACCAAAGAGCACAAACTGGACAGTCAGAATTTCTTGGGATAAGCATCATGGAGCAGAGCAGCTGCTTCTGGACTGAAGACTGAAATGAGAATTGAGAAGAACTGAGAAGAGGCATGAGAATTGAGAACTGAAGCAGAATTTCTTGGTGCAAGCCACTTGGAGGCTGGATAAAGTGACTTTGATTTTGAGAAAGGAGCTTATGGTGCTGAAGACTTCCGAGGGCCATCTGGAGCTGTTGAGGATTTCTGAGGGCTAGCCGCAGCTGCAGAAGACTGAGGAATCATGACTGTGGTGCCAGTATTTTTTACAAATGTTGGTGTGATTTTGTTAATGTATATGAATGTTTTTTGTGGCTTTGTTAAGCCTTGTCTTCCCAGGAAGATAGTCTGTGAAGGATTTGAGATGGACTGGACAATGTAAGCTTCAATGTGGAGCAGGAATTGAATGGAGAGCTGGATAAGGAACTGAGAGCTCTTTCCCTTTGAGCTCACATGACAATTTGGTGGATTCAAGGAGGAGCTACCTGCCTTGAGTCAAGATGAAAAGATTTCTCCATGGATACTGAGTAGTGACTGATGAAACTGTAACTTGTGACTAAGAGGTGGATGGCCTATGTATTTTTCACCACCCCTTAAGAGGGTACTTAGTAGTGACTGATGTATAACTTACTGTGCCCCATGGGTGGAGGACTGTGACCTTTTGTACTTTGTGTCCCATAATTGAATGACTGAGTTACTATATGATTTAGTTACTAAATGACTGTACTTTGTTCAAAACTATGTGACCACTTTGGTGGAAACTATTTGGCCATTTTAGTGATAAATTGTTCAGTTGTGGACATGGTGAATGGGATATTTTAATTTTCTGTAATAAGCTGTAACACAGTGAATGCTATACCTTGATTTTCTGTGAATGTTTTGCTCTGATTTTTTATTGAATAAAGAGTTCACTATACTATGTATTCAGAAACTTGAAAGCTGTTCCCAGCAGCAATCCTCTGGAAAGCTGCTTGTGCTTGGTTTTACATATGGTAG
This sequence comes from Gymnobelideus leadbeateri, assembly GCA_011680675.1. NCBI lineage: Eukaryota > Metazoa > Chordata > Mammalia > Diprotodontia > Petauridae > Gymnobelideus > Gymnobelideus leadbeateri. The sequence continues at coordinate 78,604 of WOXC01004817.1, read as the reverse complement.
GACCATCCCTATAGACATTCTGTCCCCTGAAACCAGTTACAATATATTAAAAAAAAGTTTTGATCACATACATATGCAACCTAGATAGAAATAGGATCATAAACTTGGATCCAGTAGTCCTATAGCAAAATAGTTGTTTCAATGCATCATACTAAAATGATTTATATTGAAGCGCAGTTGAATTAACTATGAACTATTCATTCTTGACTTTTACAAACTCATCATTCCATATGATAATTTTAAAATGTAGGTAATTCAAATAATTAAGCATGACTTAACCTCTCCTAAAATATTAGAAAACTATGAGTTTATCTATTTTAATACTAAAATTTATAATAAACAATATTCCATTCATGGTATAGGTCAAATCTACTACACCATGTAGTCAATCTACATATCCCTTAAAAGTAATATTTTTAATTAATTAAATTAATTTTTATTAATTGTACATGCTACAGTTGCAGTACAAGATTTCTAAGGCAATCTCACTTAGGTTGACAAAGACCTTAATCCAATAAGGTATCATATGTAATAACTGTCAAATCCTAGAAACTACCCATTACACCCCAGATATACCCACACTTTCAATGTTGGCAAAAGCAGCAAGTTGCATTTGTAAATCCCAGAGAGACTTTTGTAGGAATGTAACAGATTATGTTCAATATTTTGAGTTAATTATTCTGTTCCTTTCCTTTTGCTCTGGTACTTCTATTTCTACTTATTTCAATAGGCTGTCCATCAGTGATTTTATGCATTTTTTTCTAAATCAATTTTGGAGCTGTACTTGTTCAGCATACACTTCATAATTTAGCATTAATTCAGGAGGTGTGTTGTTCTCTTTTTCTTCTTTTGTTTAAATTATCCCCTTTAGGTATAAGTTGAACAATTTACTCATTTTAATGTCAATTCCACATTTAATAGGTTCCTCAATTAACAATAAACACTGCCAAACTATGATTACTTTATAAGGGTCATAGGATTGCTATGGTCAATTTATATAACTACATTTATGAATTACTTTTTGGTAGAAAATTATATCTATTGACTACTTATTTGTAATTTACAGTGATTTCAAAAGTATTTAGCAAGAAATCCACTGTCAATTTGATGAAGTTCCTGGAACTCTTCAGAATTACTTTTTGTGACCTACATTCATAATTTAATGAAATTATTCATTTTGTTAGAGGTTAATGAAAATAAAGATGCAGTTTTTTTTCCCAACCAAGTTCACAAATCCTCAGAAATCTCTCTATGCAACAGTTATGTGTGTGTCTCATAGGTTAAGGATGCCCAATCTAAAGTTAACTTTGTTTTAAAGATAGTAATAATCAACAGTGTAAACTAGAGTGTGAAAAAAATATTTAAATTACTTGGATGAAATCATTCAATTTTTTTCAAGTATTTCTGAGTGCCATTTTACACATGACTTGTGTTCAAATTACAAGTCATTTTATTTATGTAGCTCTGTGATTTAATTTATATGTTGGCAGTTCCTTATTTGTATTGTTCAGAGAGAGAGAGAGATCCTCCAAGTTGTTTTGTTATTTGTATAACTGTATATAAATATGCTGATATTTACATAGGTATGTTCCAAAGGAAATTGTACCTACCTCCTAAGTTCCTGGCAATTTTTAAAACAAGCAGAGAACTGCTGCTAGACTCTGGTGGGAAACAGGAAATGCCTACCTGGCCATTTCACTCTGGATCTATATACTAGTGCTCTGAAATTATACATGAACACCTGCGTATATTTTACTAACTTCTTAAAAAACATATTTTATTGCTACTGTAGAAATCACTTTAAGCAGACTGGCACAGTAGATAGAGTGCCAGGCCTGGAGTTAGGAAGACTAATCTTTTGAGTTCAAATCTATCCTCAGACACTTATTAGCTGTGTGAACATGGACAATTCACTTAACCCTGTTTGCCTCAGTTTCCTTACTTGGAAAATGAACTGGAGAAGGAAATGGCAAAACATTTTCTTTGACAAGAAAATTCCAAATAGGGGTCATGAAGAGTTGGACATGACTGCAAAACAACAGAACAACATTTTACAATGAAGTCTGCCTGGTTTCAAAGCTCAAAAGGTAACACATATCCCCTGTGCCTTTTTCTCATGTAGGTGGAACTTAATAAACCAATCCCTTTGCTGTTCCCTGTTCTGCAGCTATATTCTGTAACATATTACATATGTGTCTGGCTTCATGCTCAAGGAGTCTTTCTATACAGGGAGAGCTCCTCATGAGGGGAATAAACTTAGTACTTCATAAATGTTTGTGCTGCAGTTTCACTTAAACACTATCTGGTTATTGCATCACCTCTATTTTCCAATATATCCCCTCCCTGCCTCTCAGTGAGTCATCACTTATAACAAAAGGAGAAAAATAAATTTCAGCCAAACCAGAGGATCAAAAAAGTCTGACTGGTAATGTTCTCTCACAATACTCCACCTCCACCTCTGAAAATAAGGAAAGGAGACATCTTCTCATACTGCTTTTTTTGCGACCAAACTTTGAAATTATAATTTCACACAATTCAGTATTAAATATCTTATCCTCCCATGCACTTTCATGAGAATCATTCAACAAGTTTTTAATAAATGCTTATGTTACATACACTATAGTAGATATGGGAAAAAAACAATCCTGCCCCTCAAGAAGCTCACATTCCAGCACGGAAAAAAACAACACAGTTTGAGTCAGTGGTAACTCAGAGAAAGAACAGTCTTAGTAGTAGAATCAGAAAACCTGGGCTACAGTCCTGGTTCTGATCCATGCTACCTATCTGACCTTCATTAATTCACGTAAATTGCCAAACCTTGATCTATTCATTTGTTTAATGGGATAATACTCATTTTACTAAATATGCGACTATTATGTCACCTTTATCCACCTAGTATTACTCAAAAATTTTTGGATACTCTTACGTATCATGTAAATTTCCTGGAACTCTCATGGTATAAGCAAAATCAATCAATAAATAAAATAACCACTGCATGCTAAGAAATGTTGTGTTAACACTTTGACACTATCATAAATATATAGAAACTTAACAGCTTATTTTATACAGTTTAAAATCCTAAGCTATCAAGGATGATTAACATTAGATCATCAAAATAAAATAATGGTAGAAGAGGTATAAAATTGCTGAGGCTGCCAAAGCATGAACTCTCTCTGCTTATAAGACATTCATGATGTCATACAAATTCATCAAAAAAAATCACTGACGGAAAGCCTATAGAAATAAGTAAAAATAGAAATACCAGAGCAAAAGGACAGGAACAGAATAATTAACTTAAAATATTGAACATACTCTAGTAAATGTGTATAAGTTTCTCTAACTCTATCAGTGAAAGAGAGAGAGGGAAGGATAGAGGGAGAGAGAATGTCTCCAGTTTGGTAGAACCTGCCCAAACTTTCATCTTCCAGAAACAGACTTCCACTTTGCAGTCACCTCTACTCCATAATAATCTTTAGTTAAAGTTTTATGTTGAGAATTATATTTATTATCTATTGCTGATTATAGAGTGACCTGTTTTCTTTTTTGTTAAGTTATTTTTAGTTTTCAACATTCATTTTCACAAGATTTTGAGAGAGACATTTTCTCCCTGTCTTTTTCCAACCCCAATCCCAAGATAGAGAGCCTGCTGTATACCCCTTACCCAAATCTGTTCTCTCTTATATCCTCCCCCATACCCCTCTAACTTTCTAGTAGGACAAGATGGATTTCTATACCCCAGTTCCTGTATATTTTATTTCCCAGTTGCAGGTAAAAAACATTTTTTAACATTTGTTTTTGAAGCTTTGATTTCTAGACTCTTTCCCTTCTTCCTTCTTCACCCATCCCAACTGGGAAGATAAGCAATTCAATATAGGTTGTACATGTATAGTTTTGCAAAATGTTTCCATGGTAGTTATATTGTAAAAGACTAACTATATTTCCTTCCATCCTATCCTGTTCCCCACATATTCTATTTTCTAATTTTACCCTGTCCCTTTTCAAAAGTATGTGCTTCTAACTATCCTCTCCCCCAATTTGCCCTCCCTTCTATCATTTCCCCTCTTATCTATCCCCTCCCCCACGACTTTCCTTTAGGGTTAGAGACCCAAAAGACTGTGTATGTTATTCTCTCCTTAAGCCAAATTCAGTGAGAGTAAGGTTGACCCATTCCCTTTCACCTTCCTGCTCTTCCCCTCCATTATAAAATTTTTCTTGCCTCTTGTTTTGTTGTTGTTGTTGTTTTTTTTTTTTTGGAGGGCAATTGGGGTTAAGTAACTTGTCCAGGGTCACACGGCTAGGTTGTTGTTTGTGTGTGTTAAGTGTCTGAGGCCGGATCTGAACTCAGTTCCTTCTGACTCCAGGGCCTGCGCTCTACTCACTGTGCCACCTAGCCTCCCCTTCTTGCCTCTTTTATATGAGATAATTGCCCTATTCTATCTCTCCTTTTCTCCTCCCATTATATTCCAGTCTACTGATTGTATATTTTAGATATCATCCTTTCCTCATCAACTGATCCTGTGCCCTCTATTTATACATGTACACACATATACACCCATTCACAAATGTATTTTTATACACATACATCCTCCTACACATACATATATATGTTTATACATATACATATAGATATATGATATATATATATTTTTCAACTATCCCCATATTGAGAAAAGTCTCATGAGTTAAAATTATTATTTTTTCATGTAGGAATGTAAATATTTCTAATTTAATAAGTTCCTTATGATTTTTTTCCTGTTTACCTTCTCATGCTTCTATTGCTTCTTGTATTTGAAAGTCACATTTTCTAATTTTCTGTTTGACTCTTGTTTTTTTCATCAAGAATACTTGAAAGTCCTCTGTTTCATTGAATGACCATATTTTCCCCTGACACATTATACTTAGTTTTGCTGGGTAGGCGATTCTTGGTTTTAGAGTACATTTGACCTCCAGACTATCATATTCTAAGCCCTTCATTCCCTTAGTGTAAAAGCTACTATATCTTGTGTTATCCTGATTGTGTTTCCACAATACTCAAATTGTTTCTCCTTGGAAGCTTGTAATATTTTCCTTTTGACTCTGGAAGTTGGCTGTGATATTACTGTGAGTTTAATTTTTGGCATCTTTTTCAAGAGGCAATCCATGAATTCTTTCAATTTCTATTTTTCCCTCTGGTTCTAGAATATCAGGGCAATTTTCCTTAAAAATTTCTTGAAGGTAGATTTCTAGGTTCTTTTTTTGATAATGGCTTTTGAGAAGTTAGTCTAATAATTTTTAAATTATCTCTCCTTGACCTATTTTCCAGGTCAGTGGTTTTCCCAATGAGATATTTCACATTGCCTTCTATTTGTTCATTTGTTTGGATTTGTTTTATAGTATCTTGATTTCTCATAAAGTCATTAGCTTCCATTTGCTCTAATCTAGGAAATATTGTCTTCTATGAGTTTTTTAAATCTGGGCAATTCTACTTTTAAGGGACTCTTCTCCTCACTGGCTTTTTGGGCCTCTTTTGCCAGTTGAGTTAGTCTATTTTTTTTTTTTTAACAAGGAGATTGTCAGTGGTGTCACATTCAAATAGAATGAGGCCACTAACTTTTTTTTTTTTAAGCAATTGGGGTTAAGTAACTTGCTCAAGGTTACATAGCTAGTCATTATTTATGTGTGGGTGCTCATTTTCTGAGGCCGGATTTGATCTCGGGTCATCCCAACTCCGAGGCCGGTGCTCTTACTCACTGCGCCACCTAGCCGCCCCTTTAGGGCAATTGGGGTTAAGTAACTTGCCCAAGGTCACGAGTTAGTCTATTTTTAAGGTAGTATTTTCTTCAGTATTTTTGGGGGTCTTCTTTAGCAGGTCATTGACTCACTTTTCATGGTTTTCTTGCATCATTCTCATTTCTCTTCTTCTCTTACTTGATTTTCAAAATCCTTCTTAATCTCCTCCATGGCCTATAACCAGTTCATAATTTTCTTGGAAGCTTTTGGTGCAGGAGTTTTTACTACACTGACTTCTTCTGATTCCATGTTTTGGGCCTTTTGTCCCCCCAAAAGTATTCTATGGTCTGACTATGCTTCCTCTGATTGCTTATCTTCCCAGTCAATTATTTGAATTTTGATGTCTTTTCCATGGTAGAACTCTGCTTCCAGAGAGAGCGGTGTCCGGTTTTTCCAAATGTCAGAGCTATGAGGAGGGAGCCTTTTCTACAGACTCTGCAAGCTCTGGCCCACTGGCCACACACCCCAGGACCACCAACCAAAACTTCGATCCAGATCGAAGCAGGTGAAAAGAAGAGTGATTTCCCTCTGAATGGTTGCTTGGTTCCCCTATAATCTGCTGGCCAGGAGCTCTGGAGGCAGCCAGTTGGCAGCAGCTGGAGCTGGTACACCTCCTCCACCTCTCACCCCAGGGAAATGGCCCAGACCTTGCTCTTCTTTCACCCAGTTCCAACAGATTTCCTCACTGACTTTTACTTTCTCTTTGACATTTATGTGTTGAGAAGTCTGGAAACTGCCACTGTCGCTAGTTATTCACTCTGCTGTGCTACTGGCCAGGGGCACCCCTGGTCTGAGACCACAAGGCTGTCACAGGACTGTGCTCACATCCCAGATAAATGGAATAGACCCTTCCTGCCAGCCTGACAGGGTGCCTTCTGCAAGAGATTTGGTTCTCTCTGTCACTTTGTGGGTTCTGTAGTTCTAAAATTTGTTTAGAGTCATATTTTACAGGTGTTAGAAGTGGTTGGAGTAAGAACTCAAACAAGTTCTTGTTTTGACTCTACCATCTTGGGTCTGCTCCGAGCCACCTGTTTTCAGTGTCAGATAGTGGAAGAACATAATACATGTGGAATTAATTGACATAATTATTTCCAACTAGAAATGGAAAGGATCCTAGAAATCACCAAAATCAGCAACTGAGAAAATTAAGAGACAGACTGCTCATTGTGATTGTATATATAATCTCTCTTTGTGTTTCTTTGTTGTAAAATGAGAGTTGTTTCTTGTGATCTGTAATGCCCCCATCTAGTAACATATTACTACTATTCTAAGTAAATGTAAATAAGCATGTTAACACTCAGCAACTAATATTGAATTACTTTTGTACTGTAACAGTGATAAAACAGAAGAAAAGCTGATGTCAAGGACTGATGTTTAAAAGTGGGTTCCTGAGCATGCTGTCTGGTAAGAAGGAATTCAGAATTGTCTCATGTCATCTGTCTATGACTACAACTTCTCTATTCTGTGACATTTAGCATTGTGTCAACTATATCCTAGCACAGCTAATCTCTTAATTTACCACATCATGATTTATTTGTACTTATATTTGTACTCTCATGGGTTGTTCACAGGAAAATGAAAGGAACCTGGGGGGGGGGGCATTTTTGAAAGATTAAGAAGAGCTGAATCAAAGAATTATGGCTGTTAAAACATTACTCTCCAGTAAATCAGAAAATTCAGACCAAACCCTATCTTCTGCCCTAAACTGAAATATTTCTATATAAGGGTTTTCCTTTTTTTTTTTTTTTTGAGAGGGGGAGGAGATGTTTAGGATTTCCTAGAAGAATTAAAGCTTTTAGCACCTTGAATCTTGGAATAATTTTTTAAATGCTAACTTCAATAAATAAATAAATTTATTTTAAAACTAATCTGTCAGCCAGTAAAATTACTTCTTTAGATTGTAGTGAAAATAATTTTAGTACTTTAATTCAATAATAGGAGTAAGTTCATCAATTTAGCATAATTGATTTGATTTTGTTTTAAGTCTCTAATGTGTGGTTGACTTGTTCAAATCAAATTATTTTTCAATGATAAAATATGCAACTCTTTGCTCTGATGTGGTAAACTAATGGGGTGGTGGTAACCAGGCTCAAAAAGGGAAAGACTATATTTCTGGAATTACCCCTAGTCTGAATAGACCCTGGTTAGAAAATTCTTTCCTTATTACACGCACACAAAGAGTTGACCCTGTAAATCCTCCGATAAAGGCTATCAGCAAAGGCACAATGGCTTCCTGCCCAAAGATTCCGTCTCTGGTACCTGGAGAGAACTATTTTGTCCCTTCTCCCCCAATATATGGTATCAGCAAGGCTTTCTTGGTTGACTCCCTGAATTTTCCCATATATTCCAGGAGCCCCAGCCCCAGACTCCTTGCATAGATTGACCACTCCTTCATCTCCCCTCCCCCCATTAACTAATTAGCATATTTGGCATTCATTTTCCTGTCCCTTTTCTTTTTAAGCTTTAACATAAGACCTAACAAGTTACAAATCCCAGTAATTGAATTACAATAAACTTCGACATGGTTTCACTGTGTGAATTCGTTCCAGGTAGAACTGCCCTATATCCTGACATTTTGAGGATTCCTGAACTTATAAACCATGTCAGCACTCCTAAACCATGTCATAATGACATATATGTTCTTAAACATATGAAAACTTATAAAATAGAACACCATTGTAAATGAATTATGAACAATTTTATCAGTAATTTATATAATAACTATCAATCAAATTATGTGATAAACAACATAGGAATACACATATCTACATATAAAACAAAAGACAAAAACCACAGAAGACCCCACCATTAACATATTTCTAGGGCAGGGCCTACATCTGGCACCTTTTACCTTCAACCCACCCCTTCCAATTAAAGTACCAATTAATTTACTTGAGACTTGCTAGACAAATAACTGAGGGAGATATGTGACCCCTAAGCAGACAGAACTTTGTTGAGATTCTGGTGTGGAAAAAAGTTTATGGGAACCTCTGAGAAGCTTATTCTTAAAAAGTGTTAGCACACTTAGTTAACTAACAAAGTTTGATCATGTGCATTAAGAAGCTTAAGTCTAAGCAATGTTTTCATCTCATTAGTTAGCAAATGTAACTAAAGGGGAAAGTGAGTGCAGTATACTTTTGCATAGTTGTACTGTATTATATCTGTGAGGTATAGGTAGATGGACAATCACGCCCACAAAAATCCCATTTAAATCCTAGAATATCTATTAAAGAATCTGCCATAAATAGTTAGCAGCAAAATCATTTTGAAAACTAAAAATCTCATTGCCTTGTCTTGGCAGGGTGGACACCTAAAAAAAAAAAAAGTACTCCTATAAAGCAAAACTATATAACTACATATATAACTGTATATGTATGTATGTGTATGTATAAACACACGTGTATATATGTGTATATATATAAAACTATATTGAAGTGAAATACTTTTTTATTTTTAAGCTTTTATTTAGATTTGTTTTCTCCCACTTACACCTAAAAACAAATTTTAACATAAATCTTAAAAACTTTTGAGTTTCAAATTCTCTCCCTTCCTCCCCCTTCCCAACCCCCTCCTTGATAAGGCAAGCAACTTGATACAAATTATATATGTGTATTCATGTAAAATATATCCATAATGGTCATGTTGTAAAAGAAAACATACACAAAAACCCCCCCCAAACTCAAAAAAATAAAAGTAAAAAAGATTCATTTCAATCTGTATTCAGACATCAGTTCTTTCTCTGGAAATGGATAGCATTTATCATAAGTAAAATGTTGTATTGCTGAGAATGGCTACGTTATTCCTACTTACAATACTGTTCTTACTTTGTACATAGTGAATTTCAGTTTTCATCAGCTCATGTGACTCTTTTCAGTTTTTCCTGAGAGTATCTTTTTTATCATTTCTTATAGTATGATAATATTCCATCATAATCACATAACACAACTTGTTCAGTCATTCCCCAATTGATAGCTTCCCCCCTGAATTTCTAATTCTTTATCTCTAGAAAAAATGCTACAGAAATATTTTACAAATAAGTCCTTTTCTTTTTTTAAAATCTCTTTTGGGATATAGATGTATTAGTGATATTGCTAAGTCAAAGGGTATTCACGGTTCTATAGACAGCTTTGATTACTTTCTCTGACAACTTATGATTATCTTTTGATCCTTTATCAAATGGGGAAAGGTTCTCAATTTTATAAATTTTATTCAGTTCTCTATATATTTGATAAATGAGGCCTTTAACAGTGGAAATTCATTCAATTTTTTTCAGTTACTACAGCTAACTGTATCTCCCTCCATCCTATTCTCCCCTTCATTTATTCTAAACTCTATCTTCTTTTACCCTATCCTACCTCAAAAGTGTTTTGCTTCTGACTACCCCTTCCCCTAATCTACCCTCCCCCTATCAATCTCCCCCCCACCTTCACCTTTCTCTTTTTCCCTTCCACTCCTACTTCCCTGTAGGTTAAGATAGATTTCTATGCCTAACTGAATAAGATTTTTCTCTTAACTCCTATTTTCCACAAAACCTGCCCATCTTTTTTTCATGTTGTTGTTGGCACCATCCTCCTCCTCCTCTTTCCAGGTAGAAAGTACCTAAAGTAATTCTCATATTTTCCCTCTCACTCATTTCTTCTACAATCAAATCAAATTCTAAGTGTTGTTGATTCTATCTCTACAATGTCTCTAGCAAGCTTGGGCTCTTCCATTTTTTTTTTCAACTATGCTACTACCTTTATTACTCTTACATGAAAAAGTGTAACAATCTCAATTCAATTCAATGTACATTTTTTCAACACCTACTGTTGTTAATACTCCAACTGTTCTGCCTTTCTTCAGGTTTTCCCTTCTCCAAACCATCCTAGTGTAGGAATATAACTGCCACTTCTCCAAAGTTGCCAGTGTTCTCAGATGCCTATAAAACACAAACTCCTTGTGCCTAGCAATTTTGACTTAGAATCTACCTCAAACGTACCTTTTCAATTTTATTTCACAATCACACCCTCATATTTCTGAATAACTCGCTACTAGCCACTCCCTAATTTTAATTGGGATTAAAGCTATCTCTAAGGTCCCTCTCTAAATGTAAATATATGGTTCCAGCTCTAAACATTCACATAGAGACCCAATACTTTAATATAAACCCTTGGCATCTTGGTTGAAATTTTTTTTCTTATTTCCTGCCCCATCCTTCCCACAGGAAGCCTTTCTGATTACCCTTCAATTCAAAGTGATCTTTTCCTTCTATACTTTTTTTTATACAGCTCTTTTCCTGGATATTTCCTTTGCCCTCAGCACATTTTACATTGCATCATACTTATTTGTATCCATGTCTTTCCCCTATCAGAAAATTCTAGAAGTCAAAAACTGTCTCTTCTTTACAAGCACTGTCTTTGAGAACAGTATGTGCTTTCTACATGTTTACTGAACTAAACTCAAAACTATTTCATATCTGTTATATTTTGAACAAAATTCGAAGCATGTATCCAAATATAAATTCATAATAGACCTTATCTTTTTTCTAATTACATGAAACCCTGGAAAATAAATGTTTTCATTAAACCAGAAAATAGAGAAAATGCTCTTTAAGAAGGAACTCCGGTCAGCAACAAGAAAGCTGCAAGCTTTCAATAACTATCTACCATCTGCCAGGTAGTCTGGCTATTTTTCTTGGAGAGTATTCAGAAACCTCTAAGTATTTTCAACTAAAAACAAAATAAAAACTCTTAGGCTCTAATGGTCATGGAAGACACTGCAAATTGAGTCACATGTCCACTCTATTACCCAATCAGTGATCAAAATTAGCTCTTAATCCCTTGCAACCTAGATTGGCTAGAATCTGGCATGTGATCACAACAGCCAATCAACAGCGAGTCTGAAAAATCAGTATTTCCTCTCTGAGGCTTGCTCTAGATAGTTTTCTTTCCTACGTTCATTGGGATATGTGGGTGGAAAGGACCTGGGGAACTTTTAAAATTTTCTTTTTCTTCGGGGAGGGGTGGGGCGGTTTTAGTGACTTAAGGCATTCAAATTTAGCAAGTAAATAAGTGCGTTAATATTTCCATTGCCTCAGAGAAAAAACAAAAACAAACAAAAAAACTCCTTAAGCCTAGGCAAGCTTGTAATAAGGTTTTGTTTGTTCCGTTTTGTGTCTACTCCTTGGTTAAGTAAATTTACCTTAAAGCCAAAAAAAAAAAAAAAAGGGTTTCTTATAGGGCTATTTTATAAATTGGGACTTTTCAAGCTATTGTTAAGATATGTTTGTTTTCAGCCAGAGTTTAATCCAGTCTATGAATTTGAATATTTTAAATCCAGGAAGATACTATATAATTAAGTCCAGGCTGCTTTTTGTGGAACATTTCGTGATTTTAAAATTTAAAATCATTACTGGAGACGATTTACCCACAGCATCTGGGCTTGGAGGGGGAAAAATGTCCTATTTAGCTCAAGTGCAATTTGGCTTCCTGCCTTTGCTTGAATTTCAATATGAAACGAACATTACCTTGGGGAGTAAGCAGTAGTGTGTTTCTAGTTCAGAGAGACCAGCTGTTTTCTCTACACACAATTTAAAACACTTGTGTAGCAACAACAATAAACACACAATGAGGATTTTTGAATGAGAGCTAGAGTTAAGGTAGCACTTCATGAGAGAGTTAGGATAAATGCAGCTGCTTTTGTTCTTTGAAAACTGTCTGCCTTGTCAATTTATTAACTGTTTTCACAGATCATTTTAATTCTCTTGATGCTGTCAAATGGAGGAAGAGCAACATTACATTTTACCTATTTAAGGGAGAAATTAGGTCTTGGATAGGATTTGTCATTACAATAGTTCCTGCTGCACAGAAGGAATACTGTCCACTTGGCACTTAACGCATATATTTTTTTAAAAAATCCAAAAAACATAAATGTCATGTGTTTCAGCCAAAACAATTTTTACTTAGAATAACTCAGTGGTCACCAAATATCTATTGCCTTTTGGTAGAAGTGAAATTAAGAAACAGAAACATATTTAGGTTGTTGGTAGAGTGTGAAAAAGGTATGTTTTGACATAGGAGCAGGAAAAGAGGTGTTAAGTGGTGGCCTGAGAATTTTGGATTTAAGAAACTAATCTAAATTCCCCCAAGTCCTTAAAAGAGCAGTACTAAAATTATAGATTATCACTTCTATTAAAAACAGGAATATACCTATTTTCAGAAAGGCCACTCCCCACCATGTAATAAGGGGATCAGATTGTGGGGAAACTAAATGAGTATAATTATGGGAAGGTGGAGCATACACATGATTAAGAAAACAATTAGGTTGCTACAATTTGGACTTTGGTTTTTTCACATTTACCTCAGTTAACTAATTATGTGCTTTAAATGTTTCTGTAAGTTTTCTAAGGAATCATATGATCTTTTGTTAGTTTTTGTTTGTGTGTAAAATGGGGAGAGTTACAAAAACCCTGGTAATTAAGATTAAAAAAAGAAAAGTTCTATACTAAAGCATAGGAAACCAGAACATAGAGTATGTAGGCATATAACAACTGACACAAGATCTCTTAAAATCAGATTATTCAGATAACAAATAGCCTTTACATCTGATAGATACCCTGCTAGAGTTTGTTGGGAAAGAAAGATGAATAAGACCTTGCTTCCAAAAAGCTTATAATTAATATATTTAACACCAAATAAGCGTAACAACAATAAACTGAAAACAAGGGTTTAAAGTATGATGTGTAGTGATTCCCAAGAAGGAAATATCACTTCCAGCCAAGGCAAAAGAGAGCAGATTTGTAAATAAAGCATTGCGTAAGCTGGATCTTCAAGGGTATATTCATTTACCCAGTCAGGGATTGGAGATTGTGAGTCCTATTAGCTCTATTTAGGGGGAAAGATATTTGAAAGGTAGTATGCTGATAGTTTATTTAGGAATTAAAGTGTTTTAAGTTAAGGAGATAATGGCAATAAGGAGATCAATGAGAAAGAGACACTGACCACTACATCTATGAAAATTGAGAAAAATTTCTAACATTGTATGAAGCATAAATTGGAGAGTGGGAGTGTTAAGTATTTAGAAGCAATTTAATCTTTTGTATTGTTTATGGACTACCCCACCATTTTTGTTTCTGGCTCCCCATGTTTTTTATGTATTGCATATTTAATTGACAAGAAATCTTCAGGATTTGGGTTACACCTGAAACTATTTAGAGAAATACCATTTGCAGAGAACAGTATTTTCAGTTTACATGTTTTAACTATGCTTAAACTTAAATTTAATTCTACATCATTGAAGCTATACAGAGCTCAATGTCCACCTTAATATTTTGAAGTACCATAATTCATCTGCTGTTGTTATTCATTTGTTTCAATTGTGTCTGACTTTCTGTGACCCCATTTGGGGTTTTCTTGGCAAAGATATTGGGATGTTACCATTTTCTTCTCCAACTCATTTTAGAGATGAGAAAACAGGCAAACCAGGTTTAAGTAATTTGCTCTGGGTTCACACAACTGGGAAGTGTTTGAGGACAGATGTGAACTCAGATCATCTTCCTGATTCCAAGCCTAGCCATATATCTCTGCTCCAACTCATATTCTACTAAAGTTATTTTTAGAAGTGTTTGATGGTTTTTGTTTTTGGGATAAATTATATTAATATATACATTTTTTCTGAAGTATGTAATGTTTCAGTTTATGCTTTTGGGGTACATATTGTTTTAAGTAAAAATTAAAAGTCTTACTAGTTTTGCCATGCTAAAGAACTTCCTTTCATGGACAATGGGGGAAGTTAGTCTTAAAAGAACAGGAAAATTGAGAGAGTAAACATGGATTATTCCCCTATAACCTCATTTAGTTATCTGAATACATGACTTTCTGAAAAGGCTTGATAATGATTTGATAGAATTCAGCAGGTGAATACTTCTTTTCTCAGTACTTGCATCACTCTTCCTGTCTTTAACATTACTTTATACAACTACCAAAATTCATTTTATAAAGCTAGAAAAAATAAAAGCATTCATTTGGAAGAACAAAAGGTCCAGAATATCAAGGAAATAATGAAAAGAAATGCAATGGAAACAGGCTTGCCCTCCCTCCTCCCCCCCCCCCCCCCCACGTCTAAAATGCTCTTTTAAAGCATCAAAACTACTTGGTACTGGCTAAGAAATAAGACTGGTGGATCAGTGAATACATTAGGTACACAAGACAGGGTAGTCAATGACTACAGTAATCTTTGGTTTAAGAAACTCAAAGAATCTAGCTTCTGGGAGAACTCACTATTTGACAAATACTGCTGGGATAATTGGAAAATAGTATGGCAGAAACTAGGCATAGACCAACATCTTACACTATATAGCAAAATAAAGTCAAAATGTAAACATGATTTAGCTATAAAGACTAATTACTATAAGCAAATTGGGAGAGGAAATAATAGTTTACCTGCCAGATTTATGGAAAATGGAAGAATTTATAATCAAACAAGAGATAGAGAACATGATTTTGGCTACATTAAATTGAATAATTTTTGCACAAAGCCAATGAAACCAAGATTAGGAGGGAAACAGAAAACTGGGAAAGAATTTTTACAACCAGCATCTCTGACAAAGGCCATATTTCTAAACTATGTAGAAAACTGTGTCAAATTTGTATGAATGAAAGTCATTCCTCAATTGGTAACTGGTCAGAGGATATGAACAGGCATTTTTCAGAGAAAGACATTAAAGCTATCTCTAGTCCTATGGAAAAAAAAAGATTTTAAATCACTATTGAATAGAAAAATGCAAATCAAAAGAACTCTAAGGTACCCCATCATACCTAACAGATTGAGTAACATGAAGAAAAAGGAAAATGACACCAAGGCTGGAGATGATGTGGGAAAATTGGAACACTAATGCATCACTGGGGGAGGTGTGAACTGATCCAACTGTTCTGGAGGGCAATTTGGAAATACACCAAAAGGGCTGTAAAACTCCATACCACCTGACCCACTTCAAATTCAGTATCCCAAAGAGATCAGAAACACAGGAAAAGGACCCACATGTACAAAAATATTTATAACAGGTCTTTTGTGGTGGCAAAGAATTAGATATTGAGGGGATGCCCATCAGCTGGAGAATCACTGAACAAACTGTGGTATAGGAATGTAATGGGATATTATTATGCTGTAAGAAATGATGAAAGATAGACTTCAGAAAATTCTAGAAAGACATATGAATTGATGATGAGTGGAATGAGGAGAAAATTGTACATACTGACAACCACATTGTGCCATGACTAACTTTGATAGACTTATCTCTTCTCAGCAACACAAGGATCTAAGATACCTCAGAAAAATTCAATATAGAAAATGCTGTCCATATCCAGAAAAAAGAACTATGGAGTCTGAATGCAGATCAAAGTGTTATTTGTTCATTGTTTCTCTTTTTATTCATTTTATTTCTTTTTTTTTCTTTCTCATTGTTTCTCCCATTGGTGTTCTAATTCTTATTTACAATGTGATCAATGTGAAAATTAAAAAAAATAAAGTTATTTTGTACCGGTTTTCTGAAGAGGAATAAGAAAGGGGAAGAGGAGAAGTATTTAAAATATCGTGAGCTTTAAGAAGGTGGGCTTCCTGTCAGATTCCTTCCATTTTTTCTAAAGCTTTGCCACAGAACTTCATTAAATCATAATGAACTCAATTTTCAATGAAACTTTTGATTCCATAAGTCTGTGTTGGACAAATTCTTAGTCTAATGAATACATATGGCTAAGAGTATAAAAGCAAGCAATAGACTGCTGAATTTTTTTTTAACAGAAATTTACTTTGTGCAAGACACTTCAGGACACTGGAACAACAAAGACCAAATTATTTTTTTTTTCTCTCAAGGATCTTATGTTACATTTGGGCAATATAACATGCATTTAGATAAATCAAAAAAAAAATTGCGGAAGGAGAAAATACTAATAGATTGGGGAGGCAGGGAATGGATAGGTGGAGGCCTCTTAAGAGAGATGGAATCAGAGCTCTAAGGCTTGAAGAAACATAAGTATTTTGAGAGCAGGTAATCTAAGTGAATTTCAATATGAAATTCTTAAAATTAGAGACAAAATACTTAGAGAGTATATCTGTTCAAATCAACAAATAGTAAGCTTCTAGTCAATGGTAAGGTATTATGGTTTTGCCTTGAGCAATTTGTGTCAATTTAAGAAGTTCATCTATTGAAATGTCACTATAAGATTTAATGATGTTCTATAATTTGCATAATCATCTGTGACTCATATTTTAGGCCTGGTAGAAGTGAAGGGACCATATGACCTCTCTCTGTTGCTAATAAGTGACTAAATTTTTCCCCCTTCTGATACTTTTTTTAGATCTATGCTACTTTGAAATCCTTCCACCCTAAGAAACATATAATTTAAAGGAGCTAGTTTTCTAAACTAAGTCCAATAATTAACCATACATGATTGGCCTAGAGAAAATGGATATGGTTACCATTAATACTAGTAAAACCTGGGATAGTAAGCTTTTTTGCTAAATTTCTCAGGATTTAAATGGGAATAAAATTTGGTATGAATAAGTTATATATGCATTCCAAAATTGTTGTCATTCTTAGTTTTAGTGAAATTTTGTAATTGATGTGAAAATACTTTGGTATTAGGTTTATTGGGGATGTAATATAAGCAAATATACCCCTAGAATAAATTGTAGAAAACAAGGACAAACTAAATAGATTTTATAATGTAAATATTGCATTGTATTGAGTCAACTGGCTAAAGTATCTTCCTTGGTAATATAAATAGTAAGTTTCTGACTTGCCAGGTGGCAAGGATTTTTGAGAAATTTGAAAATATGCTTAAAATTCTGATGTTTTCCAATGGTGGTAATTTCATTTGATCTTAAAGGATTAGCAAATAGATTGAGCCTACTGAAAGATGGCTCAAAGATGATATCATAATTAACTTTTGGGATATTAACGTTTTTATCTCACAGCTTTTTAACTACTGAAACTTAAAAAAATCAAGAAATAAACCAATTTCTGACACTTAAAATATAATCCATTATTGTCAACTTTATTACAAATTTTGACAAGAGAGAAAATAACCATAAATTTTAAACAAAGTGGTATCTTGATTTAAGGGGAATCATCATGAGATACTCTGGATTTTAATCCCAATTTTATAATTCTGTGAATTAATTTGGTCTATGTAATTTTCAACCCAGTATGTGGTCCTATTACAAAATATTTTCTGTATTTTGATTTAATAAAGGTCAAGTTAACTAGTATAATTAGCACTGGTAGTCACTTAGAATATAAAGAATAGGAGTGTCACTGCCCTTAAGAAAGGTATTATGGGGGAAGGAATAAAACAAATAACAGATTTGTAAATACAAAAGGACTTCTGTAAAAAAAGTACTAGCAAGTTAAGGAACCAGGAAAGAGTTCATGTAGAAGTAAATTTAACTGAACCTTAAGTGATGCTACCAATTCTGAGGCACAGATTCAAAGCAAGAGAGACAAGCCTTTGTAAAGTCCTAGTTGTAGTATATGACATGTTTTAGGCAATAGTTTAAGTAAGCCAGTTTCACTAAACAGTATGTGGAGAAGACTAATATTAAATAAGTTTGGGAAAGTAAGTCAGAATATAAAAGGCTTAGATGACAGCCTCAGGGATTTCTGTTTTATCTTAGACAATTTTTGTTGTTGAATCATTTTAGTCATATGTCACCTTTTCATACTCCATATTAGGATTTTCCTGCCAAAAGTAGTGGAGAGTTTTGTCATCTGTTCTGTTTGTGGTTTGCCATTTCCTTTGGTGAGCTCATTTTATTGATGAGAAACTGTGAACAGGGTTGAGTGATTTGCCAGATTTGAACTCAGCAAGATGAGTTTTCTTTGTTCCAAACCCCTTGCTCTTATCCACTCAGCAACCTAGTTGCCCACTTATATACATTTAAATACAATAGAAAGCCACTGAAAATTCTTAAGGGACTGGTTTAAAGGACTTGAACAGAAAAAAAAAAAAAGTTTTGGAAATGCCCCAGGTGAGAGTGTGATTCTCAGGGAATAATGAATTGATCATAATATTTACTTGAACACAGAATACATATTTTTAATAGTCTCAGTCGACATTGTATTTTTTTCAGAATCATTAAGCAGCACAGGAATAGTAGGGAACAAAGAAGAAAGATAGTGACCAACCCTGGAATTGACCTTTGTAAAAGAGACTTTGAATAGCATAAGCACTCAAGAGATTGCTGGGGAAAATGACAATGAATGGTTGAATCCGTAAACCTTACTCTTGATAGTGAAACATAAAATGTAATCACTGGGCTATTATCAAATTATTGTTGAGGTTTAAACCCAGTGGTGCCAAAAGCTGTTGTGGTGGGGGCTCTACCTACCCAAAAACTATTGGAGTTTCATGATGTGTAGTGGTTGAACTGTCTCAAAGAATTCAGAGTCAGATGACCTCTAATCCAAATATAATAATTTATTCAGATTGACACCTCTCATTAAGTGGGCGAAATCCCAAGAGGAAACAGTAACTTTAGAGAAAGCAAGATGAATTTTTATAGGGTAAAGGTGCAAGTACATTACAGAAACTTACATAGAATAGAGGAATATCATCAATAGGAAAAAGGCAGGAGGAATTTGTTAAGGGATTAGGTAATGAAGGAGGGGTCCCATCTATCATTCAGTGGTTAAACATTCTGGTCATGCTGCCCTCCAGCTGCCTAGCTACTGTGATCCTGTCTGGTCAACAAAGATAGTTAGGTATTGTGTTCCTGTCTTGGCCTAGATGGATGATGTGATTGTGATTGAATTCAAGAACATAACCTGTTTCTGTGGGAATGGGTCTGGGGGCAGTGACCAGGTAGAGGCAATAGCTAGGTTCCCATCATATGGACACATTGAGTTCTGTGGGAACTAAGAGTTCAGAGACATAACCTGTTGTTCCATTGAGCCTTGAAGCATATATGGAAAAGTTAGGGCATTGGGGGAGAGGGGCCTAGGTAGGTACAGTGAGCCAGAGGAAAGACCCATGATAGGGTTGGTATATTAAGCAATGCTTATACTAGTATCAGGTAAAGAAACTGGAGATGTGTACTTAGAAGACTTGAGGAGACCTTTTAAAGACATTTTTCTAGTTTTTTTTTTTAAGAATTGTATAAAAAGATGAATTAAAATAGATAAGAAGACGGTTTATCATCTCTCTTTGCCCCTCACTATTGCTAGACTTAATGGAAGTAGATCAAGCAGAGACATAGAACAGAGCAGAGTTGAGTGGAAATAACTCTGAACTTGAACTTTAGTTCAAATCATAGTCCTGCCACTGAGTACCAGGGTGATATTATAACCACTCTTGACCTTAGTTTCCTCATGAGACTTAGGGTCTACATGACTTCTCATGTCTGTTCTGATTCTCAGTCTATGATCCGAAGCTACCCAATGCTAATTTCCATGTATTTGACTTTTCCCCCTTGTTATCTTAATTTTTAAAATTCCCTCTCTCTCTCTCTCTCTCTCTCTCTCTCTCTCTCTCTCTCTCTCTCTCTCTCTCTCTCTCTCTCTCTCTCTCTCATGCATACACAGACACACACACACGAACTCATATCCTTACCCTCCCTCTGACCCCCAACAAACTTAGTTGGGTAGACCTTTAGGAATGAAGTGAGCTCCACAACGTCAGCCTTTTCTTCTGAACAGTTCCCACTTTGTACTCTAATTTTCCCCATCTGAATTTCTGATTGTTTTTAAATAGCTAGAAAAGAAAAGTTTTCTTGTGGCACGTTTAGTGGTTGTCATGCAATTCAAATATAAAAAATTTTAACATTCTGTTTTTGATTTTAAAAAGAGACAAGCATAATGAGGTTACATATGTACTTTTTATTCTTTATAAACTACAAAAATCATACACATGGGAATCTCAGTGAAACTGAGCTCAAAGAAAGGTTAATCGAAGGAGCTTATGTAAAGAAGTGCTTCCTCTTCTCTTCAGACATGGAATGCCCGTGTCAGTCAAAATTACAGTTTCCATAGAACAAGAGAGTGTCACCAGGATGTGTGGCTTCTGGCAGACATAAACAAGGGGATGTCATAAAATTTTAATGTCATAACAAGAGACTGCCATAAAACAAGGTAAAAGATGTGCCACTCCTTGATGAGATAGCATTTGGTTCAAGGTACCTGGTCTTTATCAATCATAAACAGGAGAATGCTCCTGGTCAGCTTCATTTGGTTTTGGGATTATTGACATAGGAAGAGAACCTTGGGTTTACTCAGAGCCCATTGTTAATAAGGGCTTAAATCATTGTCTCCAATTGGCTAGTCCTTATATTTGGCATTTAGGTGATGAGGGCCTCAAACAAGTATCACAAATTCAAGCCACTGTGTTACTACCGAGGATGTTGAGGACAGAAATAGCAAAATCTCTGCCTACAAGAGACTTCTGTTGGTGTGGCTGCTGCTTACTGAAGTTTGAAAATTAGAAAGCTGCTTAGGGGCAAATACGTGTTTTAAGTATGTGTAAAAACAGAACAAATATGATAGCTTGGATTCAATACCACAGTGTATATAACCATAACCTGGATTGAAGTTTAAAGTGGTAACTTTCCATAAGAAACAAGGGGTTCCTTGGTGACTATATTTTTAATTTGTAATTCTAGTGATAGGCATCAGAGAATAAGAATTATTTAATGTTTTCAGTAGATACATATATTTCTGTGAACAATGGTAGGCTCAGAGTCATTTAGAAGCCAGCATCTGCAAGAGTTGATGAAGATGGAATGCATTGAATAGCCTCTAATTTAATTAAGAATTTGAAGAGTTGGGGAAGCTAGGTGGCACTGTGCATATAGCACCAGGCCTGGAGTCAGGAAGACCTGATTTCAAATCTGGCTTCAGACTCTTAATACTTACTAGTCATGTAACTTTGGGTAAGTCACTTAACCCCAATTGCCCTGACTTTCCCCCTCCATAAAGCAAGAGAGAGAGAGAGAGAGAGAGAGAGAATTTGAAGATTTTATAAGTATTTGTTCTGTCTGGATTTACTTACTCAAGTCTTCCCTTTTGATCTTCTCAGATCTGTATTTTCTTCTTTCTCTGGAAAGACTTGGATGGTATTACTCAGTTTATTTGTTTTTCAGATCAATTACTTTTTGCTCCACTGTTAGGAATTACATGACAATCTAGTCCATTTTGTGCCAGATATTTTCAGTAGAGTGCTTCCAGTATATTTGAGGGGTAAAAGTTGAGATTTAGGGTTTGAAAATTACAACAGCATAAATTATGGTCATCTGCATGATACAGTTTTTTTAATGAAATTTCAGAGTTTGGGAGAAGTATATTAATTCTTTGTAGAAACTTTTCTGGAGAGCAATTTTTGTGTACATATTAATGACTAGAAGGAAGTCTAGCCATTCTGAAAATTGGTGGTCCTATATTGCTGATAATGGGTCAATAAGAGCTTAGTTCATTGTAGCTATACAATTGGGTTCTATAGGACTTTTGATTAAAAATGAAACTTTTAAAGTTAAGAGTTGAGGCTTAGACCATTCAAGTTACATAAGGCTTGAATAAAGAAAGTTAAGCTGTAAGACATGGTTTAGAAAGAAAGTGTGTATATTAAGCATTAAGATAAATATTTAGTAACCTTTTATGTAGATAAATTTGGAAAGTAAAATTAGGATGACTTCAAAAGATATATGACACTGTATATATCAAAACTAGTTGTTTAACTCATCCATCTTCCTGCTGCAGTTTCAGTGCTGAACAATATTGAGCACATTAAGAAACTTTGGTCTTATATGAGTCTTTTGGTTTTGTTTTTAAGAAATTAGCTTCCTGACCACCTATTCTGGACACTGCTTGCCCACAGTTCATAAAATCAGCTTAATACTCTAACAGTGTGTGGGGTGCAGAGACCCCAAAAGTCCCCTACCCAGAAATTAAGTCAGAGGTATCTTGAGGGAAGGACAGGAAGCTTTTATTCAGTCCTCTTGAGAAGAGGGAATCCCTGCCACCAGAATGGACCACTGGAATAAAGCATATTACAGAAGATAAAATGAGATTATATACTTAGCATAAACAAATCCCCTCCCACCATTATCTCTCATTCCCATTGATTGGTTGGGAGTTGTGTTTACAATATAGGGGTGAACATAGACAAAGAACAAGAAGATAGCCCACCTCATTACCATTGGCTGGGAGGATGGCTTACAGTCTAGGCAAGGGAAAAAAAAAGACAAAGAAGAGGGAAATAATAGCCAATCCAAACGTACATGTCCTTATTTGGCAAACACTACAGTGAAGGAGGGGGAAGGGTCCTAAGAGATTTCTCAAAGACTTAATGTTGATTGACAGCAAGGGAAAGGTGGGGGGGGGGGGAGAGGTCCTTAGTTGTGTAATTCTTTAGAAAACTTGAACTTAGGCCTGTCTGATCTTAAAAAAAGTCTGTCTTATCTCCAAAAGGGTCTCTCTCTTATCATCAGGGGTCTTCACAGAGGGTATATCCCACTCAGAGTAAACACCAACAGAGGAAGGAACTGTGGACATCAGTCAGGATTGCATGAACCAAAATCCTTCATATTACTGGTTATTTGTTGTCCTTTAACTATCTATATGGCATGCTTTTAACATTGGTCTAAGGGTTTCATCTGTGGAACTGATGGCAATAAAATTTCTCTTCTCATACCTACTTCTCTTCATTCCTAACTTTTATTTAGTTTTATCCAAACATCTTATCTGTCTTTTCCTTAGAAAGCCTTTTCTCATTCTCAACTAAAAACACTAAATAAAATTAGCATTTCCACATTGTTTTAAGAACAGGTTGGAATTATACATCAAGCTGAAAATCTATGCTACTTTTAGCTTGTTTTTTTTTTCAAAAGTAGAAAATAAATCCAGCATGTACATTTCAGTGCTACCTTATTTTCCTGCCTTTTATCCAGGCCTTCCTTTTTCTTAGAAACATTAGAGTGGTACAAGAAAGCAACCACACACATCAAAATGACTTCAACAAACATTTAATGCCACTCAGGGAAGGAAAGAATTTAAAAGATCAGCCTTCTGTAGTTTCCCAGCAATTGCATGAAAGACAATTTACTCATTTACTCATATAGTTTATGCTATATGCTGATTTACTCATACAATTTACTCATTTACTCATATAGTTTATGCTATATGCTGATGAATTCGAGAAAAACAGGGTTACTAGGTATTTTCTCCAAGTGCAGGTACAGTTGATACCAAATTCATTTTCAGCACTTTGCATTATTAGCTCATTTTACCCTCTTGAGATGAGTTTCATCAATCCTGTTGTTCTATGTTCCTTAAAAATGGAAAGAAAATCGGCTTGTTTCCCTAAAGAGAAATAGCATTGCCTGTCAAAGCCCCTCTTAAGGTAAATGACTAAAGGGGAGGTATACAGAGTGAGGAATAGCAGGTTATCTCAATCATGCCTGACTGTCTTTTCTCTACCCTTTTTCTCCACCCTTTTTCTCCGTGTTCTTTTAAACTTGCTTACACTTGGGGTGTTGTGCATGTGTATGCTCCATCCGTGGACATTTTCATTACTGGGTTGTCTAGTTAAATTGCCTGGTACAATGAGAATGGGTTAATCTACAAGTGAGGATTCTTTTCTGTATTACTGGTACATTATTACCCAGAAACTTTGTCTTTCTAAAGAAAGGCAAATATCTCTAGAATAAATGTAACAATTATTTGCTTTTGCTTGGAGTGTTTTCTTTGTATTTCCCAGATACTTAGGATCCTCTTTGGCTTTCTGTTTTAATAAAATAGCCAACTCTATCACAGTGACTGAAGAATTTGCCTCAATGCCACCCCCTTGGCTCACCCAGTATAGTCATTGCATTAGCTTCAGTGTCACTAGCCTTTGAAAACATTTTGGTACATTCTTTGTGATTCTTGCTCACAATAAAATGAGGGTAACAACAAACAAATTAAAAACATACAATGATAAATATAAAGGATAAATATGAAATAAATAACAGAGGGAAGACTGCAATTAAGAAGCCTGGGGAAAATATTTCTTGGAGAAAATGGGATTTTAGTTGAAACTTTAAGGAAGACAGGAGGCAAAGATGAGAACATTCCATGTATGGGAAACAGAAAATCCCCATGCATAGCCATGTGGTGGAGTATCTTGTTTTTAAAAGAGCAAGGAGGCCTGTGTCACTAGATCAGGGTATGATCTAGTCAGAGGATAAGGTATCAGAAGATAGCCTAAATAGGTGTGTTTGTGTAAGATTGCAAAGGCTATGAATTCCAAACACAGGATTTTGTATTCAGTTCTGGAGGTGAAAGTAAGCCATGAGTAGAGAGATGACATGGTTCAGATCTTTGTTTTAGGTAAGTCTTTTTGGCAGCTGAATGGAGGATTGATTGGAATGGAGAGAGACTTGTGGAATGCTGAAAGTATAGAAGTCCAAGCATGAGTTGATGAGGGCTTCCACCAGGATAGTGGCAGTATCAGAAAAGAGAAAGGGGTATATTTGAGATATGTTGCAAAAGTGAAATCAATAAGCCTGGGCTACATATTGGATATGGGGTTTGGAATGAGGCCTATACAATGATGCCTAGGATGTGATCTTGGGGACTCAACTTACAACCTGGGAGGGGATTATAAAGGAGAAGAGGATGAACAATAATAGTAAAGATTGAAGAGATGTTAAGGATAATGAGGACTGAGAAAACATTCCCTGATTTTATACTCTGCCCCCTAATAGGCTGAATGTGGTTACACAGAGCCTGTGACAGGAGGCTTGTTTTTCAGGCATGCCAACACCTTGTTACTTTGTGATTTGGTAAATAAGAAGGCATCAATAACTTTGGAGAGAATCCCTCTAGGGAGAATGTTGAGTATGGGAACCAGAATGTTTGTGTTTGGAACAAGGTGAGAGGAGAGAAGTTGTAGACAGCTATTTTAGACAGCATTCTCAGAGTTTAGCCACAAAAGGCAGAAGTGACATAGGGTGGTAAGGATGAGACAGAAGGATGAAGTGAGTTTTTCTTTGTGGATGAAGGAGACATGTATATGTTCATAGGAAGTTAAGGAAGAATCCAATGGAAAGGAAGAGATTGAAGATAGATGATGGAGTGGAAATGAGAGAGGGAGCAGTGTTATAGAGGAATTTAAGTAGAATAACTTCTTTTGTTCTGGTAAAGGGATTTCTCTAGGTAGAGAGTAGTGATAGCTTTTTATGAAGTAGGCAAAGGGGATAGGGGCAGGAAATTTTTGAGTGAAAGGAGGAGGCTTCTTTGCTTTCTGTTAGATATGAAGCAGAGTTCTCAGCTAAGATTAGAGGAAGAAAGGGAGTTATGGTGGTTTGAAGAGCCACTGTGGAGAGTGGATTAGTTAGTTGATAAGAGAAGTATAGAATAGCCTAGACCCAAAGAGGGCCCAATTGTAGAAGTTGTAGAACATTAATTTGTAGTGGGCCCAGTCAGAATACTTGAATAGGCTCGAGCTCAGCTCTGGCTTCCTCCTGACCCATGCATTCCTGCTACATCAGCAAGTTCTGAAGATCTTCCCTGTCCCTTTGCCTTTTGATAGGCTTATGTTACTCTGAGAGCCTTCCCTGATTTGAAAATATAACTGCCCCCTAATAGGCTGAATGTGGTCACATGGAGCCTGTGGCAGGAGGCTTGTTTTTCAGGAATGCCCACACCTTGTTACTTTGTGATTGGGTAGTACATCAAGAGGGTTGCCGACATTCTCTGATTCAGGAGAAGGCTAAATATACCCTGATGTGAGGTTTTGCTTTGGGGCTCACTTTGGGAAGAGTTGTGGGATTTGGCCAGATGAGACTCTGGGCAGCCGTTGAACCCCCAACTTTGAAAACCCAGATGTTGGTGCTTCCCTGTCTGGTAACTGACTAGGTATGGATGTAATGATCAGATAGCTGGAAGCCCTGTCTGCTGATCTGTTTTTCTGTCTGTATTTTTTGCCTGCTTGTAACTTCTGTTTGTATTCTCTGAAGTTCAGGATGGTGACTTTCCCCCCAAACTAGGTAAATGACATATGTTTGATTAAAGTAAGATTATTAGTCCATTTTGAGTTACTTTCCTTTAGTAAAGCAGAACTAAGAACCTGTGCTAATAGTCATCCTGGGTATGCTAGGGTGCTTGCTGCTACAGTCACTTACAAACAAAACTCCCTTTACGTAAATTTGTATTACATAAATTCAACTCCCTAGCAAGCAGCATCACTTATTGTCTGGCAGGAAGCAGTAGGGGTGACAGCTTCAGGCAGTAGCAACCCTGCCATAATCCCAGGTCAGGGATACTCAAACACAAATACTAAAGCCACAAATACTAAAGCCACTAAAGCCACAGCAAAATTACATGGCCTACCCACCAATCCAAAGGCAACTGATAAACCAGTTGCAATACTTGCATCAGGAAAGGGAAGTAAAAATAGCCATGTAATTAGTGACTAAGAAACAGTAGTGTAAAATGCAAATTCAGCTGCACAGTTGATATGCAGGGGAGATCACTATGTGGCTTTATGCATATGTAGCTTAGAACAGCATGCGCCTCACCTGAACTGTTAAACTGGGAGGAAGTAGTAAAGATAAACCCAGTACTGGCAAGAGTCAGGAGGCTGTGTAATTAGTGGGGAACCAGATCTCAGTGATTGATAGAAGTTAGGAGTGGGAGAAAGCAGGTCCTATAGAACAGGCACAATGAAAAGGCCAGTAACATTCATTTGACTTTGAAGTAGGAAGGTTGGGGTAATAGGAATAAGGAATCAGATGGGGAATGAGTTTTAGATGACAATCTATAAGGTTCAGAATTGCTGGGATTTGTAGGATGTGATCAGATGTGAACATGTTAATCATTGATTGTGTAATAAACAAAAATCTGTGCTCTGACTAGGAGTTAACCATGCTTGTTGAGGATCCAGAAAGTTTCATAATCTTTTCTTTACTTTTATTCCATAATGAATAAATGGGTAGCCTGCCGAAAAAGACTACAAAGGATCAGACCAAGGCAAGCCCTTTTTATGTTCTCCTCATTTTAATTTCCTGTGTGTCCATCTCTTTAGAGATGGGATTGGCTCCAGCTCTTCTGAGTTACAGCTTTTCCCGACCTGCCCATTAAGCATGCATGTTAATGAAAAGTTGGTGACTATTCCCCAACTGGTCCGAGCCAGCCTAGCTCAAGCCCCTCTTTCCTGTATGTCTTCTGCAAGATCTCAACACCTACTGTTCCTATAGAATCTGTGGAAAACAAATTGTCAGCATTTCTCACAAATGGAAAGTGATATTTCTCAAAGGAAGTTAGAGTTTAATAAGGGAACCACTGAATAGGTAATGAGAGTCAAACATGTTCAGCAGGAGATGGAAGTTCCTCTTTGCACTGAAAGTTTACATCATAAGAGGCATTAGAGGAAACAGGCTCTTCAGAGATAGAAGTTACCATGTGTTGACACAGATGGGAAGTCTTGTCAGACTCTTTCCTTTCCTCAATGGTATATAACAACATGGAATGAAAGATGGAAAGGAAGATAAAAGGTCACGCCTCATCTCACTGGAGGTTAGAGATTAGGTGCATTAGGGGAAAATGAATGTCATACTGGTACAGAAGTAATTTTGTTATGCATATTGAAGTCCTCTTAGTATAAAGGCAGAATTATGTCAGAGAGAATGTGAGATGCGCATTTACCTCAATGAGTAAAGGTGAGTGCCCTGGAGTATAGGTAACAGTTACCAGAATTTGGATTTTAAGGAGGGATTATAAATATAGATTGACTAAAACTCAAAGGAGATTTTGCTGCATTATGATGAGGATGGAGGGGAGAGCCTTGAAGTGGCAGTTGGGAGTAAGGGATAACTCAGCTCCCCCACCAGTGACTGAGGAGTATGAAAGTGAAATCAGGTGATGGAAAGTGTCATAAAGATGAGATTCCACTGTAATGATTACACACACACACACACACACACACACACACACACACACACACATATAAAATAAGAATTGACCTTAGCTTTTGATTTTCCCTTATGAACATCTGGACACTTTAAGCAGGACTTCTTAAACTTTTTCTGCTTGCTGCTCCTTTTCCCATTTTGGCAGTAGGCATTGCATGGCCTGAGGACATGCATAGTGTATGCTTTTTGTTCAGAACCAAGGCTGCAGTGAAGTTGCTCAAATGCAACAAGGTCAAGTGCTGCCAGAAACACCTTCGATTCATTACACATTTGATTTTTGAATTAATTTTTGATCATTGCATGTTCAGAAGTCTTTTACTATTATCAAACTTGTTGAGACCTCATATGCGGTTGAAACCTATATAAGTGTAAGAAGTGTTGATCTAACTCAGTGATTCACAATAAGTAAGTGCATTGTAGTCTGTAATCTTTACTAGGCCCTTATCATTCTCAAGGTCTGCTTCAACAGACAAGTTGCCTAACCTCTCCACACATAAGTATGAGGTAGCTTTCCATTGTCTGCTAACTTGTGTGACCCCCAAGTCTGAAGATTTCTTAGCAGTCTGTCATTTTGTTGAAGGTCCTGACAATGAATATAAGCATCAGCTTGATGTTTACTTATTTAGTATTTCTGACTTACATTTTTAGTGGGTATTCGTCTTTAAACTTCCCTCTCAACTTAGAGACATTCTGGTCACAAGTATTTTCTCTCTCTCTCTCTCTCTCTCTCTCTCTCTCTCTCTCTCACCCCCTCCTCTCCTCCCAGACCTCAAAACAAAAATCAATAGGTTAAGTGTGGCTTCCTTCCAAACTATCACATACAGTATAGGGCTAGTGACATCAGCAGAACTGTAAATATATGCTGAAAGAGCAACATGCTGGCTCTGTTATTATTTTTATTTTGGTATCTGTGTCCCTAATATGTTCATCAGAGTACAGTTAAAATGTTCAAGATGTTAATTCCCTTGAGGTTGACAAGGTGGTATTCTAGATTTTGATGCCAGTAAGATCCCATTTATTTCTGATTATCGTACTTTGATTATCTTTACTATAGCTTCTAACTACACTCTCCCCCAATCTGGCCTCCATTCTATCCTCCCTGCCCCTTATCCCCTACCCCCCTATTCACCTATAGGATAAGATACCCAATTTAATGTGTTCTGAATGAGTCCTAAATAGCTCTGTCATCTATATACCTCTTTTAAACCTATTTTTATGTCAGTACACAATACTTTGGCAACTGTGAAGATATTTCTGGTTCTTTGAAGGATATGTTTTGGACATATTGAGAAAAGTGGTCCATCAGTGTCAATATATGACTTATAGTCTAGCTATTTCCTTCTAGAGATAGGATGTAAGGGTAGGCAGGTTCTAAAGGTTTCATAGTACTAATATTTTCCAAATATGTAGTTAGCATAATTTGATAGTACTTTTCCAGGGACATTTGTAGTCATCTTGCACCAATAAAATGTGTATTACTTCTTCTAGAGACTTTTCTTAACCCATATGTCGAAATCATCATGTAGAGCTTTCATAACCAAGGAGAGAGATGCCCTGGGCAGTACCATCACTTCCTAGTACTGTGAGTAGGATAAAAAATCATCTGGTAGAGTATTCCTTTGGATAGCTCCAACTTCTGCCATTGTCTTAATAACAAACAGTTTTCAGAAGACTGATAATTGAGTTGTATTCCATGACCAGTTTACTTTATAGCTTTTATTATTTCACCTATCCCTTTATTTGTCATATGATCTCTATGACAGTCATCCACAAATGATTGAGACAAAGAATGTTGGTACAGTGAAGTGAGAATTGCATGCTGCCAGCAGACATCTAACACTTTTGAGCTTTAGTTGAACCATCTGCACTCTGGTCATTTGCTAGTCTCATCTAGTTTTTACTTCTTCTGTAGGTAGTACCACTCTTTGGTGTCCTGTAGTCTTCAAACTTGACAATGCATCTGAATTCACTTTTTATAAATTTTCTTGGTTAATTGTCTTTGCTCAAAAACATACAACTTGGCATTTGTTGAATAGTAGTGGATTGTTGTTAGTCTATGTACTATTTTGGTCCATACAATATTCTCTAAATTTCTAAGGGACAGATTATTATAAAGCCAGAAAACTCCAGCTTCTGAATGGGATAGACTGTCACACAAATATATGATGGAAAATATGATTGGTTTCATGTAGCCATCACTCTTTTGGTATAGAAGTACTTCCAAGCCCTACAAGTAGAAATCTATATGCCGAACAGTAAACTTGTTGGTTCAGCATAGGTTGATATGTATACAAGTGTAAGGCAGTCGCCCAAGTCTTTTTTTTTTTTTAAAGCAATTGGGGTTAACTTGCTCAAGGTTATACGGCTAGTCATTATTTATGCGTGGGTGCTCATTTTCTGAGGCCAGATCTGATCTCGGGTCATCCAAACCCCGAGGCCGGCACTCTTACTCACTGCGCCACCTAGCCGCCCCTTTAGGGCAATTGGGGTTAAGTAACTTGCCCAAGGTTACACGGCTAGGTTTTTGTTTGTGCCGATTAAGTGTTGGAGGCCGGCTCCGAACTCAGGTCCTTCTGATTCCGGGGCCGGCGCTCTATTCACTGCACCACCTAGCCGCCCCGGACCCAAGTCTTTAAATGCTTGTTCACATGACAGTTTAACAGTTCCCCAGTGGTTTTAATGGTTCCAAACAAATTTATACATCTTTTCATCCTGTCTTTGCCTCTTCTGAGGATAATAACAACACCTGTTTCCAGCAGTGATTGTGAGGATCATATGAGATAATTGTATATTGTTTAGCACAGTGCTTGACCAATAGTAGGCACTACTCAAATGATATCTATTATTACTTCTATGTGTATTAAAGACTCAAGTTACATCTTTTTAAAATTTATTTATTTTTAGTTTTCAACATTCATTTCCCCAAGATTTTGAATTACACTTTTTCTCTCCCTGTGTTTGATCTACCCCCACCCCAAAATAGCAAGCCTACTAAGTACCCCTTTACCCAATCTGTTCTCTCCTTTATCTTCCCCCTTCTCTCTCTTAACTTTTTAGCAGTGCAAGATGGGATTTTATACCCCAGTACCTGTATATCTTATTTCCCAGTTGCACATAAAAACAACAATTTTTAAACATTTGTTTTTAAAACACTTTTATTTCCAGATTTTTCCCTTCTTCCCTCCTCACTCACCCCCACTTGGAAGATAAGCAATTCAATATAGATTGTATGTGTGTAGTTACCCAAATCATTCCATAGTAGTTATGTTGTGGAAGACTAACTATATTTCCCTCCATCCTTTCCCACCCTTCCACTTTTTCTATTTTCTCCTTTGACACTATGCTTTTTCAAAAATGTTTGTTTCTAACTGCCCTCTCCTCCAATCTGGCCTCCCTTCTATCCTCCCTGCCCCTTATCCCCTACCCTCCTATTCTCCTGTAGGATAAAATACCCAATTGAATGTGTATGTTATTCCCTCCTTAGGCCAAATTCAATGAGAATCATGTTATCCCATTCCCTTTAGCATTCCTACTCTTCCCATCTTTTTTAACAGTTTTTTTCTTGCCTCTTTATATGAGATAATGTACCCTAATCTATTTCTCCCTTTCTTCTTCACCTAATAAATTCCTCTTCATTTTATTTTTTTAGATATCATCGATTCATATTCAACTCATCCAGTGCTCTCTATGTATACATGGACATACAAATGTGCCCACTCACATATATAATTATGTACATATACATCCTCCTATACATACATATATGTGTATGTATACCTATATACATACACACATATTCCCTTCAGTTGTCCTCATATTGAGAAAAGTCTTATAAGTTACAATTATTGTTTTTCCATGTACTTTCTCAGACATGTCTTTCTTATGTTTAATTTCTCTTTGGATTCTAATAGATTGCTTGCCACCAAAGTGGTAAAATGCCAACATGAGTGAAACAGTGCTAATATACAGATATGGATCGCAGGATTTAGTGTATAGTGAACTTCAAGGCCCTTAAGTCAAAATAATTGTAATTTACTGTCATAATAGCTACCATGCAAAAGACAACTGATTCTTTATTTTTTATTAATAGCTTTACAGAGACTAAAATCAAATTTTTCTGTGTTTCTTTTTCCACCAAGAAACACACAGTAGTTGAAAAGATGAGAACTTGGATACGAAGTATAAAACACTTAAAAATGATTTGCCATTTTGCCATGTGTCTGTATGGAAAGTTAGAATTTCTGAAGTGCTACAAATTTATTGTCAATTCCCACTATATGAGCCAAGCTTGGCTTCTTTGCTGTTATTCCACTTTTCACCATTCTAGTCTGAGTTTTCCTCCCTGCCAACCACTAAAGTTTTGTGCAAATCACCTCTTGCTCCCACCTATCACTTGCTTACTTCTTCCAAAATTACCAATAACAACTAGATATTTGAAAATGGAAAATTATTCTTTTCAGACCAACTGTCAGCACTCTAATCACAATTACAAACAGGGATCAGTAAAAATGTTAATGTTGGGTAGCTGCAATGAGCCAATTTTTTGAAAAGTACAAAGCTAGAATTTCATAGTAGAGCAAAGGAAGTGCTAGAGTAATGTGTGTGTGTAGACTGCAAGAGGCTACAAAGGAGAAATGGTAGCAGGAGATTTTAATTCAGTCAGGATTACTCAGTTCTCTTACATCATTCTAAAAATAAAGCTTGCAGAGCAACAGAAACTAGTATAGAAAACCACCTGCCAAGTACAGAGTAGCAGCAGTTTATACACACTACTTTTCCTAATATATACTTAGTTTTCTAAAAATATTTTCCAGTATATTTCCACTAATACATTAATGCTGACAACCTTTATTATAATTTTCTCATAGTAATAATTTATTTTATAATAAAATTATACTCCTAGAAAATGATTATTTTAAAAATTAGAATCTGTATTTTAATGTATTTTTCTTGACTATTTCCTGATTACATTTTAATCTAGTTCAGATCATACTGAGGACTGTCAAGTGTCACATACTTGTCAACTCTTTTTTAGTCTTCTCAAAAATGATGTCATCAACATGTACACATAAATCATGTCACTGACTACTTTTTCCATTATTCTTTGGAAAGTGACAGTTGCTTCTGAAATACTTTGGAGCGTATGTTAAAACTGGTAAAAATCCAAATGAATACATTAAAGCAGTCTTTTTTTTTTCTTTTATCAATTTCTGCTTAGAGGAAACTGGTAATTGCTCTCATACCAATTCAATTGGGAAAATAATTGACAAATTTCAAGAACTTTCCAGGGCATCTTAAACCCTTAGCAACTGTGTATTGATTCATGTTAGTTCTCTTGTTCAAAATCTGGTAGGCTACACACATAGAAATCTTTCCATTCTTCCTCAGTACCACCAGTACAGACGATGCAGCGGGATTGTTAGACTTTGTGCTTTTACAATTTACAAGTAGGTTACTGAGATATTCTCTGTGGTCATTCGTCACAGTCAAAGGAATCTTTCCCATAATGGCAGGGTCAGTGAGATGGATATTCTGGCTGGTCACCTGTGTACTTAACCAGATCCAACTCATAGTGATAGTACAACCAACTTCGTGCTTAACTTCTACCTTTGAAATAAATGAAAAATTTAGGAATTTTCAAATATTATTTCCTTTTAAAATATCAACAGGTTTATCAACAGATTTTATCAAGGCAGAAAAGGTTTTAGAAATTATTGTTTGCAAGTAGTTCTTGAAAAATTATGTACTATAGGCCTTGGATATTTATTTCCAAGAAACAAGAAAACTGATTTAGTGCATTTATTATTAAATGAATCATAATATATGAATTTCAAATAGATTTTTGTTTCAGAATTAAAGCCTATTATAATTGATTTCCTAATCATGATGTGTCAAATATGAAGGAATGTTTTGAAATTACACACTAACGCATTTTCTTCAGCATTCTGGTTTAAATTACCTTGGCTTTTTTCAATATTTAATATCATTTAAAAGATCTATTAAGTATTTTAAAGTGTGTTCAGTTCCATATTTTCTCTTTTGTTGGACTTGTACAAAAGAGAAGAATATGGAAATCTCCTGTCAATATTGTTGCTGTCTGTATTCTTATAGTTGAAATAATGTTTCCTTTATTAATTTAGATGCTAAGGCTTTTGGAGTATACAAGTTTATTACTAAAATTGGTTGCCATTCTGTGTTCTTTATAGAACAATGTAGCTTCATTGTTTATTATTTTCCTATTTTTTGAATGGCTTTTTGCATTGTTACATAGTATGATAGTAACTCCTGTGATCTGAGTTTTTGGAATTACATTGCACATAGTAATATTTTTTCCCATTTTCCCAGTTTTAATTTGTGTATGTTTTTGTTTCTAAATGTTTTTCCTGTAAGATTGTAATGTTCTATTTCCTTATTCATCATGTAACTTTTTCATTTTATTGAAATTTTTAATCTGTTCACATTTAAGTTTATGAGATGAGATTTATATCTTGCTTTATCTCTCCCTAATATTGCTTTTCCACCCCCATGCAGTGATGCTTTCTCTTTCTTCTGGCATAAACAGTATTATTTCTTTAGGAGTTATTTTACCTTATTTAATCTAGTGGCCCTGTTCCCACTAGCTCTTTTTTCCTCACCCCTTATGCCTTCTATTCATTTGTAAACCCTTTCTCATTAGGGTTTTATTAGTCTTGTTTTGCTTCTGTTTTTATTGTGTTAAAGAATTCCTCCCCTTAGGAAGGGAATGGATTTGAAATTCGAGGTTTTAAAATTAAATGTTTCAAATATATATAAATACTATTATTAATACTATTTTGAATGTAATTGGGAGATAAGATGTGCAGGCATTGGGGCACAGAGACTCACCTCGCCCTAATGGTAAAGTCGAAGGGGGCATGGGAGAAGATATGGAAGAGAGTAGATTGGATGAGAGGATATCTTATGGGAATGCTATTCTGGGGTGGTGGGTAGGGGAAAAATTGTAACTCAAAATCTGATGGAAATGAGTGATATAAACGAGAAATTAATAAAGCATTTGTTAAAAAAAAAAGAATTCCTCCACTTTTTTTCCTCTCAGTCAAATTGATTCTCTCCATTTTCTGCCTTTCAACTAGTCCTGTTCATTAATTTTTAATTTCATTTTTGTACCTCTTTAAAAATCCTTTCACATTTTTCTCATCGTCTATGGTATCTCTCACTTGTATATTATCATTCTCTAATTCATGACCCATATAATTAACTAAATCTCTCAGTGATCTCTGTATTTCTCATATAGTCAAAACTTCGAAGTTATACACACAAGGCTCTCCTATCTAGGCTGTTTCTCCCACTTCCTAGAATGAAGAGATATTTTTAAGTGCCAATTTCCTTGGAGCCACAGCAAAATGTAAGATACCTGTCTCCCTTTGAAGAACATCTCTCTTGATCCACAAGAACATTGATCAATAGAACTTCTTCCTGCCCCCAAAGTAAAGACCTCTTTCCTTTTCCTTCCTTTTGATGCTCCTTTTCACGGTTCCAAATTATGTAGCTTTCAATTTCAAAATCATAATTTCTCAAATTATAGAGTTTTTTTTACCTTTCCTGAGACTGTGTGTGTGTGTGTATTGTGTGTGTGTGTGTGCGCGTGGGTATGGGGGGAGGGTGTCAACTACCTTGTAAGAAAAGGGTTGTTGTTTTTTTTTTTTTTTATATTTTGCTTTCCCCTCAAATTGCAGGAAAAAAACAATTTTAACATTTTTAAATGAGTTTAAAATTTTCGTTCTCCTTATCCCCTTTCCCCTTTCCCTGAGATGATAACCTAATAAAAGCAACACATATGCACTCATATAAAACATTTCCATATTAGTCATTTTGTGAAAGAAACCTGAGAAGAAAAAAAGTAAAAAATTATATGTTTCAGTCTACAATTAAACTCCATCAGCTTTTGTTTTTGTCTTTGTTTTCCAGTGGAGGCAGATAGCACTTTTCATCTTGGGTTATTGTATAGCTGAGAATAGCCAAGTCATTCAGAGTTATTATTAATGGTACAGTATTGCTGGTACTATGTGTAGAGTTCTCCCGATTCTGCTCACTTCATTCTGCATCGGTTCATGTAAGAATTCACTTTTTTTTTCTCAAATCTTCCTGTCATTTATTACAGTACAATAGTATTCCAGTACAATCATAGCACAAGTTTTCTATACATCCTCAAATGAAAACACAAAAAGTTCCCATTAAACCTTGGATGAGTAGGTTTTTTTTATATCTTTGGGATACAAATATAGGATTAGCTTTCTATGTTCCAGATCCTTTTCTGTAAACCTTTTTTGAGACTCTATTTTTGTATAACAGTTGGACTCTGCTTCTGGACTATAGAGAACATTGTCCCAAGCTTCTTATGCAGGGACTCCAGGCTTCACTGCTGGCCTGTCCACCAGTATGCAAAGTCTCACTGTGCTTCTGGTCTGCAAGGACTACTAGCTTGTGTCAGGGTGCTGCTGAGTTACTGATTTTCATGTGAGTATGGCTTTAGCACTGACCATACACTCCTCTTGTTCCAGTGAGACAGACTTTTTTGCCATAAACCCCCAAGTTGTCCTAGGCTGGTAAGCAGCTTCCCTATGGCAAACATTTTTTTGAGGTGGTGTTGGGAGGGAACCAGAAGTATCTCTCATTTGATTTTTTTTAATTTTAAAAAATTCTTTATTAACTTCTGGTTTACATCATTCATTTCAGCCATATTTTGAGTTACAATATTTTCCCCATTTTCCCCTACCCAACACCCCAGAATAGCAGTCACACAAGATGTCCCCTAATCTAATCTGCTCTCTACCATACCTTCTCCCATACCCACTTCGAATTTGCCATTAGGGCAAGGTGAATCTCTGTGCCCCAGTACCTGCACATCTTATCTCCAAATTACATGCAAAATATTATTGATAAGAGTATTTATATACATTTGAAACATTTAACTTTAAAACTTCGAATTTCATATCCATTCCCTTCCTCCCTTGTCACCCACTCCCTCTGGGAAGATAAGCAATTCAGTATGTGTTGTACATGTATAGCTATGCAAAACATTACCACAGTAGATGTGTTGTATAAGGCTGCTTATATTTCCCTCCCACCCATCCCACCCCCAACCTGGTCCATTCCCTTCTTTGATCCTGTCCCTCTTCAAAAGTGGGTACTTCCAACTTCCCTTCCCCTCAGAATGCCCTCCCCTCCATCATCCTACCTTTCATCCTTCCTCCCCATCCTCTCCTACAGGGTGATATATCCCATTTAGTATGTATGTCATTCTCTCCCTGAGCCAAATTCAATGGTAATTTAGTTTTGCCTTTTTGCCTTCCTGTTCTTCCCCTCCCCTGAAGCTATTTCCCCTTGCCTCTTCTACATAGTTTACCCTACCCTGTCTCTCCCGCCTCCTCTTGCCACTTTCCTCTCTTACCTCTTAACTTCACTCCTTAAGTATCATCCCTTCCCACCAAATTCAACCTGTGCCCTCTATCCACATATACCTGTAAACATAAATACACACATTCACATATGTATTCATATGCCCGTATACCCATCTTCAATTATTTTCATAATAAGGAAGGTTTCATCAGTCACGGTTATTGTTTTTCCATGTAGGACTGTAAATAGTTCAACTTCGATAAATCTCTTTGATTTCTTTTCCCTGATTACCTTCTCAAGCATCTCTTGCTTTTTGTGTCTGAATGTCCAATATTCTATTCAACTCTAGTTTTTTTTTCCTTAAGAATGCTTGAAAGTCCTGTATTCCATTGAATGACCATATTTTCCCCTGAAACAAGATACTCAGTTTTGCAGGGTAGGTGATTCTTGGTTCTAATCCCAGCTATTTGACCTCTGGAATATCATATTACATGCCCTTAGATCCCTCAGTGTAGAAGCTGCCATGTCCTGTGCAATTCTGATTGTGTTTCCACTACATTGAAATTGTTTATTCCTAGCTGCTTGTAGTATTTTCCCCTTGATCTGGGAATTCTGGAACCTGGCTATAATATTCCTGGGAGTTTTCTTTTTGGGATCTTTTTCAGGAGGCGTTTGGTGGATTCTTACAACCTCTATTTCCCCCTCTGGGTCGAAAACATCAGGGCCATTTTCCTTGAGAATTTCTTGAAGTATGATTTCTAGGTTTTTTATTTGATCATGGCTTTCAGATAGTCCAATAAATTTTAAATTATCTCTCCTGGATCTACTTTCCGGTTCTATGGTTTTTCCCTTGAGATATTTCACATCGCCTTCTATTCTTTCATTTGTTTGGATCTGTTTAACAGCATCTTGATTTCTCATAAAGTCACTAGCTTCCATTTGCTCCACTCTAACTCTAAAAGAGTAAATCTCCTCAGTGAGCTTTTGAGATTCTTTTTCCATTTGGCAAATTTGGGTTTTTAAGGCATTCTTCTCCTCATTGCCTTTTTGGGCCTCCTTTGCCATTTGAATTACTCTATTTTTAAGGTGTTACTTTCCTCATTCAGGTTGTTGACTCTGATTTCACACTTTTCCTGCATCCTTCTCATTTCTCTCCCCAATTTTTCCTCCACTTCTCTTATTTAGTTTTTAAAATCCCTCTTAAGGTCCTCTATGACCTCTAACCTGCTCATATTTTCATTTGGGGCTTTTGGTGCAGGAGTTCTGACCTCATAGACCTTCTCCTGTTCCATGCTTCGATCCTCTTTGCCCCCAAAATAGGAGTGTAATGTTGCATTTTTATGCTTAATTTGCTTCCTTTGCCTAGGCGTGTTGCCACTTATTTACTTGATTTTTGGGCTTGTTACTACAGTAGGACTCTGCCTTCTGTCCCAAATGTTGGGGTCTTCAAAACTTCCAGAGGTATTAGCTGGGTTGCCTCTGTAAAGCCTCCATATGCTCTGGCAAGTTGGATACCCATCCCAGACCACAATCCAGATCCAAGCAGGTTAAAGCAAGAGCTATTAACCCCCCAGACTGATTGCTGGATCTCCCTACAATTTGCAGACCAGGAGCTGAAGCTGCCACTGAAGCTGTAAAATGGCTTCTGTGCTATGGCTCCTCAACTGCTTCTTTCCCCCAGGGGAGGAAGCCAACATGTTCCCCAAATACTGGTCCCAAAGTCCATAGGGCACTAACCTCTCATTTTGTCGTAGGCATATCTGTGTTGATAATTTTGGAATCACCGCTGCTGCTGGTGTTCTGGAGTCCCTCCAGCTTGCTCCTGGCCTGGCTGCCCTGGGGCTAAACCTCAGCTCAAACGGGCCTGGGCTCGGCTCCCAGAGGGTTGTGCTGTGCTGAGCTGGCCGCTCCCTGCAGGGCTGCTGGGCTGTCCTCAGCAGGAGGTTAGATTCTCTGTGGGTGCTGGAGCTCCAGAAGTTGTTCAGAGTTAACCTTTTACATTTCTGGAAGTGGTGTGGGGGGGAGCACCTTGGAAGTGCTGTTTGTACTCTGCCATCTTGGCTCTGCCCCCCCTCTCATTTGAGTTTTAAACCTCTTGATCCTTTTGAACAATTTTTTGGGGGGCATAAGGCCAATTCACTTTTTTCCAGGCTTCACAAGTAGCCATTTTGACATTTTAAATCTGTTCCTTTAATCCTCTGTCACGATAGTATTATATGGTCAGGTACTTATTATTTTTTTTTGTTCATTTCCTGTTCTGTTTTGTGACATTTTATTGTATGAAAAAATTGAACTCTGCACCTGGAATGAAGAGGGCACTGCCCCAGGCTTGAGGCCTTATTGCTGTACTGCAGTCAGTGCTGGCTTGCTTGGGAGCAGCCTTCACTGAACCATTCTCCCTTACCACCACAATGAGACTGACCTTTCCATGCTCACCTTCAAGCTGCCCTAGACTTGAAAATTGGTTCATTTCTACAATATGGATTTTGAGACATTATTCTGTGGTTAGTTTGAGGGGAGTTTAAGAGAGCTCAGGTGAGTTCCTGACCTATTCTTCCACCTTGGTTTCAGAAAGGACAAAAGGTATTTTAGAGTCATACCTAGCTCAAACCCACTTTGAGAGTAGCTGACTTGACTTTATTCTGTGGAGAACTGCAAATGCCAGAAGTATTTATACCTATAGTAGCCTAAGAGAGGAACAGTTTCATAATAATCATCAGAAAGTTACATAAAAGAATGGTGCTGATAATTAAATCAGGTGTTTAAACAGCCCTTCCAAAGTCTGCAGTTATTATGATCAGCATTGAAAAGAATAGCTGTACAAGATTAGGAGGAGTTAGTAACCTATGTCTGTTAGAGACAGGTAGTTCTGACTGCCAACGGTAGCCCAGGGACCCTTTTGTTGTTGTTTGTCCTTTTTCAGGAAGAAGACCAATGTCATCACAGGGTGATGTCTTGACATGTATGTTATTTATATTTAAATGAGGCGGAGTTTCGCAAAGTTATCAGTCTCACTCTTTTCCAGAGTCATCAGGTCCCATGGCAAACAAAATCAGGATGACTGATCAATGGCCTAGGGAACTGTAGATGATATTGGCTTCTTCAATGTCTGATCGAGCTCTGAGTCACATTGCCTGGATCCATTTTCATAAATATTGGAACAAATTGTTCCCAGCTGTCCATTTTGCTGGTGGAAGACTTCATATGCTTGGGGTAGATATTTCCCTAATTTGCCATCGCTTTTGAGGTTTGTCTGTTACCTACAACCTGGTTTAGCCCATCTGTTAATATGGTTATGCTGTCTGTAGCTGCTGTGTGTACTACAATTTCTTGGAGCCACAGGTATGTGTTGGGTAAATC
The DNA here is from genome assembly GCA_011680675.1 of Gymnobelideus leadbeateri. Lineage (NCBI taxonomy): Eukaryota > Metazoa > Chordata > Mammalia > Diprotodontia > Petauridae > Gymnobelideus > Gymnobelideus leadbeateri. The sequence continues at coordinate 37,180 of WOXC01004817.1, read as the reverse complement.
AGGTGAAGAACAAAGGTGGATTTATATCCCTGAAAAGTCCTCTACCAGTTCCTATACTATAAATGTGTGCTAGTTTTTTCCTGAATAACGCCCCCATACAACCTCTCCAACATACATTCTAAGATCCAAAGAAACTCTCCTATTCTCTGGACACCATCACGACTACCAGGGAACTAGTAGAGGTCATTGTCTTTGTGGGGTTTCACTATTTCACTATTTTTAAAGGTATTTATTTTGGATAACATAATACACCAAGCAGGTTCTTACACAACTTGAGAGAGAGCAACCTGCTAAGTAAGAGGTGGCAGCCTCCCTAGGGACTCAAGGTTCAGGGGCTGATTGAGGGGACATCCCCTTCCCCACTAAAGAAAGATGCCTACTGTTAAAAAAGCTTCAAGTCCCAGATTCAGCTAAATTCCGAGCTTGGCCTGAGAAGTCTTGCTGCTCCTTCCTGTTTTTACTTCTGAACTAGAGCTAATCCAGTAACAGATGAAGATGCAGTGTGTGGAGTGAAAAAAGAGATACTTTTATTGCTGATTCTGTGTGGAAGTGGGTGTGTGTGCTTCCTCATGAGACAAAACACACACACACACCACAGAAGCAGAACAAAGGTTATAAAGGATCATTTGGCCCTATCCCCCATTTCATCCAAACTTTGTTACAAGCATTGGGTCCAATCAGGCAAGATATCCCCTTTCTTGGGCAGCTCCTCACATGAATGGGCCCTTTTATCCTGTCAGCATAACCCATGACCAGACAATGGGGCTATAACTCTATGCCGGGTGTGTCAGTTTAAACCCCAACCAGTTGAGACAGCTTGACTGGGGTCCTTTTTAAGGATAAACCCACATATTTCTTCCTGTTATATGTTTGGGCAGTATTCTGCTACCTCTCCCTAGCCCCAACCTAGGTCTTCCTGCACATCCTGTGCAGGATCTGTCCCTGAAGCACCTTATTCCTATAGATTCTGTGGAAACCAAACTATTCATATTTCTCACAATTTCCCCCATTTTCTTTTCAATGAAGATTTGGTTTTCACATCCTTTAAGCTGGCCCTTCCTCAAACCGTTTCAACATTATTTTACATTCCTTATCATTTGTGGAATCATAAGTCTTTTCTATCACAATTCTTACTCCTCTATTTTTGGGTACATGTATCTGCCCCATATTGCTGACAGTGTTCTCCACTACTCAAGTTATCAGCTGATAATACAAGGGAGACACATGGATAGCAGGATTACTCCACTCAGGGCTAACAACATGATTCCCAACAATTGTTTCCACCAAGATACAGTGAAACAGTCCATCCAGGATGTATGAAAGGGGTTTGTCCAAGTTCGAACTGGGACAAGGGATATTTTTCTAATGTTCTTAGTTATTTCCTTTACCACCTTCCCATTATCATCAGTCTTTATGCAGCACTTTGACAGGATCAGATTGTCACATACCTTTCCTTCTGCCAGCAAATAGTCTAGCACTAACCAATCCTGAATAACTGCCTCCCCTGTCTAAGTAGATTGATCAGCCAACAGATCCGGTTGGTAATTTCTATCACTGCCTAAAGTCTTATGAGCCTGTTTAGTATGTAAATTGGAATCCTGTAGCCCCAATTCCCATTTTGTGCCAGGTGGCTGGCCTATAGGTCTGAATTACTTTTTCTGGGGGCCAACTATTCCCCAGCCATTAGCATCACCAGTAATAATGAGATGTTAATGCTCATTTTACCCAGGTTCAGATCATCGTATAATCATATTCCCAGGTTACTTTCCCCTCTTCCAGGGAGGAAAAAGAACTTGGGTCTGATCAATCCAATATTGCAGTTCCCTGACCATTCTTTAGGTAAACAGGTATAGGCTGTCATTCTGCATAATCAGTAGTGTCATTTCAGGGTAGGCAGTTCTTTTGAAAATATAGTGACCCATTCCCAGTAAATGGATAGTACTGCTCATCTTTATCCCCAAGGGACCCTCCTCTATAAGTCACACCTTTGTTACCACCATAAGTGCACTTCTAGTGTTGCTGCTTTTCTATCCACTGACAGAAATCTATGGATGGCTCCTTAGAATAATCCTTCTAAAATCCAGAATTCATCAAAATAGATTCCAGAAGTTGTTCCATTAGACCATACTCAGCTACAAATAAAATGACTAGTGACATCCCTCTGGTTATACCTTTTGCAAATAGCTATGCAACATTTCCCTTACAAGTCTGTGTTTTATCTATTCAACCTGACATTAACTCAAAATCACAATTACCCCTTTGAAGTCTCCCAGTTTGCAAATCCTGACATGGAACCCAGATTCTGTCATTTTACTGTACATGTTTGAGTTTTCTTTATATATTGTACAGTCCCAAGTATATAAGCACACTTTCCTTGTGTAAGTCCACTCACACACATTCTTCCCTAGATAATTTCCTTGCCTATCTCTTTCAGGCATTATTGACCCCAGAATGACTCTGTCAGATGTCACCGATGTTCTTCTGAAACTGATGAAAAGCCTGTACCGTCATTTACCTCTGAATGATTATTGAGGATCCAGGCTGGATTCAGAGGCACTGGTACAAAGGGCCAATGGTCACACTGCTGTGGACCACCACAGATCTAGCAATTGGTCATGCTGAAAGACTGGGCAATGACTTCCATCAGCTGAATATACTTATTCTCTTCGCCCAAGGAGCAGGTACTTGGGCTATATAGCCAAGTACTATCACACAGGCTAAGATAATTATAGACGAGGTGTACATTATTCTTGTGACTTTTTCCCTCTTTTACAGATAAGTTTACACTGTAGGGTTATTCTCCTAATAACTAAAGCTAAGCAGAGACAAATTGCCAATATCCAATGTCCCTGCCAGTGACTTCAGGAGTCCTGTGTCATCAAGTACCTCTTTGAAGAGTAACTTTTGTGGCTGATGGGTCAGTCAATGTAATTCTGCATACGTGAGGCTCCTTTACTGGTCCCTTTACTTTGGTATAGTGAGACAAACCCCTCTCAGCCATTCTCACAGCAGTCTCTGCAGTTAGCAGTAACTGATAACGTCCACCCAGTTAGGGTGCAGTTTCTCCTCCCTCCAAGTCTTTATGAGTAGCCAGCCACCAGGTTTGAAGGGATGTAACAGTAAACCCAAGTGGTGGTATACTGTACTCTCAAGTCCTTGTGACAGAGTCCTCAAAGGAAGGATGACACTGTCAGCAGATATTCCCTTAAGAATTTGTCTTTACTTACTTTTTTTGCTTTTTGTAGGAGCCATAGCAGCAAGCACCCCAGAATCTCCAGGGTGGCTGCCAACACAGGTTCTTTTATTTGCTTTTCTAAAGGAAAGTAACTCAAAAAGGGTTAACAATCTTGCTTTAGTCAATCAAGTATATCATTTACCTTGTTCAGGGGGAAAAGTCAGCACCCCAAACTTCAGAGTATACAGAGGTTACAAGCAAAAATTACAAGAAAACAGAGTAATAAACAGATGAAGCAGACAGACCTCCAACTGTCCAACGATTACATCTATGCCTAGTCAGTTACCAGAGAGGGAAACATCAACATCTGGGTTGTTCAAAGCCGGGGGGCTCTCAATGGTGGCCCGGAGTCTCATCTGGTCAAATCACGCAACACTTCTCAAAGTGAGCCCTAAAACAAGACCTCACATCAGGAATTATATATCCTTCTCCTGGCTCAGAGAAATGTAACAACCCTCTTGACCCACTGCCCAATCACAAAGTATCTCCTGAGAAAGAAGCCTCCCACCAGAGGCTCTAAGTGGATGTAAGCGTTGGGGTAGGGAAGATCTTAAAAATTTACATTCCTATAACAGGGGCAATTGGGGTTGAGTGACTTGCCCAAGGTTGCAAGGCTAGTAAGTGTTAAGTGTCAGAGTCTGATTTGACCTCAGGTCCTCCTGACTTCAGGGCCAGTGCTCTATTCACTGAGCCATCTAGCCACCCCAAAAATTTGTCTTTACTTTCAAAAGTAGGAAGTTCATCTTCTCTACTGAAGCACAATATTCCATATAACATTTCATAAAGAGACACTCCTATATCTTTCCTAAGGGTGGTTCTTATTCTCAACCAAACATTTCATCCAGGATAACCTGGTTTCTATGCCCGGTTTTGATAATTGTTTTTAGGGCCTGGTTCATTCTTTCTACTTTCCCCAAGGAGGGAGGATGCCAAGGGGTGTGGAAATTCTAGCTTATATCTAGGCTAGACTTAGTCCTTTGTAGTACCCATGAGGTAAAGTGAGTACCATTATCTAAATCTATTATTTTACTAGTCCAAACCTGCGAATCACTTGTTCCAGAATTATCTTTCTCACCCCTGAAGCAGTAGCAGAGTTCAGAGGGTTCAGAAGCTTTAAGCTACCCTGTTAGATAACCAACAAACACTTTAGCCTCCCTAAGGGAGGCATCTCTGTATAATCCACTTGAATACTTTGGAAAGGCCTTAGGCTTAATTTTCTTCCCCCTAGGATTAGATTTATCATCACTTTTCTATTAACCCTTTGGCATATCACACACCCCTCAGTGACTTGCTTGGCCGTCTTATATAACTCTATACACCCAAAGGCTCTCAGAAAAGCATCACACATAGCATGGGTTCCCCAATGTAACCTTTATGTAACATTCCCAGTATTTCTCTGGTGATATCTTTGTTAAGCATCTTCCTCCCATCTGGGAGTACCCACGACCCCTCTGTGACTCCAGTTTTGGCTAGCTCCCCTTCTTCCTTCCCACTGAAGACAGGAGTTGATCTTGGGGTTTTGACCTCAGGAATTAAGTCAACATTGGAGTTTCTACCTGCTCTAGGATAGTTCTCTTGGCTTCCTCACTTGCTATTCTATTCCCAGTCACCTCAGGAGTTTCTCTTCTGGTGTCCCTGTACATGCACTATTGCAATCTCAGAGAGTAGCACCTGCTTAACCAATTGCCCATGGGCTAGTTGCCTTCCTGTACTATTAATTAGTTCTTTCTCCTCCCATATCTTTCCAAAGGTAAGCGTAATTAGAGTCAGTATAAATAGTTCCAATCTTTCCTTTAAGGGTCTTAAGTGTCTGGTTCAAGGCATACGGATTGCATGTTTGAATATACCACTGCTTTTGTAGTGCTCCTGATTCCACCACTTGCCAAGTTTCCCCATCTATTATAGCATAGTCATTTCTTCTTTTTCCCTGGAGGACCCATCTACACCTTTCTCCCTGTTTCAAAAGGAATGTCTCTCAAACCCTGCCTTACTTTGGTTAGTTCACCAAAGTGGGGTTGCTAGGTGGCACAGTGAATAATGCACTGGCCTTGGAGTGAGGAGGACCTGAGTTCAAATTCGGCCTCAGACACATAACACAAAAACTAGCCATGTGACCTTGGGCAAGGCACTTAACCCCAATTGCCCTTCAGAAAGCAAAAAAAAAAAAAAAAAGGAAGGAAGTTCACCAAATTTAAACAATCATGTTCTACATTGTCCTGATCCATGCCATCCCTCTTCTGCGGGAATGCTGCAGGATTGATAATACTGTCAGTGACTAATACTAAATCACTTTTTTTCCATTATGATAGCCTCATATTTTAGGATTCTAGAGTCTGTCAACCATCTTCTAGCCCTTTGATTTAATACTGTCCCCACCTGGTGAGGAGTGCTCATCATTAGTGCTCCCCCAAATGTTAGTTTCCTACTTTACAGTATTGCTATGGCAGCCACAGCTTGAACACATTCTAGCTATCCTTGGGACAATGGATCCAGAAACTTTGACAGGAAGGCTACTGACTGCCTTTTCCCAACCAACCCTGGGTAAATACCGCTGGCAACACGGCTTTATTCACCATGACAAACAAATGAAATGACTTATCCAAAGCAGGTTGGGCCAGTATAGGAGCAGTCAGGTCCTCCTCACTCCAAGGCATGTTTCAGCCCGAACACTTCCTCCTTTCCCTGCTTCTTCCAGACTAGGACTTCAGGTTCCTCTGCCAGCATTTTTTAATGTAAATATCTAGTCATTTAGGCATAGGAATCAATCTGCAGTATCCAGTGAGGAAATTTCTTAGTTCCTTCTTGGGTTTTCTAGGGGCAAGTTTACTCTTCATTCCTTGAATTTGTTCAGGGTTGTTTTTTGTTGCTCCCTCACTGATCAGGTGCACCACATATTTTGCCTCCCTTTCTAAGAATTGCAATTTTTTTGGGAAAACCCTCAAGCCTTGGGAGCCCAGAAAATTCAATAGGGCAACAGTAATCCTCAACATTTCTTCCCTTTCCCTTCCAGATAGCAGGAGGTCATGGAAGTACTGCAATAGTCTTACCTCTGGAGGGACCAGGAATAATTCCTGGATCTCTTCTAAAATCTGCCCAAAGAAGTTAGGTGCCTCAGTAAATCCCTGGGGCAACACTGTCCATCTGAATTGTTGCCTCAGGATTCTCCTAGATGAAGGCAAATAGGCAAAAAGATTTCTACTATCTGGGTCCAGTAAACATACCCCGAAACCATCCTTTAGGTATTTCATATTAAATCATCTATGCTCTGAGTAGATTTGACTCAAGAATGTATCAGGGTTAAGTACCACAGGGTATGGCACCCCAACAGCAGTTGATCAACCATTCTTAGATCATGTACAAGTCAGTATGTTCCATCTGACTGTAGCGGCAAGCACCCCAATATCCCCAGGGTGACTGCCAACACAGGTTCTTAGATCTGCTTTTGTAAAGGAAAGCAACTCAAAATGGGTTAACAAGCTTACTTTAATCAAACAAACACACATTACCTAGTTCAGGGAAAAAGGTCAGCACCCCGAACTTCAGAGTTACAGAACTTACAGATCAAACAGACAGGCTTCCAAACTGTCCAACCATAACAATACCAAATCACAGTTACCAGAGAGGGAAGCATCAACATCTGGGTTTTCAAAGCCGGGGGGCTCTCAACAACGGCTTCCCAGAGTCTCATCTGGTCAAATCACACAACACTTCTCAAAGTGAACCCCAAAGCAAAGCCTCAAATCAGGGATTATATAGCCTTCTCCTGGCTCAGAGAATGTAACCACCCTTTTGATCCACTGCCCAATCACACAGCATCAAGGTGTGGTCATTCCTGAAAACCAACCCTCCCACCACAGGCTCCATGTGACCACATTCAGCCTATTAGGAGGCAGAGCATATTTTCAAATCAAGGAAGGTTTTCAGAGTCTCTTAAAGCCAATCAAAGTCTCTTAAGCCAATCAAAGGGCCTAGGGGCAGGGAAGATCTTTAAATCTGCATTTCCATTACACTGACTTCCTTACTGACAAGATTAGAGAATAGAAACTGGTCATGCATGCTTCTAAAAGCCCATCTTTCTACAGTTGTTTAATTACCAGTTGCAATCCTTTCCTTCCTTCTATCTAGACAGGGTACTGACTGATATACATCACTACCCTGGGATCTTTCAGTATGACCTTTAGGGGTTCTATTTTCAGCCTTTCCCTATTACCCTCCTGACTTGTACTTCATGGTTGATTTTCTTGCTTTTTTCAATGGTTAGCATTTGCATTTGAACTTTTAATTGCTCACTTGCTATGCTAATTTCAAATTTAAATTTGATAATTAAATCCCGCCCCAGGAGATTGGTTCCTGCTTCAGGTATATACAGGAATCTTTGGTTTTCTAATTCTACATCCACCTCCTCAAAAGTCGGGATCCACAAATTTTTTTTTCTTTAACTCCAGAGATCTTTAATGTGTCTTCACATAATTTCATTCTTTTTGACAGGAAGGATAAGGATGATTTCTCAGCTCTGGTTTCCACGAGGAAGATTATATTCTCTCTGGAAGCCCCACCTTCAATTTTCCAAGGGGTTCTCAGTTGTGTCTAAGAAGAAAGAACCCCAGAATCCCCTGTTCTTTTTTTTTTACCTTAGTCCATGAAAGATGCCACTTATTCCTTCCTCTTCCACTCTGGGCGCTCCCTCCTAAATTGTTATATTGTTCCACCTTCCCACAATGAAAACACTCATTATTGTCACTCCTCCTTCCCTTAACTCCTCTCCCAGCTTTTCCTTTCCCATATTTTCCTTTCTTCCCCTTGCTTTTTTTTCTTTTTAGTTTTTAACATTCATTTCCACAAGATTTTGAGTTAGAAATTTTCTCCATCTTTCTCCCACCCTCACCCCCAAATAGTGAGCCTACTAAATAGCCCTTCCCCAACTCTACTCTCTCTTATATCCTCCCTCATTCCCCATTCTAACTTTCTACTAAGGCAGGATGGATTTCTATACCCCAGTCCCTTTATATCTTATTTCCCAGTTGCATGCAAAAAAAGAAAAAAACCTAAAAAATTTTAACACTTTTTTTCTAAAACTTTGTTTTCTAGATTCTTTCCCTTCTTTCCTCCCCACCCACCCCAAATGGGAAGACATGCAATTCAATATATGTTGTACCTGTGTACTTAATTCAAAACAGTAGATATATTGTGAAAGACTAACTATAGTAGATATTTCCACAGTAGATATATTGTGAAAGACTAACTATATTTCCCTCCATCTTATCCGGCCCCCACTTATCTATTTTCTACTATGACCCTGTCCCTTCTGAAAAGTGAGTCGTTCTAAATACTCTCTACAGCAATCTGCCCTCTTTTCTATCATCCCTCCTCTTAGTCCCCTCACCCATACTTTCCTGTAGCTTAGGATACCCCATTGAGTGTGTATGTTAGTCCCTCCTTAAGCCAAATTCAATGAAGGTATGATTGAAACATTCCCTTTCAACTTCCTCTTCTTCCCCTCCATTATAACAATTTTCTCCAGCAGCTTTTATTTTATTTTATTTTATTTTTTGCCTTTTGGAGGGCGATTGGGGTTAAGTAACTTGCCCTAGGTCACAAGGCTAGTTGTTGTTGTTGTTGTTGTTGTGTGTGTGTGCCTTAAGTGTCTGAGGTTTTATATGAACTCAGGTCCTTCTGACTGCAGGGCCAATGCTCTACTCACTGCGCCATTTGGCCGCCCCATCCAGCCTCTTTTATATGAGATAATTTACCCTATTCTATCACACCTTATCTCCTTTTCTCATTATATTCCTATCAACAATGCTCAAAAGTTCTCTAGTTCATTGAATGACTATATTTTCCCCTGAAACATTATACCTAGTTTTACTGGGTAAGAGATTCTTGGTTTTAATCCTAGCTCCTTTGACCTCCAGAATATCATATTCTAAGCCCTTTGCTCCCTTAATTTAAAAGCTGCTAGACATTGTTTTTCCAAAATACTCAAAATTGTTTTTTCTTGGCTGCTTGTAATATTTACTCCTTGAACTGGGAACTCTGGGATTAGGCTATGGTATTCCTAGGCATTTTCTTTTGGGGATCTTTTTAGAGAGGTGATCCATGAATCCTTTAAATTTCTGTTTTGGCCTTTGGTTCTAGAATATCAGGGCAATTTTGCTTGATAATTTCTTTAAAGATGGTGTTTAGGCTCTTTTTTGCATCATGGCTTTCACTTAGTGCAGTACATTTTTAATGATCTCTTCTGGATCTATTTTTGAACGTCAATGGTTTTTCAAATGAGATATTTCACATTGCCTTCTATTTTTTTTTCATTTGTTTGGATCTGTTTAATAGTACCTCGATTTATCATAAAGTCATTAGCTTCCATTTGCTCCAATCAATTTTTGAAAGAATTATTCTCTTCAGTGAGTTTTTGAAATTCCTTTTCCATCTGGTAAATTAGGCTTTTTAAAGCATTCTTCTCCTCATTGGCTTTTTGGATCTCTTTTGCCATTTGAGTTAGTCTCTTTTTAAGGTGTTATATTCTTTAGTGTTTTTGGGTCTCCTTTAGCGGACTGTTTACTTGCTTTTCATTATTTTCTTGCATCATTCTCATTCCTCTTCCCAAGTTTTTCCCCACTTCTCTTACTTGATTTTCAAAATCCTTCTTGAACTTCTCAATGGCATTCTCAAATGGCAACTATTTCTTTTTTTCTGGAAGCTTTTTTTAAATACATGATTTTATTGAACATCTGTAAGAGTCACTTTTACATTATTACAAATATTTTACAATTTAAAAAAAATCAGCTATACAAAAAGGGGACATTTTCCTGGATTTATCATTGTACAGTTTAAGCACAAAAATATTATATCTAAATATGAAGGTCATTTTCCAAGTATACAAGCAGAATACTTATGGACTCACTTCATCAAAATATACTACACACATATGTATAGATACTAATTGTAAATATTTTCACAATTAATAAAGTACATCTACCTCTTTGGGTTTGTGTGTTTCTTTCCACAGACTGAATTAACCTTCAAAAGGAAGGGAACCTTGCCTGTATTCATTTAGAAAGAACAGCCAAATGGAATTAGCTACAAAGTACCCTGGTCATGTAAAATTCCACCAATATTTATTGGCAAGATATTTCTGGGTTTTTATAATAGGAAGTAACCACAGAAGTCTGGAAACAAAGTATACATTTTCCACAGAATTTAAAGGTTTTGCCAGTTTTGATCTCTAGGGAAACTGGCTTAAGACCAGCCAAATACCTACTTTATGCTTGTTGTGTCATCTTATTTAGGAAAATCCCATATATTAGGAGACTTTTCCTGGAGTGGACTTTTAAGGTAGGTTTACTATATATCCATTTCATTAGTGCATCTTAGAGATTTAACAGATTGTAGGTACAAACTGGTACCTGAAAACTTTTTTGGACACTGTGTCAGGTCTGTTCAAGAATTAACAACTAATGATAATTTTGTTAACTGAATAAGCAAAAATGAACCCTGAATATATGTGTTTCTTCTTCCCATACTAAGCTATTGAGTTATGCACAGTATCTCATAAATATTCGAGCAGAAGAAAATCAAATTCTTGACTTTCCACATGAAGCACCATCCCACAGAAAGAGTACTGGACACACTTATTATTCATTGATAGCAAGGAACAATCATCAGATATTATAAAGACCGCACTAGACGTTGTCAGAAGGAGAAGAACTCCAATAGCGTTTCCTATTAGAATCCCAACCCTCAGAGTTAGAAACAATCTTGTGCAGTCCTTTCATTTTACAGACAACTTGATACCCAGAGAGGAGACTTGCAAGAACAGAATTAAAACCACATGTCAGGTGACTCCCACTCCACTTTAATAACACCGTATTTACTCAAATGTTTATAATAATATTATATTATATCCCTGATTATTTGTAAGACATTCATTGCTATCTTATTTGAGCATGTTTTCATTGAAGGCTGGGGGGGATATTTACTACTTTCAAGCTGCTATGAGTTTGAATTTAAAGGCTCCTGGGTGTTCTTGGAGCCAGCGGACATGGGTCTGAATCCTGGATTAGATACTGTGTAACCTTGGGTATGCCACCTCTTGGGCCTCAAGTTTCCTCATCTATAAAATGAGTTAACTGAACTCTATGGCTCCTGCCACCTCTACATAAAAGCCAAGTGTTGTCAGAAGAAACCACTTTGGTTATTAACAATTTACTGGCATGTCTCTGGAATGAGATAAAATGATTTCAAAGAACAACTTCAGTGTTTGTCCCGCTAGAATGTCAGATTCAAAAGAGTAATTCACAGGTTCATTCAAATCTTTTCTGATATGGGGGAAACACACTTAGCCTTGTGAAAATGGACATTTTGACTGATCTCTACTGATACTCTCCTCTGAAAGAAACCATTTTAGTTTTTTCCTTCATCTTTACTTATGTCTTTCTTAATATTCTGAAACATACTCATTCCTTAAGAATATAGTAATGCTCTTCTTTGGGAAAAAATCAGAAAAAAGGAAAAAATCTCCCTCTTTCAGATTTCTAAACCTTCTTTCGTTCTAAGTATTTAAAATTTATTTTTTAATGTTTAAAAATCTATTAAAACTGCAACTAATTCTTAGAATTGGATCTTCTAATTGTAAATCAGAATAAAAATTAGACTTGTTGCTTCAAATATACTTGATGACTACTCTGATATTCTGAGGCAACTGGAGCTCTAAGTGAGTCAAACTAGAAAAGGAATGCAGATGTTTAATCAGACATTAAATTATACAAAACTCATAGCAAGACTGGAAAAAAGACATTTTTTTAAAATCCATGAATGCAATACTAATGGAACATGAAGGAGAAGTGAAATGATGTTACAGGCTTTCATTGAATTCAGTTCCTAAAGGCACTTACTTGCAAGTGCTTTTTCCCTCTCCTAATTAATGCCTATATTCATTAAAACATTTTCCAACTTTACATTGGACGGTTCCAAGATCATGATTTACTGGTAGCTGTTGGATTTTTAAAATAAAGATATGTTTTTAGTTTTCCCATTTCTCTCCACACTTTATTATTATATTAAGTTAGTATTGCACTCTGGAAAAACATTCTGGCTCTCATCTTCATACAACAAAACCAACAGATATAATTCCAATAAAAATATAACCTAGAAACCATATTTGGGCAATAGAAAAAGAAATTTTTCAATGTTATGCCATTAAGAAATAGCTTTTTTTAAATGATACTTTTGGTTCTCGATTAAAATTGTCCTTTACTTTTTTTTTTACAATGATTTCTATAATATATGGGACAGTCTATATGCTGTTTTCAAATAAGTTTTTCTCACATTTAAAAATAAGCTTTCCTCATTAAATCTCAGTGATTGCTGCTCTGAAAATATTTCTACATAATGACTCAGGAAACTCAATCCCTAGTCATTCTAAGGATTCTTCAACAAATATTATTTTTTTTTTAAAACAAATACTTTATTAACTTCTGTTTTACATCATTCATTTCCGCCAGATTTTGAGTTACAATCATTTTCCCCCCATTATTCCCCTACCCAACCTCCCAGAATAGCAGTCCCACAAGATATCGCTTCCTCCAATCTGCTCTCTCCCATACCTTCTCCCATACCCCATCGACTTTTCCATTAGAGGAAGATGAATCTTTGTGTCCCAATGCCTGCACATCTTTTCTCCCAATTATAGGCAAAAGAGTATTAATAATAGTATTTATATATATATTTGAAACATTTAATGTTACGACCTTGAATTTCAGATCCATTTCCTTCCTCCCTTGTCACCCATTCCTTCTTGGTATATAAGTAATTCAGTATATGTTGTACATGTCTAGCTGTGCAAAACATTATCATAGTAGATATATTGTACAAGGCTGCTTATAATTCCCTCCCACTCATCCCACCCCCCACCTGGTCCATTCCCTACATGATCCTGTCCCTCTTCTATAGTGGGTACTTCCAACCTCCCCTCACCCCAAGGATGCCCTCCCATCCATCATCCCTCCTCTCATCCCCCTTCCCCCTATCCTGCTGCAGGTTGAGATATCCCATTTAGTATGTATGTCATTTTCTCCCTGAACCAAATTCAATGTGAATGTGGTTTTGCCTTTTTAGCCTTCCTTATTCTCCCCCTCCTTTGCACCACTTCCCCTACATGAGATAGTTTACCCTACCATGTCTCTCCCCATCTCCTCTTGCCACTTTCCTCTCTCACCTCATAATTTCATCCCTTGAGTACTCTCCCTTCCCAACAAAATCAACCTATGCCCTCTATCCATATATAACTGTAACCATATACACACACATTCACATATGTATTCGTATGACCACACCCCTTCTTCCATTATTTTCATAGTGAGAAAGATATCATCAGTCACAGATATTGCTTTTCCATATAGGAATGTAAATAGTTCAACTTTGATAAGTTCCTTTCGATTTCTTTTCCCTGATTACCTTCTCAGGCATCTCTTACTTCTTGCGTCTGGATGTCAAATTTTCTATTCAACTCTGGTTTTTTCCTCAAGAATGCTTGAAAGTCCTCTATTCCACTGAATGACCATATTTTCCCCTGAAACAAAATACTCAGTTTTGCTGGGTAGGTGACCCTTGGGTTCATTCCCAGTTCTTTTGCCCTCTGGAATATCATATTCCATGCCCTTCGATCCCTCAGTGTAGAAGCTGCCAGGTCCTGGGCTATTCTGATTGTGTTTCACAATATTGAAATTGTTTCTTCCTGGCTGCTTGTAGTATTTTCTCCTTGATCTGGGGATTCTGGAACCTGGCTATAATATTCCTGGGAGTTTCTTTTTGGGATCTTTTTCAGGAGGTGATCTGTGGATTCTTTCAACCTCTATTTTGCCCTCTGGATCTAAAACATCAGGGCAGTTTTCCTTGAGAATTTCTTGAAGGGTGATTTCTAGGTTCTTTCCTTGATCATGGCTTTCAGGTAGTCCAATAATTTTTAAATTGTCTCTCCTGGATCTATTCTCCAGGTCAGTGGTTTTTCCCATGAGATATTTCACATTGCCTTCTAATCTTTCGTTTGTTTGGATCTGCTTAACAGCATCTTGATTTCTCATAAAGTCATTAGCTTCCATTTGCTCCAGTCTAACTCTGAAGGAATGAATCTCCTCAGTGAACTTTTGAGATTCTTTTTCCATCTGGCAAATTCGACTTTTAAGGCATTCTTCTCCTCATTGCCCTTTTGGGCCTCCTTTGCCATTTGAGTTAGTCTATTTTTTAAGGTGTTGTTTTCCTCAGTCAGGCTGTTGACCCTCATTTCATACTTTTCCTGCATCCTTCTCATTTCTCTTCCCAATTTTTCCTCCACTTCTCTTATTTGATTTTAAAGTCCTTCTTAAGGTCCTCTATGGCCTGCAACCCTCTCATGTTTTCCCCTGGGGCTTTTGGAGCAGGACTTCTGACCTCACAGTCCTTTTCCCGCTCTGTGCCCCCAAAATAGGAGTCTAGGGTTGCATTTTTCTGTTTCCTTTGCCTTGGCATGTTGCCACTTAATTACTTGACTTTTGGGCTTGTTTGCCACACTATGGCTTTAAGGCCAGATAGAGGAATTTTCGTCCTGAACGTGTGGGGGGCAACTTCCGTTTCTGGCAAGCTGTAAACCCACCCACGACTTCCACCCTAGATCACAATCCAGATCCAGGGAGGTTAAAGCAAGAGCGATTACCCCCCAAGACTGATCGCTGGATCTCCCCACGATTTGTAGGCTGGGAGCTGGAAATGCCTCTGAAAACTACACAGTGGCCTGTCTCCTCAGCAGCTTCTAGCCCCCAGGGGAGGGAGCTGACGCATTCCCAAATACAGGTCCCAAAGTCCATAGGACACTAACCTCTTACTTTGTCCTAGGCAAGTCTATGTTGATAATTCTGGCGTCTCCACAGTTCCTGGTGTTCTGGGGTTCCTCCAGCTGGCTGCTGGCCCTGCCGCCCTGGGGCTAAAACCTCAGCTCACGGGGACCTGGGCTCGGCTCGGCTCCTGCGCTCTGCGCTCTGCGCGCTGCCAGGTCCCAGACCTCTGCGCTGGTCCTTCCTGCAGGGCTGCTGGGCTGTTCTCAGCGGGAGGTTAGCTTCTCTGTGTCGTTCTGTGGGTGCTGGGGCTCCAGAAGATTTTCAGAGTCCTTTTTTACATAGTTTGTGGAGAATCTGGGGGCAGAGAGGCTTGGACGAGCTGTTTCTAACTCCGCCATCTTGGCTCCCAACAAATATTATTACTTCCCCTTTATTTTTAATCTGCATTGGCAGGGAAAATATTCATTCCAAGATTTTCCTAAACTAATGAAGTCACAGGCTTGGTTCCACCTACCCCCACAATTCCCTCCCCCCCAAAAAACCCCAACAAAGCCATCCCAGGCCCTGTACTTAAAAAATAGCATTGGGCCAAAGCATCATTAAGCAACTGTAGAATGCACATACAAACAATGGAATACCAGAAAAAAGCAGTTAAGCCCCACCATTTGCTGTTATAACTGCTCCAAACTTCTAAATACTAGATTAAAAATAAAACTTGAATATAAAAATTGCTTTCATTTAAATAAATACTATAATTGCTCCCTAAATTAGTTTAAATGAAAATATTTTTGCCAAAAAGTTCTATTTGCAGACATTTTGATGCAATGCCTTTCTTGGACACAGCGTGTCAGGTCTGAGAATTAAGAGGCTGGGAGTTACTCATCAAGGATTCATATTTTGTGGGCGTGGCTAAGTGGCACAGTGAGTAGAGCATTGGCCCTGGAGTCAGAAGGCCCTGAGTTCGGATCCGACCTCAGACACTTAACACACACAAACAGAAAACCTAGCCGTGTGACATTGGGCAACTTACTTAACCCCAATTGCCCTCCAAAAAAAAAAAGAGAAGGAAAAAAAAAGAATTAATATTCTGTTACAGTAATTAAATAATGAAAAAGGTGAAGTTCTTTCACATGTATGCCACAGTATCAACTGCTCCCACACACCCATCCCCATAAGAAATAACTCATCCCATAAATAAGTGGAAGTAGGCTACATAGTCTCTGAATTTTTTGATGTGGTTTTGCTTCTCCTCCTTTTCTCAAAGCACCTTTGGGAATGGTTATGGAAAAAACTGGGAACCTCTGAATACACAAATCTGGTCAGCACATTAAATAATCAAGGCCCAAAGATCAAGAGAAAGAAGATAATCAAAAGAGGTGTAAGAATAGAAGAAAAAACTGATAAAAGCCAAGAGCCCCAGAAACTGACCAAGAGAAAAGAAGCTGGCTATGTACTTCCTTCATCCACAAAGCCTTTTAGAGGATGCTCATGTCAGTGAGCTAGGGCTCTCCTCCAAAGCAGTGGGATCTTAGTTAGCACAAGAGGAACAGCTACTGTGAATAACATTTTTGTGGGGCTTTAAGGAATAAGGAGCATTTAAGGGCCTCATGTAGAAAATAGATCTTTCTCCCCAAGTTAGCCTAAAGTCTTATGGAATATGCTAGGTGTATAAAAGATGATGGAGGAAGGGGCTTGTTCAGTGTCAAAACTGGGTCATATTGAGGAAAGCATCCTAAAGGGGGTGAAAGTGAAAAGTAGTGACCTAGCAGGTAAGAGGGTAATACTATTGGGGAAGGGAGGAGAGAGAAAATGAACCTTGGGCCATCTTGGAGGGCTTCCCTTGGGGTTGCAAGGACATACCCAACAGTCTGGGTGATCTGCATTAGCCACAATCTTACCTAAGCAGAGTAGGGAGTCTCTACTCTGTGTGGAAGCTAGGCTTTTAAGGAAGGGAAAGGGACTGAGTAAAAGAAAGCAGAGTATCAGAGGGAACATGTTCACAGACAGAGAAAATAGTTAAGCTGCCAGGGTAGGAGGCAGCATCACTGGAGAAGAAAAAAATAATAACAGGAAGACTTTGATAAACAGAAAGAGTACTATCCAGGGTATGTTTGCTCTCTCCATCCAGGGTCCCCCTAGACTTTCTTTTTCCAGAAGAGCAACTTCAGGTCCTACAGTGGCTTGCAAGCATATTGAGGCAAATCTGAAAGGGAACAGTTTTATCCTCCATACTTGGGTCCAACTGGGGAAGCCTTTGAGTTTTACAGCAGTTGGGGTGGTTAGAATAATACAATATGGGCCCTTCTGCTTAGCCTTAGGGTCTGCATCCTTATGGGCTTTCCAAGATTTCAGGTATATCAAGTCCCCTGGGTCGGTAGGGAAAGAGCAACTGTACTCAAGAGTTGGAAGATTTGGGTAGGTGCTCATTAGCATGCTTAGAGGCTCCTGCTTAGGAAAGGTGTCCCATATAGCAGCTCAAAAAGGCTGAGATTAATGTTGTTCCAGTGGTGATCCAGAAGCTCAGTAACCTTATGGGGAAGACATTTATCAAGCCTTCACATTTCTCTTGGCATAACTTAGTCAACATAATTTTTATTTTTTAATTTTTTCTCTCCTTTTTATTTTTTTAAGTTAGATCATTCATTCCCACAATGTTTTGAGTTAAAAAATTTCTCCCCATCTCTACCTATCAGCCCAAAACAGAAATCCCACTGAATATCCCATATCTCAATCTTCCCCATTCCCCCTTTAACTTTCCATTAGGGCACAGTAGATCTCTGTGCCCCAGTGCCTGTATATCTTATTTCCCAGTTACCTGTAAAATAATAATAATAATAATAATAATAATAATATATTTTAAAACATTTTATTTTAAATACTTGAATTCCAGATTCTTTCCCTTCCTTCCTCATTACACACCTTCCTCATTACACATTATTGGAAGATAAGCAATCCAATAGAGGTTGTACATGTGAAGCTATGCAAAACATTTCCATAGTTGATATATTGTGAAAGACTGATTATATTTTATTCCATCCTATCCCACCCCCACTTCTTCTATTCTCTACTTTGATCATGTTCCTGTTCAAAAGTGGATGCTTCCAACTTCCCTCCTGAACAGCTGCCCTCCCATTCCTCTCATCCCCTTTCCCCCTACTCTCCTGTAGGGTGAGATACCCTATATAGTGTGTATGTCAATCCCTCCCTAAGCCAAATTCAATGAGAATAAGGTTGACTCACTCCCTTTTGCCTTCTTGTTCTTCCCCTCCATTGTAACAGTTTTCCCTTTCTTCTTCTATATGAGATAATTTACCTCATTCTGTTTCTCCCCATCTCCTCTCATCATATTCCTCTTTTACCTCATAATTTACCTTTTAACTATCATCCCTACATTGGTCCCTGTGCCCTCTGTCAATGTATACCTGTACAAATATATACATACACTCACATATGTATTCATATGCCCATATACATCCTATATAGGCATATATATGTATATATAAATACATGTACACACACATTTCTATTCCCTTCAACTATTCTCATACTGAGTGAAATTTCATAAATTACAATTATTGTTTTTCCATGTAGGGATATAAATAGCTCAACTTTGATAAGTTCCTTATGATTTCTTTTGCCTTTTTACCTTCTCATGCTTCTCTTGCTTCTTGTATCTGAAAGTCAAGTTTTCTATTCAACTCTGGTTTTTTTCAACAAGAATGCTTGAAAATCCTCTATTCCATTGAATTCACATATTTTCCCCTGAAATATGATACTAGTTTTTGCTGGGTAGGTGATTCTTGGTTTTAATCCCAATTCCTTAGACTTTCAGAATATCATATTCCAAGCCCTTCGATTCTCAGTATAGAAATTGCCAGATCCTGTGTTATACTGATTGTGTTTCCACGATATTCAAATTGTTTCTTCCTGGATGCTTGAATTATTTTCTCCTTGATCTGGGAACTTCCAAAGCTGGCTATAATATTCCTAGGAGTTTCCTTTTTTGTGATCTTTTTCAGGAGGTGATTGGTGGATTCTTTCAACCTCTCTATTGCCCTCTGTTTTTTTTTTTTTTTTGGAGGGCAATTGGGGTTAAGTAACTTGCCCAAGGGCACAAAGCTAGGTTTTTGTTTGTGTGTGCCTTAAGTGTCTGAGGCCACATCCGAACTCAGGTCCTTCTGACTCCAGGGCCGACTCTCTACTCACTGCGCCACCTAGCTGCCCCTTGCCCTCTGGTTCTAAAACATCAGGGCAGTTTTCCTTGAGAATTTCTTGAAGGATGATTTCTAGGTTCTTTTTTTTTTTTTTTGATCATGGCTTTCAGGTAGTCCAATATTTTTTTTTAAATTATCTCTCCTGGATATGTTTTCTCGGTCAGTGGTTTTCCCAATAAGGTATTTCACATTGCCTTCTATTTTTTCATTTGTTTGGATCTGTTTAATAGTTTCTTGATTTCTCATAAAGTCATTAGCTTACATTGCTCCAGTCTAATTCTGAAGGAATGAATGTCTTCTGTGAGCTTTTGAGATTCTTTTTTCCGTCTGGAAAATTCAGCTTTTTAAAACTTATTTATTATTTATTAATTTGTTTACTTTTACTTTACAAGATTCATTTCAATAATTCTTTGAGTTTCAAGTTTTCTCTACCATCCCTCCCTTGCAGCACCCTCCTCACCCATGGCAGCATACAATCAAGTATAATAACTACAAATACTTTCACATTGGGCATTAGTCAGGGTATAAAGAAGTATTGTATCAGGTAGAATGAACAATGGTGAGTTGTTTCTTTCTGGCTGCTTGAAGTATTTTCTCTTTTACCTGGTAGTTCTGGAGTTTGGCGACAAAATTTCAAGGAATTTTCAGTTTGGGATCTCTTTTCAGCGGTGTCTGGTAGAATCTATAGATTTCTATTTTACCCTCTGGTTCTAGTATCTCAGGGCAGTTTTCCTTAATGAACTCTTGGAAGATGTTGTTCAGGCTTATTTTTTAATCATGATTTTCCAGTAGGCCTAATGATTCTCAGGTTATCTCTCCTGGATCTGTTTTCCAGGTCAGTTGTTTTTCCATTGAGAGATTTTACCTCCTTTTCTAATTTTTCTTTCTTGATGTTTTCTTTGACTAATTCTTGGTTCTTCATATTTATTTGCTTCAATTTGGTTGATTATTGTTTTTAGCAAATTCTTTTCCTAGATTAGTTTTTGGAGCCCCTTTTCCATATCACATATTTTCCTTTTAAAGGTGATGTATTCTTCATTATAGCTTTTTTTTCTGATTTTGCAATTTTTATTTTAAAAGAATTATTCATTTTGTCTTCTATTTTTCTCATTTGATTTTCAAAGCTCTTTTTGAGCTCATCTATGAAAGCTTTCTGTGCTTGGGACCTGTTCCCTGTAAAGGCTTTAGCTGTGGGTGTGCAGTCAACATTGTCTCCCACTGCATTTATTTCTTCCACCTGAGGATAGTAGGACTCCAAAGTGTTTGTCTTTGTAAGTTTGCTTTCTATCCATTTTGAGACAGGGCCCTAGCCATGTTCTTCCTCTAAGGTCTAAGGTTACTAAGCCTTTACTGTTTAGGGTTTTGCCCTGGGGTAATAGTTACTATGTTTTCAGGATTGGGTAGGAGTGGGTGTGGAGCAGCAGGGGTTCACTTTGCCATTCTGGTCCTTGGAAGACCTGAGAGAGGATTTTCAAATTTCTGGGCTATGGAGTCCCAGGAGTATTTGCTATCCCTGACAAGGGCCTGCATTTGATTCTGACCTTGCTCTTGTGTTTGGTGGGATGACTTACGGCCATTGTTGATCAGGCCTCTGCTCACTGCATGGTCCCGGTTTGTCTCTGTGTGCTGCCCAAATTTGGCTATTTAAGGCTTTCTTCTTCTCATTAGCTTTTTGAGCTTCCTTTGCCATTACAGTTAGTCTATTTTAAAGGTGTTATTTTCTTCAGTATTTTGGGGGTTTCTTTAGGAAGATGTTGATTCACTTTTCATGATTTTCTTTTTTTTTTTTTTTGCTTTTTGGAAGGCAATTGGGGTTCAGTAACTTGCCCAGGGTCATACAGCCAGGTTTTTTTGTTTGTGTGTGTTAAGTGTCGGAGGCCAGATCCGAATTCAGGTCCTTCTGACTCCAGGGCTAGCACTCTACTCACTGCGCCACCTAGCTGCCCCTCATGATTTTCTTGTATCGTTCTCATTTATGTTCCAAATTTTTTCTCCACATTTCTTACTTGGTTTTCAAAATCCTTCTTGAGCTCCTCCATGGCCTGTAAAACTTTTGTATTTTTCTTGGAAGCATTTGATGCAGGAATTTTGCCTTTGTTTACTTCTTCTGGTTCCATGTTTTAATCCTTTTTGGACCCACAAAAGGATTGTATGGTCTGATTGTGCTTCCTCTGCTTGCTCATTTTGCTAGCCAGTTATCTGACTTTTGAACTCTCTGCCATGGTAGAATTCTGCTTTCATATTGGAAAGAATTTTATCCCAAATCACTGTGGTTTTTTCAAATGTTGCCAGAATTCTGAGGAGGGTGCCTTTCTACAGTCAACACAATCTTTTGCACACTGGCGTTTCTCACCCGAGGACCACCACCCAAGACAGTGACCCAGATGTAAGCCAGTCAAAGGAAGAGCACTTACCCTATGAATGGTTACTTGGTACCCCTACAATCTTCAGGCCAGACGCTCTAGAGGCAGCCATGTGGCAGCAGCTGCTGCTGTCTCTTCTCTCCCTGGGGCAGGGGCTAGACTGAACTTTTCCTTCACCCAATTCCAATAGAGTTCCCTACTGACCTTTTACTTTTTCTATGGAATTTATGGGTTAAGAAGTCTGGAAACTGCCACTGGTCATTCACTTTCCTGAAGTCTGCTCTGACCAGTCTAGGCTGCTGGTAGGTACCACCCCAGAGCTGGGCTCATGTGTCTCACACACAACTGTGTTTGGCTCCCATTTTGGTGTGGCAAATCCTTTCTGTTGGCTTGCCAGTCTGCCTTCAGTGGGAGATTTGTTTCTGTCACTGTGTAGCTCTAAAATTTGTTTAGTTATATTTTATAGGTATTGGAGGTGGTTGGTGTGGGAACTCATGCAATTTCCTGCTTCTACTCCACCATCTTGGCTCCACCTCCACATGTAGACATTTTCACAGTTGTCCATTTCTATGTTTGTGGCTTGAGCCTCTTCCCTGTCATCATAGCAACTTTCTATAGTGAAGTTCTTTAATTTTTTCAGGCTTTTCCCTATTTTGTGACTTTGCTATATTTATATAAGAGTTGAAGTCTTTTCCTGCACTCTTCCAAGCTTTTGTGCCAGGGCTTAAGGCCTTACTTCTGACATATTGGGCCTCTGGACTTCATTATTGGCTTAGTAAGGAAGAAGGGTATTGTTGTGGCTGGCCCTAGGGATGCCTGCTCAATATTGGTCAGTGATGGTGCAGGGACTTTTCTAATGATCTGGGGCTGCTGGTTTGCATAGGGGTGGGGCTATTCACTTTAAGGTTCCCTGGGGAGTAAACTGCCATTGCAGCTTATTTATAGGTCTCTAGTTCCATCCCTGCTCTGCTGGTAAACTACTTCCCTGCTCCTAAATTAATTCTCACGCATGTTCCAAGACTGTTTGGAGGACTTGAGGAAGTTCCTTCCACACTCTATGATCTTAGTTCTGGAAATCCCATCCAGTTTATTTTTAAGATAATTAATTTTGCTCTGATAAAAAAATTAAAAAGAATCACCCCATTGTGGCCAGTATTCTTGGGGGTTATCCTCAGTCAAACATTGACAATTTTCCAAAATTTTGTAAGCTTTAGGTACATTTTGGAAAATTATGTACCAACCCTCTTTTCATTTGGGGTGTGGGGCACATTAACTGGACCCCAATTGCTTATTTGTCTTGAACCAATTATCAATTAAATAAATGATTTAATTGAGGCAGGAGTCTAAGGGACTCAAGCAGGGTCAAGAAATGTACTGGTCAAGATGAGGACAATCTATACTAGACTCATTAGTGTCTTACAATACCATTCTGTTTTATTCTGGTAGCTGTTAAATATAACTTCTGACATCATGAATATTCTTCTTACATTTAACAAATCAAGGTGAACTTGGTCTAGGGAAATACAGAGACTTTAATTTATTCGAAAAGATTACAAGCTGGGACACTGCACAGTACCTAAGTACTAAGAGTGCCAGCTTGTTAGAAAAGGGGAGAATGATTTATACAACTAAATAAGGAAAACAGATGTTGCCTAGTGGTTGGATCAGCACTGTAGTTATTTGTTTTGCAGGATGATTAGGGGCCCATGGAGAAGAATGAGAAGGGAGAGGTGGTCTGTATTTCAAACATCTTAGAGGCTGGGTAAATCCCAAGCATTGCTGATTGGTTTCAAACTTACTAACTCTAGTTCACTCAGGCCTTATTGAGAGAGTTCACAGGGGGTCATAGAGCAAAGATATTTGGGAGGGAGTAAGACTTTTGTTATTTGATTTAAGAAGTATAAAAGGGGAGAGACTGACATCTGCCAGGGTCATCTTTACACACCCCAAGAAAAGCTTAGTGAGAAGGGAAGATAATCTTATAAAAAGAGTAGCACAGTTTTATACATGTTAAATGGTAAAGAAATATGTGAATATTACAATAAATGGTGGTTGTATCCTTCGCCTTATGCTGAGGCTGGGAAAGGTGGGGTGGACAGTGGATATCTGGGTACAGACCAGATTTCAATCTACCCCACAGCTCTGGTATCAGAAGGTATACAATAAATGTAACAATTTACCTTAGAAAAGACCTGAACTTGGAAGTTAAAATGCAAGGACCTCCAATGTGAGATCTGGATCCTTAACAATCAGTCACTGTGCCATAAGAAAATCATAAATGGGATCATTCTATGACCGTGAATGTGAGACCAGTGACATGTCCATCTCTCTTTGATGGGTCCTGTGGGGACCACCCCCAGTGATGTTCTACACATTTCCATGGTGTATTGTAGCCATCTCTAGTCAAGCATGTTTTCCTCTACATTCCTCCATCTCTCATTCCCTTGAGCATTACAGATATCTGCCTAGAAGCTCTTTTCATATCCTCAGTCTTTTCCTTTACATAGTCCAAGTCCTGTTCAAGAACTCATGGGCTAGAAGAAGGATGAGTTTCCTAATGGTGGGGAACAAGATTGCATTCACTTTTTTATTTACAGTGTGGTACAGCTGCCAGGGGTCCTATTCCTAGCCCTGAATAGAACTTGATATACTAGAACTCTCTACCACTAGCCAAGACCTGGTTCATTGGGCACAGGGGGAAGGAATGTACTCCAAAAACAGATTTGTTGGCAGTACATTGGCATTTAGCACAGTTAACATTCTATAATGAGGGCAGAGGTTAAATGGTACAGGCAGTTCTGTGAGGGAAAGAGAATTGATGAACCATGGGAGTAGCTTAGTGAAGCTCTAGATAAGTGATGCCAGATAGAGATGGAGCCACCAACAAGATGCCTATGGGCTACATATTGACTTTGAAAACCACATATTCACAGTGTAGTGTGCTACAAGGTGCTTAGTCAAATCAAAATATACAATTTACAGCACCACAGTGACAGCTACCATGCAGTTACATTTTACTAGTAGTCCTTCTAATATGTCTTAAAAATATGACAATATAGTAGTCCTTTACTGATTTTTGAATGACACAGAAATGAGTCCCATAAAGAGTTTTTGTCCTGTTCTTACCAGAGTTGTTATCTTTCTTTCAGGTTTTTTTTTAACAAATGCTTTATTAACTTCTGGTCATCATTCATTTCCCCTAGATTTTGAGTTACAATTTTTTCCCCATTTTCCCCCACCCACCACCCCAGAATAGCTGTCCCACAAGATAACCCCTCATGCAATCTGCTCTCTCACATATCTTCTTCCATACCCCCTTCAACGTTACCATTAAGGCAAGGTGAATCTCTGTCTCCCAGTGCCTACACATCTTATCTCCCAATTGCATGAGAAATAATATTAGTAATTATGTGTGTGTGTGTGTGTGTATACATTCCTTTCCTCCATTGTCACACACTCTAGAGGGGAAGATAAGTAATTCAGTATGTGTTATACATGTATAGCTATGCAAAATATTACCATAGTAGATATATAGTAAAAGACTGTTTATATTTCACTACCACCCTTCCCACCCCCCACATGGTCCCTTCCCTACTTTGATCCTGACCCTCTTCGATAGTGGGAACCTCCAACCTCCCCTCCCCGCAGAATACCCTCCCGTACATCATCCCACCTCTCATCCCCCTTACCCCTACTCTCCTGCAGGGTGATATATCCCATTTAGTATGTATGTCAATATCTCCCTGAGCCAAATTCGATGAAAATATGGTTTTCCCTTTTTGCCTTCCTCTTCTTCCCCTCCCCTGAAACCACTTCCCCTTGCCTTTTCTACATGAGATTGTTTACCCTACCCTGCCTCTCCCCATCTCCTCTTGCCACTTTATTCTCTCACCTCTTAACTTGACCCCTTAAGTATCATCCCTTCTCACCAAATTCAACCTGTGCCCTCTATCCATGTATACCTATAAACACACACACACACACACACACACACACACATTCACATATATATTCATATGCCCATATATCCTTTTTCATTTATTTTCATAATGAGAAAGGTTTCATCAGTGATAGATATTGTTTTTCCATGTAGGAATGTAAATAGTTCAACTTTGATAAGTTCCTTTTGATTTCTTTTCCCTGACTACCTTCTCAAGCATCTCTTGCTTCTTGTGTCTGAATGTCAAATTTTCAAAAAACTCTGGTTTTTTTCCTCAAGAATGCTTGAAAGTCCTCTATTCCACTGAATGACCATATTTTCCCCTGAAACAAAATACTCAGTTTTGCTGGGTAAGTGATTCTGGGTTTTAAGCCCAGCTCTTTTGACCTGTGGAATATCATTCCATGCCCTTCTATCCCACAATGTAGAAGCTGCCAGGTCCTGTGCTATTCTGATTGTGTTTCCACAATATTAAAATTGTTTCTTCCTGGCTGCTTGTAGTATTTTCTCCTTGATCTGGGAATTCTGGAACCTGGCTACAGTATTTCTAGGAGTTTTCTCTTTGGTATCTTTTTCAGGAGGTGATCAGGGATTCTTTCAACCTCTATTTCCCCCTCTGGGTCTTAAACATCAGGGCAATTTTCCTTGAGAATTTCTTGAAGGATGATTTATAGGTTCTTTCTTTGATCATGGCTTTCAGGTAGTACAATAATTTTAAAATTATCTCTCCTGGATCTATTTTCCAGGTCAGTGGTTTTTCCCATGAGATTTTTCACATTGCCTTCTATTCTTTCAATTGCTTGCATCTGGTTAACAGCATCTTGATTTCTCATAAAGTCACTAGCTTCCGTTTGCTCCAGTCTAATTCTGAAGGAATAAATCTCCTCAGTGAGCTTTTGAGATTCTTTTTCCATCTGGCAAATTTGGCTGTTTAAGGCATTCTTCTCCTCATTGCTCTTTTGAGCTTACTTTGCCATTTGAGTTAATCTATTTTAAGGTGTTATTTTCCTCAGGCTTTTGAATCTCATTTCATACTTTTCCTGCAGCCTTCTCATTTCTCTTCCCAACTTTTCCTCCACTTCTCTTATTTGGTTTTTAAAATCCTTCTTAAGGTACTCTATTGCCTGTAACCCGTTCATATTTTCATTTGGGGCTTTTGGTGAAAGATTTCTGACCTCACAGTCCTCCTCTTCCTGTTCCATGCTTTGAACCTCTTTGCCCACAAAATATGAGTCTAATGTTCCATTTTTCTATTTATTTTGTTTCCTTTGCTGAGGCATGTTGCTATTTCATTACTTAAGTTTTGGGCTTCTTGCCATAGTAGGACTCTTCCACCAGACATGGGAGCTTCTGTCCCAAACATTGGGTTCTTCACGACTTCCGGAGGTATTAGTTGGGTGGCCTTTGTGTAGCCTCCATATGCTCTGGCAAGCTGGATACCCACTCCATGACCTCCACCCCAGATTGCAATCCAGATCCAGGGAGGTTAAAGCAAGAGAGATTACCCCCCAAGGCTGATCACTGGATCTCCCTAGAATTTGCAGGCCAGGAGCTGAAGCTGCCACTGAAGCTGCGAAATGGCATCTGTGCCATCTCTCCTTAGCCACTTCTAGCCCCCAGGGGAAGAAGCCGATGTTTTCCCCAAATACTGGTCCCAAAATCCGTAAGGCATCAACCTCTCACTTTGTCCTAGGCACGTCTGTGTTGATTATTCAGGAATCACCACAGCTGCTGGTGTTCTGGGGTTCCCCCAGCTGGCCGCTGGTCTGGTCGCCCTGGGGCTAAAACCACAGCTTATGTGGATCTGAGCTCAGCTCCCCAAGTGCTGTGCTGTTGGCTCCCAGCATGCTGTCCTGGCTGCTCCCTGCAGTTCTGCCGGGCTGTCCTCAGTGGGAGGTTAGCTCCTCTGTGTTGTTCTGTGGGTGCTCGAGCTCCAGAAGTTGTTCACAGTCCTCTTTTACATGGTTTGGAAGTGCTGTGGGGGAGAGCACCTTGGAAGTGCTGTTTCTACTCTGCCATCTTGCCTCTGAACCCTTCTTTCAGTTTTAATTATATCCCAGATAAAGATAGGGGACTCAAGTTGTAATCTTCTTCTATGACCCCTTTTCAGTTGGGTGGTGTGTATTGCTCCTTCGAAGTCAAGACACTGTGCACTTCTGGTGTAAGAATTTGGGGTTCTGAATGTGGGGGTCCTTTTTCTCCTAGATGTAATGAGTCCAGGGTACATTCTCTTTCACTTTAGTAGTTTTATACATTATCCAAAGTATCTGTTAGAGTCCATCATACTTCTGTAGTAAAGTGTTATTCACACTACTTTTTCTTGTACATACAAACTTCTGGGTGAATTTTATAGTCCAGGACATCGAGGGAACTTTGTAATATACAGTGATTTCTCTGTGAAGATAGTACAACTGAGACTAGAACAAGAGAACTTATTTAAGATCCTTATCCACCCTCAATGAAAAAGAATGAACCAGGTAAAAAGACATTGGACAACACAGGTCTCACAGCAGTTTAAAGGGTGACATTTTAATTTTTCCTCATAGGGTGGTTGTTAAAGAGAACTAAGCCAATTGTAATTCATCTACCCACTTTAACCCAATGGTATGGCAGATCTCTGCTTATTCTGTTCTTCTGTTCAACCTTTCTTGAGAACTTGGGATGGTGGAACATATTTACATTTTGTTGGGAAACTACTGTTAGTTAATTGTTTGGCAATTTCAGCCTTGAAATAGATCCCTCGATCTCCATTAGTAAGAGAAGAACAAAAAAAAAAAAAACCATCCAGTTCTTCCTAGAGTAAACCATTTAGTAGAAATTCCTGGCCTTTCATGGGCCTCCACATGGCCTTACCCCCTAGGTGTTGCTGGAGTCCCTGTTTCTTCAGGTTCTTGCCCACCCAGGGAATTAAATTTGCATGATGAAAATTTACATAATGCAAATTCACATAAAGTAAAAACTGTATTTCTTTTAACAGGAATTTTGTAAAAATTTCAGTTGAAGTTGGCTGTCTGGTTGGAAGCTTTAAGCTGAACAGTTAGTAGATTCATAACCAAGAAATGAAAGATCCCTTGTACTTTAATATGAGTTCCTATATTCTTAACCCTGGGGCCCCGGTATGTTTCTCCTTTGGATTATACTGTGCACATACAAAACATGAACCAACAACTCCTCTAACTTCATGGTAAATGCTGTGTTCATGGCACAAGCTAAGGAATGCTCTTCTAGTTTATGCCAGTTAGAGCTTTTAATTCTCCCAAAGGAGGTATAAAGCACCTAGAAACTCTGAAACCCATAACTTGTCTCTGGCTTCTGGTTCATGGCATTCTGAAAATAGCCAGAAGCCATTTTTTAATTTTTGTTTTATTTTGTTTTGTTTTGTTTTTTCAGAGAGGAGGCTGATTCTTTTGGGGAAAGTAGGCCCCTACTCTTGCCAGCACAGCCTTACTCTTGATGTAGCTGCAGGGCATTGATCTCTACCGATAATACAGTCATATACCAGTTAGCTTAGGGACTCTTTTGTTTCATTTGTTCCTTGGCGTTTATGGCATCATATATACACACATATATTCACATACACACATGCATATGTAATATACATTTTTTTTTACTCATCCTTGGTCATCACATAGACTAACCTTGAACAACTTGGCAGTAGGTAAGGGCCAAAATTAAAATAGGCTAAAGTTCTTTGATTCACAGATAAGTTTTTAGTGGCTCACTTTCCAGTTGAAGGTATAATTAATTATTAATTTTGCAAAAATATGTGGAAATTTCAGTTACTATTAATTAATTACACTTATTAAGATGTTTATCAGGAAATCACAGTAATGTTAGAAAAATTACTTTGCTAAGTGGTACAATTTTACTACATTTTTTTCAGGTTTTCTTAGTGTTTACATATAGTTAATGGGACATAATACACTTCTTTTCAGCAGTCAGTTTATCTTACTCTGGAATTACATTTGAAATTTATGTTTTCAAAATATTTTCCAAGTATTTTTCTGATAGAGTTCATCATTACTTGTCTTTATTCAACTTCTGAATGGTGAAGATTTGTTCACATATGTAGGTACTCATAAATATGCTGAAAACTTGTAAAGCACCATCTCAACAGATTTTTACATTTTCCCTTGTAGATGCCTTAAAGTCTGGTTTCTCTGTGTTTATTTCAATAAATCCTTGACCGCTGAAGTTCAATAACTTTTAAGTGGAAATGCACAGGAAATTCTTGTGGATCCAGAGAGAAGGAATCATCAATTAAGATTTGATGTCTTCTTATTTGAATAGTGTCATTCTTCTGTCAACCTCCTGGATCAAAAATTCATTGTCATTTGAATATTTTTCTTCTAACTTGGTATGGGTACATAGCAGAATATGTTTCATACACATAGTATAGTGGCACATTTTTCCTTTTGACAATTGGCTTTCGAATAGTCTCAGTTTCATTATGAAAACCCTTTCAAGCCTTGCTTTGTAAACAGCAGCTGACTTTCCCAACTTAAGGGCCAGCCCTAGATTGTATTCTCAGGAGACACTGAAGAGACCAGAGATGAGTGAGAGGAACGACTAATAGTTTATTCTAAGAAGGAGGGGTGCACGGGCAGTTTCCTGGAGAAGAAAGCTGATTCCTTATATAGAGCATGATTCAGGCATGAATTCCTTGTGCATAAGGAATGTGAACCAATGGAGGGGGACTGAACCAACCATGTCAGTTGCTGCTCATCAAACGAGCGGTCTTGTGAGAGACATCCTTGTGAGCAGGAAAATGAGCTGTGCCCCCCAGCACCTCCTCATCTCCCAAGGCATTGAGCAGCCTCTGAACCAAGAGGCACCAAGGCAGTTCCTGATTTCCAGTGAGACAAAAGGTTCACATTTGGAACTCACACTGTCCCTTCCATGCTTGAAAAAAGCAATAATTTGAAAAATAAGTAGATTTTCCCTTGAAGCTATAAATTCAGTTCTTTTAGATAACCTGTGATGTCACATAAAAATACAAGTCATTATTGCAAACTTAATGATGCAGCTCTGAGGAATTTTTTGAGTCATTCTCCAATAATCGAACAATTTCTTCCTTAACAGCAACAAGACCTTGTAATATTTTTTCCATGTCTTACCCAATGAATGTCTGTGTGATAGAGCACAGTGTTTTTTGTTTGTTTGGGCTTTTTTTTGTTAGCTTTTTTTTGTTAGCTTGTTTTTGACATGACAACAATCTTCTAGTATTTATTTATTTTTTAAAAATTAAATTTGTTTGTTTCTTTACTTCTAGTTTGCATCACTTAGTTCCACAGTCCCTTAAGTTTCAAAATTTCTCCCCCTTCCTCTCCCCCCCATTATGGTGGCATGCACTCAGATATAGGATCTACAAGTATCTTCACATTAATCATTAGTGAAGTTGTAAAGAAGGATTATAAGTGATGGAATGAGCAGTGGGAAAGAGGAAACAAGGCAAAACAAGAAAAAGAAACACAGTAAGTAGTTTGTTTCAATCTGAATTCAGACTCTACATCTCTTTCTCTGGATGTGGATATGTCTTTCAATCATGAGTCTTCTAGAGTTGTCTTATAACCTTACATTGAAGAGAGGAGTCTAACTTCTATTGAAGTTAGTCGTCACACATATGTTGTATCTGTAATTGTGTACAGATTTCTCCTGGTTCTGCTCTTCTTACTCAGCATCAGTTTATAGAAGTCTCTCCAGGTTTTATGAAGTCTCTCTGCTCCTTATTTCTTTTAAGATAGCAGTATTCCATTACATTCATATATCACAATTTGTTCAGCCATTCCCCAATTGATGAGCAGACCCTTGATTTCCAAATATTTACAACCACAAAAAGAACCCCTGTAAATAAT
Organism: Gymnobelideus leadbeateri; assembly: GCA_011680675.1. Lineage (NCBI taxonomy): Eukaryota > Metazoa > Chordata > Mammalia > Diprotodontia > Petauridae > Gymnobelideus > Gymnobelideus leadbeateri. The sequence continues at coordinate 5,766 of WOXC01004817.1, read as the reverse complement.
TTTGTACATATTGGTCCTCCTCCCAGTTCTCTGATATTTTAGGGATACAACCCTATAAGTTGTATTGCTGGGTCAAAGGGTATGCACTCATTTGTAACCCTTTGAGCATAATTCCAGATGGCCCTACAGGATGGCTGGATCAGTTCACAACTCCACCAACAATGCATTAGTGTTTCAAATTTTCCACATTCTCTCCAGCATTTATCATTTTCCTGTTTTGTCCTGTTAGCCAATCTGGCTGGTGAGATGTGGGACCTCAGACTTGTTTTGATTTAAATTTCTCTAATAACTAGTGATTTAGAACATTTTTTCATATCCTTATAGATCTTTAATTTCATCTTCTAAGATCTGCCTCTTCATATCTTTTGACCATTTATCAACTGGGGAATGACTTGTATTCTTATAGATTTGACTCATTTCTTTATATATTTTAGAAATGAAGCCTTTATCAGAGGCAATAGTTGCAAAATTCCTTTCCCAATTTTCCACTTCCCTCTTAATTTTGGTGACATTGGCTTTATTTGCACAGATTTTCAATTTAATATAATAAAAATTATCCATTTTGCATTTTATGATGTCTCTAACTCTTGTTTCATCATAAAGTCTTTCCCACTCCTTAGATCTGACAGGTAAATTATCCCTTGGTCTCCCAGATTGCTTACAGTATCAGCCTTTATACCTAGATCATTTACCCATTTCAACTTTATTTTGGTTTACAGTGTTAGATATTGGTTTATTTCCAATTTCTGCCATATTATGTTTCAGTTTTCATAGCAGTTTTTGTCAAATAGTGCATTCTTATCCCAAAAACTGGGGTCTTTGGGTTTATCAAACAGTAGATTATCATACTCATTGGCTATGAAGTCTTATGTAGCCAATCTATTATGCTGGTCCACTAAAATATCCCTCACCCAGTACCAAGTGGTTTTGATGACTGCTGCTTTATAATGCAGATTAAAATCTGGTATGGCTTGGCCACCTCCCCTAGCATTTTTTTTTCATTAATTTCCTTTATACCCTGGACGTTTTGTTCTTCCAAATGAATTTTGCTACTATTTTTTTAGCTCTATGAAGTGATTTTTTTGGTAGATTGATCAGTATGGCACCAAATATGTAATTTAATTTAGGTGAAATTGTCATTTTTATTATACTAGCTTGACCCAGTCAGGAACAATTGATGTTTTTCTAATCAGTTAGATCTGACGTTATTTGTATGAAAAGTGTTTTGTAATTCTGTTCCTATAAGTCCTGGGTGTGTTTTGGCAGGTAGATACCCAAATATTTTATAGTATCTACAGTAACTTTAAATGGGATTGCTCTTTCTATCTCTTGCCGTTGGATGACATTAATGATATATAGGAATGCTGAAGACTTATGTGGGTTTATTTTATATCCTGCAACTTTGTCATATATGTTTATTATCTCAAGTAGTTTTAATTGATTCTCTAGGATTCTCTAAGTATATGATCATATTATCTGCAAAGACTGACAGCTTAATCTCTTCTTTGCCTAATTTTATTCCTTCACTTTCTTTTTATGCTCTTATTGTCATGGCTAACATTTCTGGTGCTAAACTGAGTAAGAGGGGTGATAGTGGACATCCTTGTTTCACCCCTAATATTATTGGAAATTATTCTAGCTTATCCCTTGGAGATATAATACTTGCTTATGGCTTTAAATAGATGCTACCTGTCATTTTACGGAAGAATCTATTTATTCCTATACTTTCTAGTGTTTTTAATAGCAAGAGATATTGTATTTTGTCAAAAGCATTTTCTGCATCTATTGATAATCATATAGTTTCTGCCAGGTTTGTTGTTGATGTGATCAATTATATTCATGGTCTTCCTAATATTGAACCACCCTTGCATTCCTGGAATAAATCCTCCTTGATATAAGTGTATTATTCTCAGGATGAGTTGCTGTAGTCTTTTTGCTAATAGTTTGTTTAGAATTTGTGCATGTGTATTCATAATGGAAATTGGTCTATAATTTTCTTTCTCTGTTCTGTCTCTTTTCAATTTAGGTATCAGTACAATATTTGTATCATAAAAAGAGTTTGGTAGATCTCCTTCTTTTCCAATTTTCCTGAATAATTTATGAATTATTGGAGTCAATTGTTCTTTAAATATTTGGTAGAATTCAGTAGTACAGCCCTAGAGATTTTTCCCTAGGGAGTTCCCTGATGACTTGTTAGATTTCTTTTTCTGAGATGGGGTTAAGTAATTTACTTCCTCTTCAGTTAGTCTGGGCAACTTATATTTTTGTAAATATTTATCCATTTGACTAAGATTGATAAATTTACATGCATGCAATTTAGCAAAATAATTTCTAATTATTGTTTTAATTTCCTCTTCATTGGAGGTAGATTCACCATTTTCATTTTTTTTTTCAAATGCTTTATTAACTTCTGGTTTACATCACTCATTTCCATCAGATTTCAAGTACAATTTTCCCCATTTTTCCCCATGCACCACCCTAGAATAGCAGTCCCACAGTCTTTCTCCTCATCCAATCTATTCTCTTCCATCTCTTCTCCCGTATGCCCTTCGACTTTTCCAGTAGGGCAAGGTGAATCCTCGTGCCCCAAAGACTGCACATCTTATCTCCCAATTATATGCAAGATAGTATTAATCACAGTGTTTTTATATTTTTAAAAACTTTGGTATTAAAAGGATGATAAACAACTCAGTTTATACTGTACATGTGGAGCTATGTAAAACATTACCATAGTAGATACATTGTAAAAGACTGACTATATTTTCCTCCCTCTATCCCTCCTCCCACCTGGTCCACTCCCCAATTTGGTCCTCTCAGTTTTCAAAAGTGGGTGGTTCCAACTCCCCCACAGCTTGCCCTCCTTTCCATTGACCCCCCTCTCATCCCCTTCTTTGATAATCTCCTGTAGGGTGAGCAAGCTTATTTAGTATGTATATCATTCTCTCCCTGATCCAAATTCCATGAGGATAAGGTTTTGCCTTTTTGCCTTCCTCTTCTTCCCTTTCCTTGTAACCATTTTTCCCTTGCTTCTTCTATATGAGATATTTCACCTCATTTTGTCTCTCCCCAACTACTCTCATTATATTCTTCTCCCACCTCTTAATTTCACCTTTTAAGTATCATCCCTTCCTATTAAATTTGACTTGTGCCCTCTATCTATGTATACCGGAAAACATATATACACACATTCACATATGTATTCATATGCCCATATACCCTTCATCAATGATTTTCACACTGAGAAAAGTTTCATCAGTTAAAATGATCATTTTCCCTCTAGGAATGTAAATAATTCAAATTTGATTAGTTCATAATGATTTCTTTTCCCAGTTTACCTTCTCAAGCATCTCTTGCTTCTTGTATCTGAACATCAGATTTTCTATTCTACTCTGGTATTTTCCTCAAGAATGCTTGAAAGTCCTCTATTCCAATAAATGACCATATTTTCCCCTGAAACATGATACTCAGTTATGCTGGGTAGATGAATCTTGGTTTTAATCCCACGTCCATTGCCCTCTGGAATATCATATTCCATGTCCTTCAGTCCCTCAGTGTAGAAGCTGCCAGATCCTGTGCTATCCTGATTGTGTTTCCACAATGCTGAAATTATTTCTTTCTGGCTGCTTGTAATATTGTCTCCTTGATCTGGGGATTCAGGAACCTGGCTACAATATTCCTAGGAGTTTTCTTTTTGGTATCTTTTTCAGGAGAGAATTGGTAAATTCTTTCAACCTCAATTTTTGCCCTCTGGTTCTAAAACATTATGGCAATTTTCTCGGAGAATTTCTTGAAGGTTGATTTCTAGGTTCCTTCTTTGTTCATGGTTTTCAGGTAGTCCAATAAATTTTAGATTATCTCTCCTGGATCTATTTCCTAGATCAGTGCTTTTTCCCGTGAGATTTTTCACATTGCCTTCTATTATTTCATTTGTTTGGATCTGCTTAATAGCATCTTGATTTCTAATAAAGTCACTAATTTCCATTTGCTCCAGTCTAATTCTGAAGAAATGAATCTCTTCAGTAAGCTTTTGAGATTCCTTTTCCATCTGGCAAATTAAAATTTTTAAGGCATTTTTCTCCTCATTGCCTTTTTGAGCCTCTTTTGCCATTTGAGTTATTCTATTTTATAAGGTTTTATTTTCCTCAGTCTGGCTGTTGACTCTCATTTCATATTTTTCTTGCATCTTTCTCATTTCTCTACCAAAATTTCCCCTCACTTCTCTTATCTTCTGCTTAAGGTCCTCTATGGCCTGTAACCAGCTCGTATTTTCATTTGGGGTTTTGTGTTCAGGATTTCTGACCTCACAGTTCTCCTCCTGTTCCATGCTTTGATCCTCTTTGCCCTCAAAATAGGAGTCTAATGTTGAATTTTTCTGTTTATTTTGTTCCCTTTGCCTAGGCATGTCGCCACTCAATTACTTGACTTTTGGGCTTGTTGCCACAGTAGGACTTTACCACCAGCCAGGGGAAATTCTGTCCCATATGTTGGGCTTTTCGAAACTTCTGGTGGTATTAATTGGGTGGCCTCTGTGAAGCCTCAAAACACTCTGGCAAGCTTGCCACACACCCCAAGACCTCCACCCCAGAGAGCAATCCAGATTCAGGAAGGCTAAAGCAAGAGTGATTGCCCCCTAGACTGATTGCCAGATCCCCCTAAAGTTCACAGGCCAGGAGCTGAAGCTGCAAAGTGGCAATGTGGCCCAAGGTGCACAGGCTACTCAGTGGCTTCTCGCCCCAAGGGCAAGTGTCCACAAGCTCTCCCAACCAGTCCCAAAGTCCATGGGACACTGACCACTCTCTTTGTCCTCAGCATCTATGTGTTGATAATTCTGGAAACGCCACAGCTGCTGGTGTTCTGGGGTCCTTCTAGCCAGCTGCTGGTCTGCCTGCCCTGGGGCTAAAACCTCTACTCATGTGGACTGGGGCTTGGCTTCTAGGGTGCTGTGCTGGCAGCTCCCTGCCTGCCTGCCAGACTGTCCTTAGCGGGAGGTTAGCTACTCTGTGTCTTTTTTTCGTTTCTGGAGCTCCAGAGGTTATTCAGAGTCCCCCTTTTACATAATTTTGAAGTGGTGTGGGCAAGAGCTCTGTGGAAGTGTTGTTTCTACTCTGTCATCTTGACTCCGCCCCCCCACCCTTTTCATTTTTGATATTCATAATTTGGTTTTATTGTTGTTTTTTTTTTCATATTACCAGCACTTAGTTTTATTGATTAAGTCTATAGTTTTCTTAAATTCAATTTCATTAGTCTCTCCTTTGGTTTTTGTTATTTCTAATTTAGTTTTTAATTGGGGATTTTCTATTTGTTCTTTTTCTAGCTTTTTTAGTTGTATCCCCATTTCAGGGATATAAAGCTTCCCCTAAGAAATGTCTCTGTGGATCCCACAGGATTTGGTATGTTGTCTCATTATTGTCATTCTCTTGAATGGAGTTACGTATTGTTTCTATAATTTCTTGTTTGATCCACTCATTCTTTAGCACTAAGTTATTTAGTTTCCAATTAGTTTTTAGTATATCCTTCCATGGCCTTTTATTGCATATACTATTATTGCATCATGATCTGAGAAGTAGGCATTTAATATTTTTTCCTTTCTACACTGAATTGTGAGGTTTTATGTGCAAGTACATGGTCAATTTTTGCATATTTGCCATGTATTGCCAAGAAGATAATATATTCCTTTTTACCCCCGTTCAATTTTCTCCAGAGGTCTACCATATCTTATCATCTCTGAGATTCTATTTACCTCCTTAACTACTTTCTTGTTTATTT
>WOXC01004813.1:0-58424 GCA_011680675.1 Gymnobelideus leadbeateri | reverse complement strand
GGGGCGGGGGAGGGGGAGGGGAGGAGGGGGAGGCGGAGGGAGCTAGGCCGAGGCGATTTCTTGCCATAAGGGGGAGAGGAGGAAAAGAGCTGAGGGGGTGTTAGGGAAGACGGGGAGCGGCACCGGCCCGGAGGAGAGGGGCCGGTGGCAGCAGGCAGCGACGACGGGGCAGGGGACCAGGGAAGGGGACTGGGGAGGAGGAGGGATGGAGGGAAGTGCGGTGCCCGGGCTGGGAGGCCGCAGCGGCAGGGAGGGGGAGGAACGAGGGGTAGGGGGAGGGGAGGGGGCGGGGTAGACCCCTCCGGCGGATCCCCGGACTCGGCTCTTGGGCGCTACCGCACCAAGGACCGCATCACCCGGCAGCGGCCCCTTTATGCGCTGCTGCTGCCTCCTCCTCCACCACCGGCGCCGCCGCCGCCGCCGCCCCAGCTAATGAGTTTTTGAAGCTAGATTTGAACTCAGGTCTTCCTGGATCCAGACTTGGCACTCTATACAATGAGGCACCTAGCTGCCCCAAGGTGGTGACAGTGACAGAGGAGATAGCAACCACAGCAGGGTAACCAGGACAGGAAAGGACAGAAAGTCATGCCTTACAAGGATCAACTGATATTTGGTTTGAAAAGAGAAGACCTGGGGGGGGGGGAGGGGGGGCATGATAACACTCTTTGAAGGGCTGTCATGTGAAAGAATGATTAGACTAATTCTGCCTGGCTCCAGAGGGTAAACAGTAGCATTGGGTGGAAGGTGTAGGAGGGCAAATTTCAATTCAGTATATAGAAGCATGTAGAACTACCCAAATGGTTGTCCCAAATGGCTATAAGATCCCCAATCACTGGAAATCTTCAAACAAAGACTTCTGACAGGGATTTTGTAGAGGATTTGAGTTCATGTAGGGGTGGGCCTGTTTAACCATTAATTTCTTTTCTAGCTCTGAAATCCTGTGAACTCTGATCATCAGGCATCAGAGATATATTGGACTTTGCCCATATATGTCATTGTGCAGCTTGTATATTCCCCTATTTTAAAGGCAATAAAACATGGGGACATCCCCAGGTTAAGAAAGAAAAGGGTGGGTTTACTGGGAGACTGCCATTGGTATTCACTTTTCAAAGATTTGAGTAGAGAGAAAGGTTATGGAATTGATAGTGCTGATTAAATAGGACAAGTGGCCTCTCCCCAGTGCCTGGGGAAATGAAGTGACAGACCAGAGTCATGCAGCTATTCTAGGGCCGACACCAGAAGGAGGATCTCCTCCCCGGGATGAGGAGAGTAGCCCTTCCTGAGAAGGTGTAGCAAGGACAGACATGGCTACAGAGTTTTACAAGCAGCAAATTATGGGGTGGGGCAGCATTTCTATTAAGCTGCAAGCTGAGGCAGCAAGGACTTACTGGAGCATATGAAGCATCTGACTCCATGCCACCTGGCCTAACCTGGGACAGCTGAGACACTGGGTTCCTCAAATGGACTTGGATTCATATTCAATGGAGGAGACTCTTTGACCCTGCCCAAGACTCCCCTTTATACCCACATCAAGCTCCTTCTCTTAGTTTGGGCCAAGTGAAAGAGTGGGGTAGAGAGGAACTTTCAAAGACTTCCAGTACCAGGGCAATTCTTGAGATAGTGGAAGAAAACTTCCTGTAACATCTTTGACTTTCAGACATGCCTAGAAGTTGACTGGGCTAAAACTTGAGCAACTGCCTTCTAAAAAAACAAATGCATTGTTGCTTAAAAAACATTGTAGCTATTTCCTAATAACATCCTCTTTCCCCAACACAAGAGAACCTTCCCTTGTTGGTAACTGTTTTTTTTCCCCCCCCAGAGATAAGATGTAAAATACTTTGGTAGATTCTTATCACACAGATTTAGTGGTACTGGAAAAACGACCACTGCCCATGAGAGAGGTGTCAACTCTAGTTTCACCACACAAGAAATTCAAGGAGGCGAAAGAATGGTGTAATATACTGCTCAATGTTCTTTACTAGTTTCCCAAAGTCCCCAGTAAAACCCCTTGTGAAGCCAGGAAGCACATTACCAAATCTCTTAATAGGCTGAAGAGTTGTGGTTGGTCTGATTATCTATCAGTAGCATCTGCTTGACTTCTTCCTCCATAAACATCCCAGATACACATTCACTCACATAGATGACTGTCTTCTGTATGAAACTGTGTACTCTCCTCATTCCTTGCTTCTTCACGCTCATAAATGTGTTCCTGAGGTGCTGGAACAACCAAGCCCAAGCCCCCAACTAATTCAAGTACCTATTAATACTCCAAGTATGTCACATAGGACAGGTACCAAAGAGGAAAGGGGCTCAAAACAAAATGTCTTGGTGCTGCCACTCTTACGGCATACTTTCCAAGCTAAATTAATCTCCCTCCCTTCTCACCCTCACCACCATATTGCATGCCTCTCAACAAATATGCTGTCTCCCCTACCCTCTTTCTGTATTGAGGCATCTCATGGGCAGAGAATGGATAAACTTGCCCTCATCACTCCCTGGCTTCCAGTCCCCAGTCAGCTCTTTATCACCCATGTGGACTTGCTTGTACAGTTGCCCTGCTCTTTCATTAGCTGTTCCCACAGAGAAGAAAGCTACACAGGGATCTTTCGCTGTCAGCTGCTTATGGAAACTCCCAGCCCTTCTCAATTCCCACTTTCCTAATAGTTTGGCCTTGAGAAGACTCTGGCACGATTGTCCTGTTTGCATAGCCTGGACAACAAATTGATTAGCCCCATAAAATCATAGACTATAGAATACTTGAGCTGAACAACATGAATATAGAATACTTGACCCTAGAACATGTTGGAATTGGGGAAGAAAACTCTTTTTTTTTTTTTTTAAAGCAATTGGGGTTAAGTAACTTGCCCAAGGTTACACTTCCAGTTATTTTTGTGTGGGTATTAAGTATCTGAGGCCAGAACAGATCCCGGGTCCTCCTGACTTTGGGACCATGCTCTTACTCACTGCGCCACCTAGCCACCCTGATAAATTGGGGAGGGGGGTCTCAGAGAGAAAGCACTAAACTTTTTTCTTTTCTTTTCTTTCTTTTTTTTTTTGGAGGGCAATTGGGGCTAAGTGACTTGCCCAAGGTCACATGGCTAGTTTTTGTGTTCAGTGTCTGAGGCCGAATTTGAACTCAGGTCCTCCTGACTCCAGGGCCGGTGCTCTATTCATTGCACCATGTACCTGCTCCCGGGAAGAAAACTTTTAAGACTTTCAGAATATAAAATGGTAGAATATAACATGGGGGAGGAGGATCCTTAGAGGATAGAATGTCTGCATTGAAAGGGGCCTTAGATTAGAGAAATTTAGAGTCAGAGGCATGCTTAGAACATTATAAAAAATGAAAAGAATTTTAAAATACATATTGTCAGACTCATAAGGATACTTACCATAGGCAACTTTAGGACTGGAAGGAACCTTAAAAATAGAATGCAAGGGTTGGAAAGGATCTTAAGATATAGAACATCAGAACATTAAAGGATCTTAGGATAAAGAATTTATAAACTTTTAAGCAGCCTTAGGAATGTTACAGTGGTTAAAGACACACAGAATATCAGATCTGGGAGAACATACACATCATCAATGTTATATTCCCCAGAGGTGGTGTTTCCAGAACTGATGATTGTGGAAATCTCCCTGGTAGGGTGAACAGTGTACTTTTTGAAAGAAGGTGTCAAAATCTTGGACTTTTGGGAGCCAAAATGGTGGAGTAACCAGCAAATTCCCATAATCGTCCCATATTCACCTCTAAACAGCCATTAAAAAGCACCCCAAAACAAATCCTAGAAGAGCAGCACCAGAAAAAAGATAGAGTGAAACAATCGTTTAGCCCAAGAATCTTGGAAAATCACCAAGAAAGGTCTTTTTCACTCAGGCAAAGGGGAACACAGTCCAGGACAGGAAGAGTCCCAGTCAGCCAGAAGCAAGCCCCACCTCAGCAAATCAGAAGGAGATCCTGAGCCCCAGTCCAGTAGGGCAGGCAAACATCAAAACCAGGACCCCACATGTGCCTTGGCATATGCAGGAGAACTGGCAGACTCCTGCCCTGAGAACTTCCATGTTCTTCAGCATAGCCCTGGGAAAACAGTGGCCAGATAGCCATGTGCTTCAGTGTAGCCTTTGGGAAAGGCAGAAACACCCCACCAGCCTCAGCACACACCAGATACCATTACTAGCACTTTGGCTCTGCATGAGATAAACTGCCAAACTCCTATGGCCTCCAGCAGTGCCAGCCACCCTCCACTCCAGCCATTCAGCACAGCACCAGACATGAGGGTCCCCATGGGCTTCAGGGCAACATCAGGGAAGCACCAGCTAAAGAGCTAGGGCCTTCAGCCCCTAGCATAAATAGAAAAAGGGCAAAAAGATGAGCAAAAAACAACACAAAGGGAATCTGACCATAGAAAGTTATTATGATGACTGGGAAGATCAAGACTCAAACTCAGAAGAGGACAACAATATCAAAACACTTACGGGCAAAACCCCAAAGAAAAACATAAAGTGGTCTCAAGCCAAGAAAGACCTTATGGTAGAGCTCAAAAGGGAGTTTAAAATCATATAAGCAAGGTAGAAGAAAATTGGGGGAAGAAATGAGAGTGATGCAAGAGAATTATGAAAAAAAGTCAATGCTTGGTAAAAGAAAACAACTGCTTATAAAGTAGAATTGGTCAAAAAGGAAAAGGAAGTACAAAAGCTAACTGAAGAAAAAACCTCCTGAAAAGTCAGAATCGGGCAAGTGGGAACTAATGACTATATGAAAAATCAAGAATCAATCAAACAAATTCAAAAGAATGAAAAAATAGAAGAAAATGTAAAATACATCATTGGAAAAACAACTGACCTGGAAAATAGATCCAGGAGAGACAATGTCAAAATCATTGCACTACCTGAAAGTCATAATTAAAAAGAGGACCTAGACAGCACTTTTCAAGAAATTATCAAGGAAAACTGCCTTGATATCCTGGAATCAGAGAGCAAAACAGGCATTGAAATTCAGTGATCACCTCAGAAAAGAGATTCCAGAATAAAAACTCCAAGGAACAATATAGCCAAATTATAGAACTATCAGGTCAAGGAAAAAAATACTGCAAGTGGCCAGAAAGAAACAATTCAAATATCAGGGAACCACAATCAGGATTACACTGGATTTAGCAGCTGTAACATTAAAGAATCAGAAGTCATGGAACATGATATTCCAGAAGGCAAAGGAGCTAGGACTACAACTAAGAATCACCTACTCAGTGAAATTAAGCATAAGTCTTCAAGTGCATAAATGATAATTCAATGAAATAGAGGGATTTCAAATTTTCATAAGAAGACCAGAACTGAACAAAAAAATTGACCTCCAATATCAAGACCCAAGAGAAGCCTAACAAGGGAAAAAAGGAAAATAAAACATAAGGGACTCAATGGAGTTGACCAGTTTACATCCGTACACGGGAAGATGATACTTGTAATTCTAAAAAATTGTATCACTAATAGTATAACTAGAAGGAATATACTAACTTGGATATAAGGTAAATTGGAGCGAATGACATAAAAATAACTAGAGGATGAGAAAGAGGAGTGCACTGGGTGCAGAAAGAAGAGAGAGGTGTAATGGAGTAAATTGTTTCACATGAAGAGGTGAAGAAAATCTATTAGAGTGGAGGGACAGATGGGTTGGTGGGCAATGGGCATAGCTTGAATCAAGGCTGGGAATCTTGGATGGCTTTCTAAGTCTTTGGGTCTAGCCTTCTGACCGAGTCCAAGGTTTACAGAACATATCCTTTTAATAAGAGGATTAGTTCTGTGAAGTTTGGATTCAGTCAAAGAGCCACACTTGAGGACCTAGAGGATTACATGTGGTCTCAAGGCTGCAGGTTCCCCACTCCTGGCTTGAACCTTACTCTCATCAGTAGTGGCTCAAAAAGGGAATGTTATATACAATCAGTTGAATATAGAAATTTATCTAACCTGAGAGGGAAGCAGGAGGCTAGGAGATTAAGTAGAGAGAAGGGTGGAATACTGACAAAAGGTGGGGCAGAGGGGGAGATGATAGACAGAAGCAAACTGTCTATGATAGATGATAGACACATCAGCAAACACTGATGAGGAGGGAAAAGGTAAAAGAAGAGAGGATAAACTGGAGGAAAAGTGGGATGGAGGGAAATACACAGTTAGTAATCATAATTTGTGAAAGTGGATGGGATGAACTCTCCCACAAAATGGAAGTGGGTAACAGAGTGGAACAAAACCCAGAAACTTACAATATATTGTTTACAAGAAAAACACTTGAAGCAGAGAGACACACAGAGTATATATAGGTAAGGGGCTATAACAGAGCCTATTATGATTCTGTTGAAGTAAAACAAACAAACTAACAAAAGGGACTGTAATACCAAACTTATGCAAAGCAAAACCAAAAATAAACCTAATTAAAAGAGATAAGGAAGGAAACTACATATTGCTAAAAGGTACTACAGATAATGAAGTAATATCAGTATTAAACATATGTGTACTAAGTGGTGTAGCATCCCAATTCTTAAAGAAGTTAAGTGAGTTACAGATTCATGACTAAAAAAAGAGATGGAGAGCATTATGAAATGCAAAATAGGTAATTCTGATTATATTAAAAGGCTTTTGCAAAAACAAAACCAATGCAACCAAGATAAAAGGAAAGCAGAAAGCTGAGAAACAATCTTTACAAGTATCTCTGATAAAACCCTCATTTCTCAAATATATAGAGAACTGAATTTATAAAAATAATTATATAAGAACATACCCATATAATAATTATATAAGAATACATTTACATAAGAATAGTTTATAACTTAAATTTATAAGAATACCAGCCATTCCCCAATTGATAAATGGTCAAAAGATATGACAGACAGTTTTCAGATGAAGAAACCAAAGTTATCTCTAGGCATATGAAGAAGTGCTCTAAATCATTTTTGATTAGAGAAATGCAAATCAGAACAACTCTGAGGTATCACCTCACACCTATCAGATTGGCCAATATGATAGAAAAGGAAAATTATAAATGTTGGAGAGGATGTGGGAAAATAGTAGACAATAATAGAAAATAGTAAATAGAAAATATACTAATATACTGTTGATGGAGTTATAAACTGATCCAACCATTCTGAAGAATAATTTGCAACTATGCCCAAAGGGCAACCACACTGTATACTCTTTGATCCAGTAATATCCCTATTAAGCCTGTATCCCAAAGAGAGCATAAAAAACGGAAAGGGCCTACATTTGCAAAATATTTATAGCTGCTCTTTTTGTGGTGGTCAAATTTTGGAAATTGAGGGGATACTGTTCGGTTGAAGAATGGCTGAACAAGCTGTGGTATATGAATGTAATGGAATACAATTGTTTCAATAAGAAATGAACAGGCAGATTTCAGAAAAACCTGGAAAGACTTGTATGAACTGATGCAAAGTGAAATAAGCAGATCCAGAAAAACATTGTACACAATATCAACAACATTGTGTGATGATCAAATATGAATGACTCATCTGTTCTCAACAACACAAAATGATACGAAAAAATAAAAGGGACTCAAGAGGGAAAATGCTATCTACATCCAGTTAAAGAACTGATTGAAGCATACTTTTTTCACTTACTTCATTCTTTTTATTTATTTTGTTTTTCCTGTTTCTTCTTTCACAACTGTAACTAATATGGAAGAAGATTTTATATGATAAGGTAGTGTAATCTATATTATACTGTCTAACATTTTAGGAATCGGGGAGGAAGAAAAGGAAGGAGAGAGAGAAATTTGGAACTGAAAATATTGTAAAAAATATTGTTTCTTGAGATGTAATTGGGGAAAAAATAACATTTAACAATAAATAAATGAAAGAGGGATGTAAGGGTTCAACCCAGGGTAAAACAAATACAAGACAAAAGACAAGGTCAGGTCAGGAGCTGAGTATTCTCTGAGGGCTGAGATAGAGGTGGGAAAGGAGAGGCAAGGGGAGCTTTGGTCCATGGACTAGGGCAAGAGTTAGCAACTTTTCAAGGCATTTTAATTGTCCTTATACAGATGAAGAACAATTTTGATACAGATGAACAATTCTTATTTACTCAAAGTTAGAGAGACAGATGTAGACTAGACCTATAATTTCATCTATAGAGGGAATTCCAGGAGGAGGAAACTCCCTTTACCAATGCAGGTCACCACCTTCTCTGCAACATAAAATCTTGAAGAGAAGCCTAGAGCTCCAAGTAGTTTTGATATTCAGCATCACACAGCCAGCATATATCAGAGGTGTGATTTGCATCGAAATGGCAGAGTAAGCTTTCTATAAATGTTTATTGACTGAGTTTATCTCTGAAAATTCCACCAGTGGTGGCTCATTTTGCATCTTGGGGCCAAGCAAAACAAGGAGAATTTTCCAGGTCTTAGTGACTCTAAGGCCAGACCTCTGTCCACTCTGCCAGCTGCCTATCTCCTCAGTTACATAATTAAGTTTCAGAATCAGAGCTTGAACTAGGTCACCTTTGCTCTTTTCCCTATATCATACAGGTTCGGTCTTTGCCCTCAATCTCTGTTTATTACAGGGGTTCTGAGCTGGTGACAGGAAAGTTCTGGCTTGGGAAGGTGCTTGGAGGATAGATAAGAGGAGGAACTAAATTAGAAGGGAGAGAATGGCCCAAGGAAGCTTTGATGCTCTTGATCCAGACCCAGCCAGACCCTTGGACCTCCCTATGATATCCTTGGCATTTAGTCTGGGCCCTAAGCCTTCTTGATGATTCTACATCACACTAAGGGCACTGCCACCTTCCCTAGGTTCTCCTGAGACAGTTCTAAGGATAGGCAACTCCATTACTACCAGCCAAAGAAACTGAAGAGACAGAATTCTCAGGTCATCCTTCTAAGACAGGCTTTTCTCACACCCTCTATTTTTCAGCAACCCTTTAGCTCAGTCCTTCTGTCACTTTGGTCCACTCCCCCCATCCCCTGCCCCTTAATGTTCCAAGCTTCTCAGGCTTTTGACCACTTTTGATTCCCTATCTTCTCAGCCCCCTGATCCTTTCTCCTCTGTCCAACACTCTCCAAGACCCTTTAGTCTTGCCAAGCCCTTAGTATTGCAGTCCTCATAATCCCACTCTGAATCCTATCAGTCCCCATTATGAAATCTTAGAGATTTCAAAAATTTCCTCTGTGGTCCATGGACCTCATGTCCTGCTCTTTCATCTAGTCTAAGAAATCAGGTCTTCCTTATTTCCATGAATTTGACTATTTTGGTAGGTTTGATGACTATCCTCAGTCCTTTATCCCATTAGTGCCCTCAACCCTTCAGTCTCCCTAACCATCCTATTTTCATTCTCCAGCCCAAATTTCCCCCAGTCCATTATTCCTCTCAGTCCTATGTCCTCTCTCTCCACTGAAATCCTTAGTCCCCACCCAAGGCTCCACACTTACCAACCCCAGGTGGCCAAATAACCAGTTCTTAAGAGGGGGCTGAGGGAAGCATCGAAGCCTCTGGCAGTTGATATAGTACCGTTGGACACAGGTTAGGCCCTTTACCAGGATCCAGGTGCCAAGGGCCAGGAAGGCCAGGAGCAGGATGGAAGAAAGCCCAGACTCTAGGCCTGCCAGGCCCAGCTGATGAAATAGCCACTTGGGGGCAGGCAGCATCCTGCAGGAAGAGAGTCCATGAGGCAGAGGGTGAGGTATAGGGCAATCCTAGGATAATGGATGGGGCTGGAGATATGGGTTAAGGGATGAAGAAGCAAAGAGGCATGGAGAGGAGGCCTAACTGTAGGGCATCATTTCAGAGCAGTTTAAAGATGGAGGAGGGAGCAACAGGATTAGGAGAGACAGGAGAGGGAAGCAAGTAGAAGAATATGAGAGATCTGTGGAAGAAGGAAGACACTGAGGCTCCAGGTGGTACCAGTGTCTTCTCTGCTTAGGCTTAGAAACTGCTGGAGGCTCATTCCTAGTGGGGAGTGCATCCCCTAGACTCCTAAAGGAAGCCTAAAAGCAGAGTAGAGATGCCCCATCATCAAACATAGAAGGCTCTCTGCCAGCCCCCAGCTGGGCTCTTGGTCTTCTGTTTTTTGCTTTCTTTTCTCGATGCCAGCAATTTCTTGATGTCAGTAACTAACCCTAGGAGCCCATCCCCCCATCAGCCTCTTCCAGGCTGCAGATTTATGGGCCCTTTGTGAACCACTGAAGTAACAGAGCTGATTCATGTTACTTCCCTCCCCAGAGGCCTCTCCTAAGTCCAAGCTGACCTGGCCTGAGTCTGAATTCCAATTCTAGAACCTCGAGCCCTTCAGTGTGGCAGACATGGCTCTCTTCCCAAGCAGAGGAGTCCTTTTGTCCCTGAAGCCAGCTCCTGGAGTGTGTAGAATGGGGAGTCTCCAAAGAAAGCACCTAATCCTGCTTCCCCACCAGCTTTGTAAGTTTCCTGCTGAGAAATGTTCTATCTGCCCATGACGGACCCACGATCTGTACTTTGCTGCTATTTACTCTCCCAATTTTTCCCAAATATTGGATGCTTCAAGAACCCCCTCTCTCCTGAATAAACAAGAGGTTGGGATTTGGCAGTCAATCCTGAGCTGGCATAGTCATAATTGGTTGCAGAAGGCCTCATCCCATTTCCTAATAGCTGAAAAGGGAAGGAGATGGGTGAAAATCCTTGAGCAGCTAGTAGGGTGAACCAGAAAGCCTCACCCATTTGCCAAGAGTCTCTAAGGGCACAGATTGGGTTCACCATTTATTCCTGACACAGAAGTCAGGCCAAAATTCTTTAGATCCTCTCCCCTCCACCTACCTGGTAAATACAGGGTCTCAGGCAGCACTTTGGTTCAAGGTAAAGAACACCACAATCTCAGGTGATGCTGTGCAGTAAGGGGCTTGGGGCTGGCACATCAGCAGCCCAAGAGTTCCTCTGGCTGTGGACAACCCCAGTAGGCATAGTTATAAAGAAGTCCCAGGGTGCTCTGCTCTTCCTAGAGGGTGGGGTATGGGGCAGGGGAGGAAGGAGGAAGCTAACAGGAAATCCTGAATTGCAGAAAGTTTGACCTGGCATCAGGGAGGTACTTCCCAAATGTTCCTTCGGTCAACGCCCCACCTTCACTGTGCCCTTTCCCACTTGGTTTGGGTCCTGATTTCCCTGAACAGGTGGGACCACCAGGGAGAGAAGACCATCATGGGTCTTGAAGGAGTAAGGGGGTGGGAGGGCTGGGGGCCTGGGCAGAGTGGAGTCAAAGACCGCTGAGGAATGAGTCAACTTTCCGAAATCTGAGCCTTCCTTTGGTTGGAGCAGAAGAGGGTGTCAGACCAAATTATGTAAAAATTTAGACTGGGCATTAGAAACTAGGTGACAGATGAGTAAGGTCCAATTCAGTAGGAAACATAACTCCCAAGGAGTTCAAAGTGGATACAGTGACTCCCATCATCATCCTAGAATCCCTTCTAGGCAGAATACTGAGACCAGAAGGGGTATTGAGGGGTGGAATGGTCTCCTTCCTAACAGTATAAGAGAAAGAAAGATCCCTTCTCCTCTAGGATTAACCCTCCTCCACCTGGTGCCACAAATTAGAAAGGGTACAGCCAAGCCAGAGGCAAGGCAGAGGATGATGACCAAGATAAGGAGAGACAGAAGACTATGCAATGCAATGGTTATTTCGGCATGCCATAGGTAGTCTTCTCTTACCAACTGCCTGCTGGACATTTCTGTCTGCATGCCAAAGTGAGCATGTCTAAAATAAACTTTCATCTTAGTATTCACATTTCCAGGGGACCAATGATGAAGTATTATCTCCATTACAGAGAGGCTAGGCCATGGGGCACACGCTTTTTTTTTATTATTAAACAAATGCTTTTTTAACTTCTGGTTTACATCATTCATTTCCACCAAATTTTGAGTTACAATTTTTATCCCCCATTTTTTCCCTACCCACCAACCCGGAATAGCAGTCCCACAAGATATCCCCTCATCCAATCTGCTGTCTCCCCTATCTTCTCCATACCCCCTTTGACTTTGCCATTAGGGCAAGGTGAATTTCTGAGCCCCAATGCCTGGACATCTTATGAAACATTTAATTTTAAAACATCGATTTTCAGATCTATTCCCTTCCTCCCTTGTCACCCACTCCCTCTGAGAAGATAAGTAATTCAGTATATGTTGTACATGTATAGCTATGCAAAACATTACCATAGTAGATATATTGTAAAAGACTGCTTATATTTCCCTCCCTCCCATCTCACCTCCCACCTGGTCCATTCCCTACTTTGATCCTGTCCCTCTTTGATAGTGGGTACTTCCAACCTCCCCTCCCCCAAAGAATGCCTTCCCATCCACCATCCCCCTCTCATCTGTCTTCCCCCTATTCTGCTGCAGGGTGAGATATCCCATTTAGCACGTATGTGATTCTCTCCTTGAGCCAACTTCAATGAGAATATGGTTTTGCCTTTTTGCCTTCCTGTTCTTCCCCTCCCCTGCAACTACTTCCCTTTGCCTCTTCTACATGAGACAGCTTACCCTACCCTGTCTCTCCCCATCTGCTCTTGCCACTTTCCTCTCTCACCTCTTAACTTCACCCCTTAAGAATCATCCCTTCCCAACGAATTCAACCTGTGCCCTCTATCCATGTATACCTGTAAACATATGCCCATATGCCCTTCTTCAATTATTTTCATAATGAGAAAGGTTTCATCAGACACAGTTATTGTATTTCCATGTAGGAATGTAAATAGTTCAACTTTGATAAGTTCCTTATTATTTCTTTTCCTTGATTACCTTCTCAGGCATCTCTTGTTTCTTGTGTCTTTATTTCTGCATGGATACCACATTCCTTCCAGTCAGCCAGGTTCAAAACTTCATAGTCTTCCTAGTCTCTTCCTTACCTGCCCCATCCCCCTACCCTCATCATATCAGTTATGAAGACCTGTTCATCCTGACTGCACAACATCCTTGGCATCCATTTACTTCCTTCTCCCAAGACCTCTTCTCAGAGATGACTTCCCTAGGCCATGGAAATCTGCAAAGTGCTCTCAGCCAGAAAATACAACAAACAACCCCCCGCCCCACTCCACCTCCTCCAGTAGGCTTTGAACTTCAGGTAAACTAGGAATCTACCAGATACCTCACTCAGGGCTCCTCCTACGTCAGGGCCTCACTGCTCTCAGACAGACACCCTGTTCTTACACACACACACACACACACACACACACACACACACACACACACACACACACACACACACACCCTGGCCCTAACCTATTGTGCCAGACTCACCGTCACATTATTCTCTCTCGCACATTCTGCAATCCCACCAAACTGTCATCTTTTTTACTCACTCACAACATTCCACCTCCTATCTCCAGGTTTTTGCACTGGCCATACCTTTTGCTTGGAATAACCTCTTCCCTTACTTTCCCTTCCTAGGCTCCCTCTCTTCCCTCCAGAATCATCCCAGACACCATCTTGTACATGAAGCCTTACCTGATTCCCTATCACCTCCACCTCAGCATCCAGTGCCCTCTTTCCTCTCCCAAACCACCTTGTATCTTTGTTGTATATATTTGCATTTATTAACTTCATCTTGAAGTTGAGTACGTTTTAAATGTACCTGTTGTCTCCCCCATTAGAATGTAAGCACCTCATGAGTAGTGATTGTTCCACCTTTTGTATTTGGGTTCCCTGCTCCTAGGATAGTGCTGATGTGTAGTGGGCACTTACTGATTGATTGCCACCAGTGGCTTCTCCCCAGGAATCCTAGGGTCTCTCTCTGTACCGAGTGAATTTGTCTTGAAAAAGTAGTTTAGCACAGTATCAGCAACATTGCACAATGATCAGCTATGAAGGACTTAGGTTTTCTGAGCAACACAATGATCCAAGCCAATTCCAAAGCATTCAGGATTGAAAGTGCTATAAATCTCAAGAAAAATTGCTGCTGGATTCTGAATGTAGATCAAAGCATACTATTTCTCACTGTTTTGTGTGTGTTTTTTTCTTTTAGCCTGTTTCTTCCTTCACAACATGACTAATATAGGAATGTGTTTTACATGATTACACCTATGTAACCTATGTCAAATTGCTTACCATCTTAGGGAGAAGGAGGTGAGGAATGGAGGGAGAAAATTTGGAAATCAAACTTTAAAAAAATGAATGTCAGAAATTGTCTTTACATGTAATTGGACAAAAATAAAATGCTATTTAAAAAATTAAAAAGAGAAGAAAAAGAAAAATTTGAGAGCACATTTGAGCCTCTTGCCCTGGACACAAAAAAGACCCCCATTCTTTTTCACATTGACTGTGGTAATGACTTCCTAATTGTTCTCCCTGACTCCTGTCTCTCTCTCCACTCTAATCTACCTCCACACAGCTGCCAAAATGATATTTCAAAATATATCTGACCATGTCACTTCTCTACTCAAAAATCTTTAGGGAACTGCTTATTGTTTCTAAGATAAAAATACAAATTCCCTCAATTTCTTAGAATTCTTAGTTTCCTTCAAAGCTGAGCTTATGTGCTTCCTCTTACAGGAAATCTTTGGCCCATCCCCTGCCCATTACCCCACCACAGGTCCTACTGCTTCTAACACAAATTCTACATATACATTTTACATATGTTTACTAAAACTATTATTGTACATTTTTCTTCCTTGATAGACTCCTTGAGAACAGAGACTATTTCTTTTTTTAATTTGTGTCTTCACCTGTGCCTAAGACTGTGCCAGACATTTCGTAAGTGCTTAATAAATTCTTACTGATTGATATACCCATAGAATGCCCCTCTATTGATGACTGTAGCTGTAGATCAATCAATGCAGTGGTAATGTTTTGGACAGGTGGTGTGTGGGGTGAGCCAATGCCCTTTTGGGTTGCTGGTGATTCCTTCTTTACTTTATATATCTAACATGTCCTTGTATTAGAATCAGTGATAGAGAAGTAACATGGCAGAAGGTTTCTGCAAAGTTTGCCTAGATAAGTAAAATCTGGTAAAGTAGTCCTAAATAAATAGTGGGAGGAAGCATCAACAATAAGGGAAATGAGGAAAGGATTCTTGTGTGGAGAGTGGAACTTGAGTAAACACTTAAAGGGAGTTAAAGTTCAAATCTAAGTACAAATCAAATACTTACTTAGCTGTATGACCCCAAGCAAGTCACTTAACACCATTTGCCTATATTTCTTCATCTGTAAAACGAGCTGGAGAAAGAAATGGCAAACCACTTTGTATCTTCTTGTTTAAATGTATTTTTTTTCAACATTCACTTTTATAAGATTTTGAGTTCCAATTTTTTCTTCCTCCTTCCTCTCCCCCTTCCTCAATACTGCATGTAATTTGATATAAGCTATACATTTGCAATCGTATTAAACATATTTCCTCATTAGTCATGCTGTGAAAGAAGAATCAGAACAAAAGGTAAAAACATGAGAAGAAAAAGAAAATAATATACTTCAATCTGCATTCAGAGTCAATGGCTTTTTCTCCAGATGTGGATAGTATTTTTTCATTATGAGTCTTGGAATTATCTTAGATCCTTTAAAAATTAATTGATTAGTAGTTTTCAGCATTTCCACAAGATTTTGAGTTCCAAACTTTCTCCCCATCTCTCCCCTATCCCCCACCCCAAGATGACAAGCATACTGATTACCCATTACCCCTTGCCCCGTCTGCTCTCTCTTCTCCCCATTTCTTCCTTTCCCTTCCCCCTTATTTTCTTGTAGGGAAAGATGGATTTCTATACTCATTGTCTGTATATATTATTTCCCAGGTGCACGTAAAAACATTTTCTTAACATTTGCTTTCAAAATTTTGAGTTCCACATTCTCTCCCTTCCCTCCTCACCCTTCTACCCCTATTGAGAAGACAAGCATTTCAATTTAGGTTATGCATGTGTAGTTATGCAAAACATTTCTATAGCAGTCTTTTTTTTTTTTTTTTTGCTTTTTGGAGGGCAACTGGGGTTAAGTAACTTGCCCAAGGTCACACGGCTAGGTTTTTGTTTGTGTGTGCGTTAAGTGTCTGAGGTCGGATCCAAACTCAGGTGCTTCTGACTCCAGGGCTGACTCTCTACTCACCTAGCCACCCCTATTGCAGTCTTATTGTGAATGACTAACTATATTCCCCTCTATCTTATCCTGCCCCCCATTTATACTATTTTCTCCTTTGACCTTGTCCCTTTTCAAAAGTGTTTGCTTCTGACTATGCCCTCCCCCAATCTTTCCTCCCTTCTATCATCCCCACCCTCTTATTCCCTTTCCCCCTACTTTTCAGGTAGGTTAAGATGCCCAATTAAGTGTGTATGTTATTCCCTCCTTAAGCCAAATCTAATGAGAGTAAGGTTGACTCATTCACTTTCACCTCCCTACTCTTTGCCTCCATGGTAACTGCTTTCTCTTGCCTCTTTTATATGAAATAACTTACCCTATTCTATCTCTCCCTTTCTCCTTTTCCCAATATATTCCTCTCTCACCTCTTGATTTTATTTTTTAGATATTATTCCTTCATATTCAACTCACCCTGTGCCTTCTGTCCATATATACACGTACACACATATGTATATATGCACATATAACATAATACTAACATGTATGTGTATGTACAGACACACACACATGCAGACACACATTCCCTTTAACTATTCTAACACTGAGAAAAGCCTTATGAATTACAAATATCTTTCCATGTAGGAATATAAACAATTTAACTTTAGTAAGTTGCATATGAATTCTCTTTCCTGTTGACCTTTTCATGCTTCTCTTGATTCTTATATTTTAAAGTCAAATCTTCTGTTGAGCTTTGGTATTTTCATCAAGAATGCTTGAAAGTCCTCTGCTTCTTTGAATAATCATATTCTCCCCTGAAGTATTATACTCAGTTTTGCTGGGTAGGTGATTCTTAGTTTTAATCCTAGCTCCTTTGACCTCTAGACTGTCATATTTCAAGTCCTCAGATACCTTAATGCAGAAACTGCTAGATCTTTTTTTAAAACAAATGCTTTATTAACTTCTGTTTTACATCATTCATTTCCGCCAGATTTTGAGTTACAATCATTTTCCCCCGTTATTCCCCTACCCAACCTCCCAGAATAGCAGTCCCACAAGATATTGCTTCCTCCAATCTGCTCTCTCCCATACCTTCTCCCATACCCCCTTCGACTTTTCCATTAGAGGAAGGTGAATCTTTGTGTCCCAATGCCTTCACATCTTATGTCCCAATTACAAGCAAAAGGGTATTAATAGTAGTATTTATATATTTTTGAAACATTTAATGTTAAGACCTCGAATTTCAGATCCATTTCCTTCCTCCCTTGTCACCCATTCCCTCTGGGGAGATAGGTAATTCAGTATATGTTGTACATGTCTAGCTATGCAAAACATTATCATAGTAGATATATTGTACAAGGCTGCTTATAATTCCCTCCCACTCATCCCATCCCCCACCTGGTCCATTCCCCACTTGATCCTGTCCCTCTTCTATAGTGGGTACTTCCAACCTCCCCTCCCCCCAAGGATGCCCTCCCATCCATCATCCCTCCTCTCATCCCCCTTCCCCCTATTCTGCTGCAGGTTGAGATATCCCATTTAGTATGTATGTCATTCTCTCCCTGAACCAAATTCAATGAGAATGTGGTTTTGCCTTTTTTGCCTTCCTATTCTCCTCCTCCCTTGCAACCACTTCCCCTTGCTTCTTCTACATGAGATAGTTTACCCTACCCTGTCTCTCCCCATCTCCTCTTGCCACTTTCCTCTCTCACCTCATAATTTCATCCCTTGAGTATTCTCCCTTCCCAACAAATTCAACCTATGCCCTCTATCCATTATAACTGTAACCATATACACACACATTCACATATGTATTCATATGACCACACCCCCTTCTTCCATTATTTTCATAGTGAGAAAGATATCATCAGTCATAGTTATTGCTTTTCCATATAGGAATGTAAATAGTTCAACTTTGATGAGTTCCTTTTGATTTCTTTT
The DNA here is from genome assembly GCA_011680675.1 of Gymnobelideus leadbeateri. NCBI lineage: Eukaryota > Metazoa > Chordata > Mammalia > Diprotodontia > Petauridae > Gymnobelideus > Gymnobelideus leadbeateri. The sequence goes on along the minus strand of WOXC01004813.1, from coordinate 40,476 downwards.
CCGTGATTACCTTCTCAGGCATCTCTTCCTTCTTGTGTCTGGATGTCAAATTTTCTATTCAATTCTGGATTTTTCCTCAAGAATGCTTGAAAGTCCTCTATTCCACTGAATGACCATATTTTCCCCTGAAACAAAATACTCAGTTTTGCTGGGTAGGTGAACCTTGGGTTCATTCCCAGCTCTTTTGTCCTCTGGAATATCATATTCCATGCCCTTCAATCCTTCAGTGTAGAAGCTACCAGGTCCTGGGCTATTCTGATTGTGTTTCCACAATATTGAAATTGTTTCTTCCTGGCTGCTTATAGTATTTTCTCCTTGATCTGGGGATTCTGGGACCTGGCTATAATATTCCTGGGAGTTTTCTTTTTGGGATCTTTTTCAGGGGGTGATCGGTGGATTCTTTCAACCTCTATTTTGCCCTCTGGATCTAAAACATCAGGGCAATTTTCCTTGAGAATTTCTTGAAAGGTGATTTCTAGGTTCTTTCTTTGATCATGGCTTTCAGGTAGTCCAATAATTTTTAAATTGTCTCTCCTGGATCTATTTTCCAGGTCAGTGGTTTTTCCCATGAGATATTTCACATTGCCTTCTAATCTTTCATTTGTTTGGATCTGCTTAACAGCATCTTGATTTCTCATAAAGTCACTAGCTTCCATTTGCTCCAGTCTAACTCTGAAGGAATGAATCTCCTCAGTGAACTTTTGAGATTCTTTTTCCATCTGGCAAATTCGACTTTTTAAGGCATTCTTCTCCTCATTGCCCTTTTGGGCCTCCTTTGCCATTTCAGTTAGTCTATTTTTTAAGGTGTTGTTTTCCTCAGTCAGGCTGTTGACCCTCATTTCATACTTTTCCTGCATCCTTCTCATTTCTCTTTCCAATTTTTCCTCCACTTCTCTTATTTGATTTTTAAAGTCCTTCTTAAGGTCCTCTATGGCCTGCAACCAGCTCATGTTTTCCCCTGGGGCTTTTGGAGCAGGACTTCTGACCTCACAGTCCTTTTCCCGCTCTATGCCCCCAAAATAGGAGTCTAGGGTTGCATTTTTCTGTTTCCTTTGCCTTGGCATGTTGCCACTTAATTGCTTGACTTTTGGGCTTGTTGCCACACTATGGCTTTAAGGCCAGATAGAGGAATTTTCGTCCCAAATGTGTGGGGGGCAACTTCCGTTTCTGGCAAGCTGTAAACCCACCCACGACTTCCACCCTAGATCACAATCCAGATCCAGGGAAGTTAAAGCAAGAGGGATTACCCCCGAAGACTGATCGCTGGCTCTCCCTACAATTCGCAGGCCAGGAGCTGGAACTGCCTCTGAAAACTACAAAATGGCATGTCTCCTCAGTGGCTTCTAGCCCCCAGGGGAGCGAGCCGACGCATTCCCCAAATACTGGTCCCAAAGTCCATAGGACACTAACCTCTTACTTTGTCCTAGGCATGTCTATGTTGATAATTCTGGAGTCGCCACAGCTGCTGGTGTTCTGGGGTCTCTCCAGCCAGCTGCTGGCCCTGCCGCCCTGGGGCTAAAACCTCGGCTCACGGGGACCTGGGCTCCACTCGGCTCAGCTCCCTGCACTCTGTGCACTGCACACTGCCGGCTCCCAGAGTGCTGTGCTGGTCCTTCCTGCAGGGCTGCTGGGCTGTCCTCAGCAGGAGGTTAGCTTCTCTTTGTCGTTCTGTGGGTGCTGGGGCTCCAGAAGTTGTTCAGAGACCCCTTTTACATAGTTTGGGAGGAATCTGGGGGCAGAGTGGCTTGGATGAGCTGTTTCTACTCTGCCATCTTGGCTCCGAAACTGCTAGATCTTATGTTATCCTGATTGTGTTTCCACAACACTCGAATTGTTTCTTCCCGACTGCTTGTAATATTTTCACCTTGATCTTGTGTAGCTCCAATGCAATATTTATAGTGCTCAAGATCACAATAAAGACCAGGACTTTAAGTATTACATGATGTTTGATTGCAAAATATACCAGATTCTCTAGATAGAGGATATAACTGAAGTATTTATTTAGACACCAGAAAATCGAATCCCAAAACCAGTGTGCTGATTCCATCATAATACCAAAGATATTCAGAAGCCATGGTAACATTGAGAGCCACAACACCCTTCAGCCTACCCACAAACCAATATGAGATCAATATTTACTCATAAACCCCTCTGTCTCCTCAATGAGCATCCTCTATCTTTTCTCCACCTGTCTGGCTAGCTCTGAACCAGCTTCCTGTGGGCTCTGCTTCTCTTCAGTAAACTCCTCCCACCACAGGCTCCATGTGACTACATTCAGCCTGTTATGGAGAAGAGTTTACTTTCAAAGAAGAGAGGGTCTTCAAACTCCCTCCTATGTCTTTAAAGGGTCAAGGAAGATCTTCAAATTCCCATTCTTATCACATCTGGAAACTCTGGAATTTGACTATAATATTCCCAGGAGTTTTCTTTTGGGGATCTTTTTCAAGAGGTGATTGGTGGATTCTTTCAATTTCTATTTTACCTTCTGTTTCTAGATTATTAGGGCAGTTTTCCTTGATAATTTCTTGAAAGATTATGTCTAGGCTCTTTTTTTATCATAGTTTTCAGGTAGTCCAATAATTTTTAAATTATCTCCCTTGGCTCTATTTTCCAGGTCAGTGGTTTTTCCAATGATGTAATTCATTTTGTCTTCTATTTTTTAATTTGTTTGGATCTGTTTTATAGTATTTTGATTTCTCATAAAGTCATTAACTTCCATTTGCTCCATTATAATTTTGAAGAAATTATTTTCTTTAGTGAGCTTTTGAACTTCCTTTTCCATTTGGTCAATTCTGCTTTTTAAGGCATTCTTCTCCTCATTGGCTTTTTGTACCTCTTTTGCCATTTGAGTTAATCTATTTGTTAAGGTGTTATTTTTTTCAGTATTTTTTTGGTTCTCCCTTAGTAAGCTGTTGACTCGTTTTTTTTTTGTGATTTTCTTGTATCACTCTCATTTCTCTTCCCATTTTTTCCTCTACTTCTCTTACTTGATTTCAAACTCCTTTTTGAGCTCCTATTTTTCTTGGTAACTTCTGATTCAGGAGCCTTGACTTTGTTGCCTTCTTCCGCTTACATGATTTGTTCTTCTTTGTCACCAAAGAAAGATTCCATAGTCTGATTTTCCCCTCTGTTTTCTCATTTCCCCCGCCAATTAATTGATTTTTGAGCTCTTTTCAATGTAGGACTCTGCTTCCAGAGTGAAGGGTGCTCTATCTTAAATTTCTGGGGTTTTGCACAGCTGTTGCTAGAGTTACTTCTAGGCACTCTTAAATTTTCAGTTCTTCTAAGGTGATATGATCAGAGGAAAAGTGTTTACTCCTCCAACTGTATGTTCTCTGGTCTGTGAGTGAACATAGGCACTCTTTTATGTCTCAGAATTATGAGGAGAACTCCCTCTCCACAGCCAGCAAAAGCTCTGCCACTCCAGTACTCTTTCTCACCCTAGGTCCACCAACCAAGACTGGACTCAGATTCAAGCAGGGCAAAGCAAGAACAATTGTCCTCTTATTAGTCGCTTGATATCCCCACTATCTGTGGGCTTGGAGCTCAGGAAGCCACTGCTGCTACTGTTATTTCCATGGCCAGTGCCACTTCTGCTGACCCAGGGCTGTGGCCAAGCCATGCTCTTCACTCACCCAGGTCCAACAGAGTTTCTTCACTGACCTTTTGCTTTGTCTTTGGCATTTGTGGGTTGAGAAGTCTGGAAACCTCCATGGTTGCCAGTGATTCAATCTCCTGAAGCCTGCTATGGCTTGTCTGTGGTGGTGGGGTTCTTGTGGAACTGTGCTCCACTCCTAGGCTGATGTGATAGACCTGTCCTGTCGGCCTGCTAGGCTATCTTCAGCTGGAGATGTATTTCTTGTTTAGAGTAATTTTTTACAGGGTATTTGGAGGTGATTGGGGAAAAAGCTAAAGCAAGTTCCTGCTTTTACTCTGCCATCTTGGTGCCACCCCCCAAGAAGAACATCTTAGAAAGTAAAATGAAATAAATGGAAAAGGAGGTATAAAATCTAATTGAAGAAAACAATTAGTTAAAATTAGAATTGGGCGAGTAGAAGCTAATGACTCTATAAGATATCAAGAATCAGTTAGACAAAAACAAAAGAATGAAAAAATAGAAGGAAATGTAAAATACCTCATTGGTAAAACAACTAACCTGGAGAATAGATCCAGGAGAGACAATTTTTAAATGATCGATCTATCTTAAAGCCATTATCAAAAAAAGAGCCTGGACAGCATCTTTCAAGAAATCATCAATGAAAACTGCACTGAGGCCCTAGAACCAGAGGGTAAAATAGCCATAAAAAAATTCACTGATTACTTCCTGAAAGAGATCACAAATTGAAAATGCCAAGGAATATTGTAGCCAAATTCCAAAATTATGAGGTCAAAGAGAAAATATTGCAAGCAGTCAGAAAGAAATAATTTAAATATCATGGAACCACAGTAAGGATTATGCAGGACTGTGTGCCTTCTACATTAAAAGATCTGAGGGCATGGATTACAATATCCCAGTAGGCATAGGATGTTGGATTACAACCAAGGATCAACTACCCTGAGGAACTGAGCATATTTCAGGGAGGAGATGAACATTCTGTGAAAGAGGAGACTTCCAACCCTTCCTGATGAAGAGACCAGGGTTCAACAGAAAATTTGATCTTCAAATACAAGACCCAGGAACTATATGAACACAATTACAAAATATTTTTCACACAAATAAAGTCAGATCTAAATAATTGGGAGAATATCAGTTGCTTATAGGTAAACTGAGATAATATAATAATAACAATTCTACCTAAATTAATTTACTTATTATTAATTTACTTATTCAGTGTCATACCAATCAAGCTACCAAAAATTATTTTACAGAACTAAAAACACAACAACAAAATTCATCTGGAAGAACAAAAGGTACATAATATCAAGGGAATTAATGAAAAGAAATGGAAAGGAAGGTGGCCTAGGTGTACTAGATCTTAAATTTATTACAAGGCAGGAATCATCAAAACTACTTGGTACTGGCTAAGACACAGAGTGGAAGATCAGTGCAATAGGTTAGATCCACAAGAAACAATAGTCAATAACTATAGTAATCTACTATTTGATAAATCCAAATAATTCAGTTTTTTTTGGATTAGAACTCCCTTTTTAACAAAAACTACTGGGAAAACTGGAAAATATTATGACAGAAACTAAGCATAGACCAATAACTTACACTCTATACCAAGACAAATTCAAAATAAAATGGGTACATGTTTTGGATATAAAAGATAACAGTATAAGCAAACTAGGTGAAGAAGGAATAGTTAACCTGTCAGATCTAAGGAGAAGGAAAAAATTTATGACCAAACAAAATATAGAACATTATGAAGAGCAAAGGAAAGTGGGAGACAGAGATTAGGAGTAAAAGAATTCCAGGCCATGAGGGACAACCAGTGAAAATGTCTGTGGTCAGGTTATGGAGTGTCATGGGTGAAAAACGGCAAAGAGGCTACTATCTGGTGGTTAGTTGGTAGAAAGGAGACAGGTGGAAGAAGACTGGAAAGGTAGAAGAGGACCAGATTAGAGAGGGCTTTAAAGGTCAAACAAAGCATTTTATATTTGGTCTTGTAGGTACAGATTGCCCCTAGAGTTTCCTGAACAGCCAAATCTGTATTTTAAAGAGATCATTACATCAATATCCAATCTGTTCTTGATCTACTTGGCTATACTACCCAGTGCCTCTCAATATTCTCTTTTATCAATACCCAAACCATCTGACTCACTCTGACTACCAATTCTGTCTCTACTGCTCCCTTAACTAGGACTTCCCTCTCACCATTTTATTAATTACTGAGGAAAAGGAAACAGGCTTGTCTGAGTTCTCTAAGTTATCAAATTGGTTTTTAAGATTTTTCAAACATTCCCTCGTTGTGTCCTCTGGAGCTTCCAACTTCAAGCCAGAGAGATCAAATAGAGGTCCCTTGAAGGCTTTCTATTTGGTCTCCTGTGCTTTCCCCTTCCTTTTCTCTGCCATTATCACAGTCTTCTCTTGGATCTGAATGAGTCATACTCAAAAGGATGTGGCTGTTCTTCAGAAAAGGATCTAAGCAATATTGCATGATAATGAACTGTGAATAACTTCGTCCTCCTCAGCAATGCAAGGATCTAAGGCATTTCAAAAGTACTCATGATGAAAAATGCTACTCACATCCAGAGAAAGAACTGATGCAGTCTGAATGCAGATCAAAGCCTAGTATTCTTCACTTTATTATTTATTATATTCATTTTTCACTCTGTCTCACGCTTCTTGTGTTGGGTGTTAGGGACTAGGTTACTGGTTTTTATATGCTGTGGCTTCTGGTTCTGTCAGTTAGAAGCTATGTAATGCTCATCTCTCCTGTTGCTGAGCTGGAGCTGGCCAGTGTATGCTGAGACTGAGACCAGGCAATTTCTTTCTGAGTTTCCCTGGGGTTTACACTGAAGCTGGCAGTGTGAGGTGTGGGTGAGTGGTGGTCTGGCTGCATCAGCTTTGACCTCCCCTAAGGCTTCGCTAAAGCACAGGCAGGCTCAGTCAGTGGTGGATGCCTGTCCATGCTGGTGTCTGCTGATTTCCCTGGCTGTGCAAAGGCATGCCTGGGGTTCTGGTGTTGGCACTTGCTGGCTCCACACTGCTGGGGCTCAGCATCCTGCTGGTCTGCTGAGGTAGAACTTGTTTGGATGCCTCCCGTCCTGCACTGATTCCCTTCAGTTACAGGAAGAGGGACCCTTCCTGTCGATCTCCCTAGTGTCCCAAGCTGAAAGACTGCTGTACCCCTTCTGCTGGTTCCACTATTCCAGGATTTTTCCTGGGGCAATATTCTCTGGGTTTTTCAAGGTCAACAAGGGGGGATGAGAGCACTTATGGTTTACTCTGCCATTTTGGCTCCTAAAAGTTCAAGGAGTCAATTTTCAAACATTTAGTCTATGGGCTAACAGCCCCAGGTGTAGCTGCTGCTGCTGCAGGCCCTGCACTTGTCTCTCACCTAGTTCTGACAGAACTCCATTCTCTACTGAGAGGTTTGGGAATCGACACTGCTGTGGGTGATTCAGTTTGCCAGGGCCCACTCCTGCTACACTATGGCTGGGTCTGTGCTGATGTATCTGGCCTGCTCTGAGCTCCCCAAATCCCAGCACAACAAATCCTTCCCATCAATCTTCTGTGTTGTCCTGGACTGGAAATCTGCTACACTGTCTCCTAGTGCATTCTGCCACTCTAAAAGTCATTCACATTCACCTCATAGAGCCATCTGAAGGAATTTGTGGGAGAACTCAGGTGAGTCCCTGCTTTCACTCTGCCATCTTGTCTCTCTCCCTCCCCTCAAATTCTTATTTTGGAGGAAATACATTTCCAGCAGATAATTTTCCACTTTCTACTTCTTTCCCATTTTGAAGTCTCCTCACTGCTCAAAGGCTGAAGATGCACCTGACATTAAGCAGTCATCATATTCATGAACCTCTTCCCATGTTTCTTGCAGAATTTCATTTGAGTATTTATTTTGAGATTTTTTCGTTTTCACTCTAGTTTTTTTTTAATTTCTGGAATTCATGGACATCTCAAACATCTTATGAGCAGACAGGCCTCCAAACTGAAGGGTAGTGCTATACTTCTCAAAATTCAGCCTCTGAATCTAGTTCTTTTACATCTGGTCTCAAAGCACTGTCATTCTCTGATTCTACAGTCCCATGGGAATTACGTCCCCTCTCTATTGTGGCTTGTTCTGTATTACAGACCATCATTGCCTTTAACAAAGAACCCTTTTAATCTTAAGCAGTACAATTTCTGATCTTCCTTGAGCAGAGAGGCAGAGGATTTCTAAATCTTCCTCCTGGTCTTGGCTGAACAGGACACTTTCTGCCACAAGGCACCAATTCCCGCATGGCATCTCCCCTCGGTTCCCACAGTGCTCAGCCTCTTGGGCCCTTCCCAGCTCTGGCCCCCGACATGCGTCCGAGACCGTAAGTCTCCCTTGCGGATAGCACCAAGGCCGCCCTCCCGAGAAAGCTGCTGGATTAGCTCTGCAGCTTGCAAAGCCGGCATATTCTGCCTGAGGTATCAGATGAATGAAGTAAAGGCGCTGAAGACTTGTCACGTCTTCCTCCATTTCTTTCTTTCTTGACTGGGAAATGTGAAGAGGCAGTAAGGCAGGATACTTTTTGGGTTTGGTGTCATCCTCTTCCCTTCCCCCTTCCCCTCGGGCCACATTCTTTTCTTTGGTCACGCTATTTGTCCTATTCCTCTTCACTCTTCTAATTTACTTCTACCCACTATGTTGCCCACCCATTCCTTAACCTACCCACCCCAACCAAGAGCCCCCTTTTCCTCCCCCCACTATCCCCACACCCTCTTATTTCTTTCTGAATTTATAAGACTTACATGCATACATGCATATATATTTACATACACACACACACACACACACACACCACATATTGTTCCCTCTTTAGCCCATTTCCGATGAGAGAGAGTAAGGTTCCACCATTACCTGCCCCCCACTTGCTTCTTCTGTATCACTTCTTCCTTTCATGCCTCATTTGTGTAACTACTTCTTTTTATCTCTCCCTACACAGTTTTATTTTTTTTTAAGAATCATCCAATCATACACAGCTTAGCTCAAGCCTGTCAAACTATTCAAATAATGATAAATAAGGGTACTGATAACATTTTCACATATAAGAAGTAAACAATAACTTTATTGAGTCTCCTATAATTGGTCTTCAGTGCTTCCTTATTTTTCTCCTGGATCTTGTATGTCAAATTTTTCCATTAAATCCTCCTGTATATGTCACGGATACCTTTTCAGTTTATTAAATGTCCATTTTTCCCTTCAGGATTATACTTAACTTATATACTTAAATTTGCTGGGTAAGCTACCCTTGGTCATAACCCCAGCTCTTTTGCTATATAAAGTAGAGTATTCCAAGATCTACAATACTTCAATGTAGTAGCTTCTAGGTCTTGTATATTCCTTATTGTAATCCCACAATATTTAATTAATTTTTTTTTCTTGTTGCTTCCAGTATTTTCTCCTTAACCTCTGAGCTTTGAAAACTGGCTACAATATTCCTGTAAGCTTTCCTCCTGGAATCTTTTTCAGGTAGTGATCAGTGGATTTTTTTTTTTTTCTATTTCTGCTTGCCTTCCTGTTCTAGAATTTTGGGGCAATTTTCTTTGATAATTTCTTGTGATCTTGTATCAAAATTATTATTATTATTATTTGCTTTTTGGAGTGCAGTTGGAGTTAAGTGACTTGCCCAAGTTCATGTGGCTAGTTTTTTTTTATGTTAAGTGTCTGAGGCTGGATTTGAACTCAGGTCTTCCTGACTCCAGGGCTGGTGCTCTATTCACTGTGCCACTTAGCCACCCTGTCAAAATTATTTTTTATCATAATTATCAGGTAGTCCAATTTCTCTTATGTTATTTCTCCTCAATCTGTTTGACAATCAATTGTTTTTCTGATGAGATATTTCACATTCTCTTCTATTTTTTTTATTCTTTTGATTTTGTTTTATTATTTCTTGTTGCCTTTGTTTTTTAAAGCAATTGGGGTTAAGTAACTTGCTCAAGGTTACACTGTCAGTCATTATTTATGTGTGGGTGCTCATTTTCTGAGGCCGGAACCTTTCCCGAGTCCTCTTCAACTCTGGTGCTGGCACTCTTACTTACTGTGCCGTCTAGCTGCCCCTCTTGTTGCCTTTTGATGTCATTAGTTACACCTTACCTAATTATAGTTTTCAAGGAATTGTTTTCTGCCTTAAGTTTTTGATTTTCTCTTTCCATTTGGTTGACTTTCTTTTCATAGTTTTTTTTTTCATTTTCTTACATTGCTCTTTTTTTTTTTTTGCAGTTTTTCCTCAATTTCTATGATTTTAATTTCTGCAAGGAGGAAGGTTGGAGTCAGAAGCTGACCACTCTCCTTTCCTCACAGAGTGGGATACTAAACTTCTCCCTTAAATGTTGTTAAGTCTAGGAGAAATAATTTTTAGGTCCAAGCTGTAATCCTAATTGCTATCCTTTAACAGGGAAACATTATCTCAAGCTTCATATCCAAGGCTTGGTTTCCTTCGATTCAAATACAAATTCCACAGCAAACATATGTGGCAAATAGCTAATAAGGCACATATATCCAAATTAGTAGCAAAATAGGGGTGGCTAGGTGGCACAGTGAGTAAAAGTGCCAGAGTTTGGATGACCCAAGATCAAATCCGGCCTCAGAAAATGAGCACCCACACACAAATAATGACTGGTCGTGTAACCTTGAGCAAGTTACTTAGCCCCAATTGCTTTAAAAAAAATAAAATAAATTAATAGCAAAATCAAAATTAGAGAAACTATACATATGAGAATTATCCAGATAATGTTCAGAAATAATGAGTTGAGGACATGGCAAAAAATGCTTAAACCATACTCTTACTGGAATTGGCTTAAAGAGGGAATATGATACACAATCAGTTGGGCATAGAAATCTAGCTCACCCTAAAGGGAAGAAGGAAAGAGAAGGGATAAGTGAAGGAGGGGCACTGATATAGAAAGGTGGACAGATTGGAGGAGGGGGTAGTCAGAAGTGAAACATATTTCAGAAGGGACAGGGTGAAAGGAAAAAGATGATAAATAAGAAAGATAGGGTGGAGGGGAATATGCAGTAATCATAACTGAAAAAATCTACATAAGGCTCTTTGATACAGGTCTAATTTTTCTAATATGGAGAGAACTCAGTAAAATTTATAAGAATATAAACCATTCCCCAATTGATAAATGGTCAAAGTGAAGAGGGAAGGGTGATAAGGGGGGGGAGGGTAAGTGGTTCTGCCAGGGATACCTCTCCTGGCATCCAGTCTGGAAGGAATTCACCAGGCTCTAGCAGACTTTGAAGCCGAAATTGTAAAGTTTATTGTTACGCTGTAGAGAACAGTGGGCTAGATTCTTATGGAACCTGCAAACTCGCAGAGGCAGCAGGCATAGTTTTAAGGTGTCAATTATGCTAACTAGGTGAGTAAGGGTGGGATCAGGGAGGAGTTAAGGAGTGGTCAGTGCTCAAAGGACCATACACTTTTAATATCAACTGCGCAGGTGTATTGCCCATGATTCACTGGGAAATAGCTCAAGCGGGGCTAGCTGGAGGTGTGGTTTTAGGCCTGACACGTCACTAAAGAGTGCCCAGTCTGCCTCCCACCAAGGTCATCAGAGACAGTGTGGGTATATAATTGACTAAGGAGTTACCCTATAGATAAGGTATTGAAGAATTTATGGTGGGGCTGGCCACTCTAACTAAGGGAGATAACATTTACATAACTTATTGTTTCAGAGATAAACAGGTCATGAGTTGTTGCTGGGCAGAGTGCTGGAAGGGGGAAGGGGCAGAGTCAATGCTCTGAGGCTGGGGGGGGGGCGTGGAAATGTGATCTTACATACTGCTTTTACAAATTGATTTTACAGACATAGATCCCAAAGCACCCCATTTACAAACTGATGTTACAGATTGATACTACAGACATATATACATCACAAGGACCTCATCAAATGGATATGAACAGGCAGTTTTCAGATGAAAAAATCAAAATTATTTATACTCATATGAAAAAATCCTCTAAAACCTATTTAATGAAATGCAAAATAAAACAATTCTAAAATATAACCTCCCACCTATCAGAAAAGGAAAAAGACAAATGTTGGAGGAGATGTGAGAAAATTGGAACACTAAAGCACTTTTGGTAGAGTTGTGAAATGATCCAGCCATTCTGGGAAACATTTGGAACTATGCCCTAGGGATTCTAAAAGTATGCATAACATTTGACCTGGCAATAGCACTACTAGGTCTTTTTCCCAAAGAGATTTTTGTTGTTGTGTTTGTCCTTTGTTTTTGAAAGGGACCATGGCCTCAGGGAAATGATGACATGACTTGCAGTTGACTTTGATTTGAGTGAGAGAGGGCTGTACAAGGTCACCAGCCTCACTTTCTCCTCTAGAGCCATCTGGATCCAGTGATCACATATTCATCAGGACAAACACAACCTGTGAGTAGACTGAGCTGCCTGAATGGAGACCCAGCTAATTGGGTAGCTCAGCTCCTCTCCTTCTCCTTCTCTCCAAAGAAAGGCAAATTTTGAGGGTGAGAAGCTATACACATAACTTGGGGTTTCCTTCCCTTCCTTCCTTCCTTCCTTCCTTCCTTCCTTCCTTCCTTCCTTCCTTCCTTCCTTCCTTCCTTCCTTCCTTTCTTCCAAACCTTGAACCCAGTTCACTCTGAAGCTCATAGATTCAACCACAATATGTCCCTGCCTAAGCTCCACTTGGTAGCTATATTTTGTGCCTTCCTAGCTTAGAGTGAATGTCACTGGTAACTTGTTTCTTTTTGGAACAGCACCCCTGAGAGCCTTCCCCTCCCAGCTTGATTTTTTTCTTTCTTTTTTGCTAATTAAGGGGGCCATCTCTTGACTCATTCCTAAAGAGGCCTATTCACTGAATGGGCACTACCTCACCCCAAGTGAGTACTTGAAAAGGCTTTAGCCTAAAAGGGCCAGGGTTTTCCAATGCATCCTGAGTCATCTCCCAAAGAGATAGGAAAAAGGAAGGAGAGGAACTATATGTACAAAAACATTTATAACAGCTCTTTTTTGTGTTGACAAAGAATTGGAAAGTGAGGGGATGCTCATCAATTGGAAAGTGGCCGAACAATTTGTGATATATGATTGTGATGGAAGATTATTGTGTTATAAGAGAGAATAAGCAGTATTCTTTCACAAAAAGCTGGAAAGACTCTCATGAATGTGAATGAGCAGAACCAGAAGAACAGTGTACACAGTAACAGTAATTTTGTATACTGATCAACTGAATGACTAAGCTATCTTCAGCAATACAATGACCAAAGACAATTCTGAAGGACTTAATGATGAGAAATATACACCTTCAGAGAGTCAACTGAGCCAGGATACAGATTGAAGTATACTTTTTGTATTTTATTTTTCTTGGGACTTTCTGTCTGCTTTCTTTCATAACAAAACTAATATGGAAATGTGTTTTTATGATTGCAAATGCATTGCCTATATCAAGTTGTTTGCCTTTTCAATGAGGAGGGAGGGGGAAAAGAAATAGAAGATATTTGGAACTTAAATTTTTTTTAAAATGTTAAAAATTGTTTTTAACACAAGTTGAAAAAATAAAATTTTATTAAAATGTTAAGTAACACACACACACACACACACACACACACACACACAAAACCTAGCTATGTGACCTTGGGCAAGTCACTTAACCCCAATTGCCCTCCAAAAAAGCAAAAGTAAAAAAAATGCTATTTGTTGAATCTATGGAAAGGGCAGTGGGGAGGAATATTGAGGGAAAGTATAAAGATTTAAAAAAAGATATCAATAAAAACTTGTTAAAAAATTAGAATTGAGCAAGTGGAAGGTAGTGACTCCATAAGATTCCAAGAAATAACAACAACAACAACAACAAAAGTCAAAACAACTGACCCATGTAGGAAACCTATCAAGGAGAGATAACTTAGAAACCATTGGACAAGTTGAAAGTCTTGATCAAATAAAGAGCCTAAACATCATATATTAAGCAATTCTAAAGGAAGATGTCCCCAGTATCTTTGATCCAGTGGGTGAAAATAGAAATTGAAGCAATCTACCTATTGTTTCCTAAAAGAGATCCCAACATGAAAACTCCCAGGAATATTATAACCAAATTCCAAAGCTCCCAGGTCTGAGGAGCAGATATTGCCAGCATCCAGAAAGAAACAATTTAAATATAATGGAACCATAGTCAGGATATTAAAAAATTTAACAGCTTCTGTATTAAAGGATTTAAAGGCTTATAATGTGATATTCCAGGGGGCAAAGGAACTAGGATTACAACCAAGAATCACCTCCCCAGCAAAACTGAGTATAATTCTTCCAGCAAAAAATAGATATTTCATGAAATAAAGGACTTTAAAATATTCTTGATGACAAGATTAGAGCTGAATAGAAAAGTTTACATGCAAACACAAGACTCCAGAGAAATACAAAAAGGTAAACATGCTAAAGTAATCATAAGAGAGTCAGTAAAGTTAAACTGTTTCCACTGCAATAGAGACATAAGGCATGAGTGTGAGTCAATTATATTGTGATGCTCTCCAAAATAAAATGAAGGAGTGAGAAAGAGGGATGCACTGGAAGATGGGAAGGGAGAGATAGAATGGGTAAAATTTTCTCACATAAAAGATGTATGGAGGGGCGGCTAGGTGGTGCAGTGAGTAAGAGAGCTGGCCTCGGAGTTTGGATGACCCGAGATCGAATCCGGCCTCAGAAAATGAGCACCCACACACAAATAATGACTGGCCGTGTAACCTTGTGCAAGTTACTTAACCCCAATTGCTTAAAAAAAAAAGATGTATGGAAAGAAGAGTTTTGTAGTGGAGGAGAAAATGGAGAGGGGTGGCAGGAAAAGCCTGAACCTCAATCTCATTGCAATTGGCTCAATGAAGAAAGTGTGTGTGTGTGTGTGTGTGTGTGTGTGTGTGTGCGCGCATGTGTGCACACGAGTGAGCACATGTGTATACGTATACATGTGTATGCATGTGTATATATATATATATATATATATAAAACTCACTTGGGTATCAAAATCTGTCTTAATAGAGTTGTTGGGAGAAGGATGATAAAAGGGAGGGTAGACTAAAAGATGCAGTTCTCAGAAGCAAAATAGACTTAGGAGGATGAACAGAATAAAAAAAAATAGGATGGAAAGAAATGCATAGTTAGTAATCATAGATGTGAATGGGATGAACGCACCCATAAAACAAAGGGGGATAGCAGAATGAACTAGAAACCAGAATCCAACAGTGTACTGTGTACAAGAGAAATACTTGAAACAGAAACACACACAGAGAGAATTAAATGACTGGTTCAGAATCTATGTTAATTCAACTGAGGTTAAAAAAAATCCTGCTGATGAAGCAAAAAACAACAACAACAACAGACAATTTAAAAGAAATAATCAAAGAAACTCCATTGTGCTGAAAAGTATAATAGACAATAAAGTAATATAAAAATTTTAAGACAAATTTATCTGATTAAAGCCTCATTTCTCAAAAACACAGGAACTTTGAGTTACATTTATAAAAATAAGAGCCAATCCCCAAATCATAAAATGATCAAAGGATATAAACAGGCACTTTTCAAAAGAAGAAATCACAGCTAACTATAGGCCTAAGAAAAAAGCTTTAAATCATTATTGATTATAGAAATGCAAATTAAAACAACCCTGAGGTATCAGCTCACAGATATCAGGCATGACAAATGCTGGAGGGAATGAGGAAAAATAGGTACATTGATAAATTTTAGAGTTGTGAACAGTTCCAGGCATTCTAGGAAATAATTTGGAAATACACCAAAAGGACCAGAACATTGTGCAAACCCTTTGACCCAGCAATGCTACTACTAGGTCTGTACACCAAAAGTATATTTTAAAAAAGACTGATATGAAAATATTCATAGCAACACTTTTTGTAGTGGCAAAGAACTGTAAATTGAGGGGATGTGCATCAATTGGGAAATTACTGAACAAATTGTGGTATATGATTGTGAAGAAGTATTATTGTGCTATGAGAAATGACAAGCAGGATTCTTTCAAAAATATATGGAAAGTCTTGCAAGAACCAATGCAAAGGGAAGTGAGCAGAACCAAGAGAACAGTGTACATAGTAACAGTAATTTTGTATACTGATCAACTGTGGATGACTAAGCTACTCTCAGCAATGAAACATTCTAAAATAATTCTGAAGGACATAATGATGAAAAATCCTATTCCCATCCAGGGAAAGAGCTGATGGAATTAGAATGCAATTTGAAACATATGTTTTATACTTTCTTCATTTTTCTTTTTCCCCCCTTTCTTGTTAAATGTTATGTTTATTTTTAGTTTACATCATTCATTTCCACAAGGTTTAGAGTTACAAATTTTCTCCTTATCTTTCCCCCACCCACCACCCCAAAACAGTGATCCCACTGTATACCCCCTCCCCCAATCTGCTCTTTCCTATGTCCTCCCCCATACTCCCTCTGACTTTCTGGTAGGGAAAGATAGATCTCCATACCCCAGTGCCTGTATATCTTATTTCCCAGTTGCGTGTAAAATATGTATGTATACATATATATTTAAACATTTGACTTTAAAACTTTGAATTCCAGATTATATCCATTCCTCCTTTGTGACCCACCTTTCCTGGGAAGATAAGCAATTCAATATAGGTTGTAAATGTGTAGTTATGCAAAACATTTCCATAGTGGATATATTGTGAAAGACTGATTATATTTCCCTCCATCCTATCCTGCCCCCCATTTGTTCTATTTTCTGCTTTGACCCTGTCCTTTTCAAAACTGTGTGCTTCTAACTTCCCTCCCCCTTAACCTTTCCTCCTCTCCATCATCCCCACTCTCATTCCCTTTCCCCCTACTCTCCTGTAGGGCAAGATGTCCAATTTGGTGTGTATGTCATTCCCTCCTTAAGCCAAATTCAATGAGAGTAAGGTTGACCCATTCCCTTTTGCCTTCCTGTTCTTCCCCTCCATTGTAACCATTTTCCCTTGCCTCTTCTATATGACATAGCTTACCCCATTCTGTCTCTCCCCATCTCCTCTCATATTCCTCTCTCACCTCTTAATTTCACCTTTTAAGTATCATCCCTTCCTATTAAATTGGTCCTGTGCCCTCTATCTATATATACCTGTAAACATATATATACACATTAACATATATATTCATACACCCATATACCCTCCAATATAGACACACACACACACACACACACACACACACACACACACACACACACACACATATATATATATATATATATATATATATATATATATATATATATATATATATTTCTATTCCCTTCAACTATTTTCATACTAAGAAAAGTTTCATCAGTTACAATTATCATTTTTCCATGTAGGAATGTAAATAGTTCAACTTTGATAAATTCCTTGTGATTTTGTTTTCCTGTTTACCTTCTCATGCTTCTCTTGCTTCTTATGTCTGAATGTCAGATTTTCTATTCAACTCTGGTTTTTTCATCAAGAATACTTGACAATCCTTTATTCCACTGAATGACCATATTTTCCCCTGAAACATAATACTCAGTTTTGCTGGGTAAGTGATTCTTGGTTTTAATCCCAGCTCCTTTGCCCTCCAGAATATCATATTCCAAGCCCTTCAATCCCTCAGTGCAAAAACCTCCAGATCCTGTGTTAGCCTGATTGTGTTTCCACAATATTGAAATTTTTTCTTCCTGGTTGCTTGTAATATTCTCTCCTTGATCTGGGAATTCTGGAACCTGGCTACAATATTCCTAGGAGTTTTCTTTTTGGGATCTTTTTCAGGAGGTGATCTGTAGATTCTTTCAACCTCTATTTTGCCCTCTGGTTCTAAAACATCAGGGCAATTTTCCTTGAGAATTTCTTGGAGGATGATTTCTAGATTCTTTCTTTGATCATGGCTTTCAGGTAGTCCAATAATTTTTAAGTTATCTCTCCTGGAAATATTTTTCAGGTCAGTGGTTTTTCCAATGAGATATTTTAGATTGCCTTCTATTTTTTCATTTGTTTGGATCTGTTTTGTGCCATCTTGAGTTCTCATAAAGTCACTAGCTTCCATTTGCTACAATCTAATTCTGAAGGAATGATTCTCTTCAGTGAGCTTTTAAGATTCTTTTTCCATCTGGCAAATTTAGCTTTTTAAGGCATTCTTCTCCTCATTGGCTTTTTTAGCCTCTTTTGCCATTTGAGTATGGCAAAGGAGGTGTTGTTTTCTTCAGTCAGGTTGTTGAATGTCATTTCATACTTTTCTTGCATCATTTCATTTCTCTTCCCAATTTTTCCTCCACTTCTCTCAGTTGGTTTTCAAAATCCTTCTTAAGCTCCTCTATGGCCTGTAACCAACTTATATTTTTCTTTGGTGCAGGAGTTCTTACTTTTCTGCCTTCCTCCTGTTCCATGCTTTGTTACATTTTGTCCCCCAAATAGGAGTCTAATATCAGATTGCTGTGCTTTCTTTGCTTCCTTTGCTTTGTCATGTTGTAACTCAATTACTTGACTTTTGAGCTTTTTGCCACAGTAGAACTCTGCTACCAGAGAAGGGAGATTTATCCCAATAGCTGGGCTTTTTGTAGCTGCTGGAGCTATTAGCTAGGTGCTCTCTCTGAAAGCTCCACACACTCTGGCAAACTGGTTATGCACTCCAGGACCTCCACCCTAGACAGTGATCCACATCCATGCAGGTTAAAGCAAGAGTGATTACCCCTCAGCCTGGTAGCTTTGTCCCCCTACAATCTCCAGGTTAGCAGCTCTGAAGAAGCGAGATGACGGTGGCTGCACAGCCGCCACTCCTCAGCTGCTTCTCCCTCCAGGAGATAAAGGCCGGACTAGACTCCCGAACTCCTGGTTCCCAAAGTCCACACTCCACTGACCTTTTCACTTTGTCCTTAGCATCTATAGGTTGATAATTCTCAAAACTGCCACAGCTGCTGGTGACCTGAAGTCTCTCTAGCCAGTGGCTGGTTGTGATCACCATGAGGCTAAAACCTCCAGCCCATGTGGGGCTGGTCTGGGCTCCCAACATGCTGTGCTGGCCTCTTCCTGCTGGCCTGCTGGCCTGTCTCCAGTGGGAAGTTTGCTTCTCTCTGTCATTTTGTGGGTTCTGTAGCTTCAAAGTTTGTTCAGAGTAATTTTTTACATGTATTGGAGGAGGCGGAAGTGGGAGCTGTGTGGAAGTCCTGTTTCTACTCTACCATCTTGCCTTAGCCATCCACTATCTCTCTCCTTCAGCAAGGCCCTTTTCCTCATTGGGTCACAGCTGCCTCCCTTATCAAATGAGGAAACTGGATTAGAATCTAATCCAACAAATCCCCTTAATAAAAGAATTTGTTGGGGAGCAGAGCCAAGATGGTGGAGTAAAAGCAAGAACTTACTTGAGCTCACCCCCAATTGCCTCAAATACCTGTAAAAAATTACTTGAAACAAATTTTAGAGCTACAGAACTCACAAAATGACAGAATGAAATATATCTCCAGCAAAGGGCAGCCTGACAAACTGACAGGAAGGATCTATTGCACAAGGCTGGGAGCAGAGCAAAGTTCCACATGGGCCATGCCAACACAGACTGGTGGCACAGATCTGCTGGAGCTGACATCAGGGGATTGAATCACTGACAGTTGTGGTAGTTTCCAGACTTCTCACCCCTAAATGTCAAAAAGAAGGTTAAATATTAGTGGGGAAACTGTTGCAGCTGGGTGAGGGAAGAGTATGGTCTTCCCCCTGCCCCTAGGGCAGCAGAGGTGGCACTGGCCACAACTGCTGTCTTGGCAGATGTGGGGACCAGGCAGTTGACCAGAGGACAATTGCAAGAATCTCTCTATTGGTGCTGAGGCAGGATTCTCTTGCTTTGCCCTGCTTGGATATGGGTTGCAGTCTTGGGTGAGGAGTGCTGGCATGGCAGAGTTTATTGAGGCTGTTAAAAGGCAGTCTCAAGAAGCTCTTACAACAGCTGTGCAACACCCCAGAAATTTGGGACACAATACTCTCTACTCTGGAAGCAGAGTTCTCTCATGGCAAAGAGCTCAAAAGTTAAGTATTCAGCTGGCAAGATGAGCAAACAGAAACAGAAATCAGACTATAGAATCTGTTTTGTTTTGTTTTGTTTTGGTGACAAAGAGGATCAAAACATAGAACCAGAAGATAACAAAGTCAAAACTCCAGCATCAAAAACCTCCAAGAAAAATATGAATTGGTAATAGTTCGTGGAAGAGCTCAATAAGGATTTGAAAATCAAGTAAGAGAAGTAGAGAAAAAATTGGGAAGAGAAATGAGAGTGATGAAAAAAATGATGAAAAATTATAACGGCCTGCTAAATGAGACCCACAAAATACTAAAGAAAATAACACCTTAAAAATAGACTAACTCAAATGGCAAAAGAGGTCCAAAAAACTAATGAGGAGAAGAATGGCTTAAAAAGCTGAATTGTCCAGAATGAAAAGGAAGTGCAAAAGCTCACCGAAGAAAATAATTTCTTCAAAATTACATTGGAAGCTAATGACTATATGAAAACTCAAGATGGTATAAAACATATCCAAACAAATGAAAAAAATAGAAGGCAATATGACATATCTCATTGAAAAAACCACTGACCTGAAAAATAGATCCAGGAGAGATAATGTAAAAATTATTGAACTACTTAAAAACTATGATCTAAAAAAGAGCTTAGACATCCTCTTTCAAGAAATTCTCAAGGAAAATTGCCCTGATATTCTAGAACCAGAGTGAGAAATAGAAATGGAGAGAATCTACCAATTGCCTCTTGAAAATGTTCCCACAAAGAAGTCTCCTAGGAATATTATAACCAAATTCCAGATTTCCCAGGTCAAGCAGAAAATATTACAAGCAATCAAGAAGAAACAATTTGAGTATTGTGGTAACACAATCAGGATAACACAAGATCTAGCAGCTTCTACATTAAGGGACTGAATGGCTTGGAATTTGATATTATGAAGGTCAAAGGGGCTATTATTAAACCAAGAATCACCTATCCAGCAAAACTGAGTATAATAAATACTTCAGGGGAAAATATGTATATTCAATGAAATAGAGGACTTTCAAGCATTCTTGATGAAAAGACCAGAGCTGAACAGAAAATTTGACTTTCAAATACAAGAATGAAGAGAAACATGAAAAGGTGAACTGGAAAGAGAAATCATAAAGAACTTATTAAAGTCGAACTATTTATATTCTTACATGGAAAGATGACATTTATAACTCATGAGACTTTTCTCAGTATGAGGATAGTTGAAGGGAATGTGTGTATGTATATATGTATATGTATGCATATATGTGTATATATAAATATATATGCATATATATGTATGTATAGGTGGGTGTATGTATATATGTATGTATGTGTGTATATGGGTGTACACATATACATAGACAGAGGGCCCAGGGTGAGTTGAATATGAATGGATGATATCTAAAAAGTAAAATTAAGAGGTGAGAGAGGAATATATTGTGAGAAGGAGAAAGGTGAGAGATAGAATAGAGTAAATTATCTCACATAAAAGAGGCAAGAGAAAGCTGTTACAATGGAGGGGAAGAGCAGGGAGGTGAAAGGGAATGGGTTAACCTTACTCCCATTGGATTTTGCTTAAGGAGAGAATAAGATACACACTCAATTGAGTATCTTACCTTACTGGAAAGTAGGGGAAAAGGGAATGAGAGGGAGGTATAATAGAAGGGAGGGCAGATTAGAGGAGTGGGTAGTCAGAAGCAAACACTTTTAAAAAGGGACTGAGTCAAAGGAGAAAAAGAGAACAAATAGGAGGGTGGGATAGGATGTAGGGAAATATAGTTAGTCTTTTATAATATGACTACTATGGAAATGTTTTGCATAACTACACATGTATAACTTATATTGAATTGTTTGTCCTCTCAATGGGGGTAAGTGAGGAGGGAAGAAGAACTCAAAGTTTTAGAAACCAATGTTTAAAAAATTGTTGTAACATGCAACTGGGAAATAAGATATATGGGAAATGGGGTATAGAAATCCGTCTTGCCCTACAAGAAAAGCAGGGGTAAGGGGGTAAGGGAAGGAATAAGGGAAATATATGAGAGGGCAGATTGGGGTAAGAAGTAATCAGTATGCTTACCATCTTGGGGTAGGGGTAGGGGAGTTATGGGGAGAAAATTTGAAACTCAAAATCTTGTGGAAATGAATGTTGAAAATTAAAAATAAGGTTACAGGCGAGCATCAGCCTTCTGCCACACTCTTACCTCTGAGAGCCTAGGTCCAAACCCTACAAGTTAAGGAATCCTGGGGAAAAAAACCCTATCCAAACTGAAAAAAGCACCTGTAGACAACCCCTCATTTGCCCTTGTTCCATCTCCAAGCTTTTTGGTGGCATTTGAAAGGTAGAGTATAGAAAATAAGATTTAAAAATTCTTATTTTTCATTTTTATAGGATAATAGAATCAGAGAAATGATAGATTTAATATTCAGGAGACATATATTTCTTAATATGACCAGTGTGGGAATTTGTTTTGCTTCATCATACATATTTATTATGAGTTCCAATACAGAGAAGCAGATAGAGTGATGGATAGAATGTTGGGCCTGGAATCAAGAAGATTAGAGCTCAAATCTGGCCTCAGGCATTTAGTTGTGTGACACTGAGAAAATCACTTAACTTTTATTTGCCTCAGTTTTCTCATCTGTTAAATGGGGGTAATAATAGCACCTACCTCTCAGGGTTCTAGTGAGGATACAAGAAAATAATATCTATAAAACAAAGAAACAAAAAAAGGATTTGTTCTGTAAAACTTGGAGTCAGTCAAAAGACCACAACCAAGGACATAGAAGGCCACATGTGACCTCCAAGCCACAAATTCTCTAGCCCTGGATTAGACAAAACCAAAGGTCTTTTCCAGTTCTTTACTTAGGATCCTATCTTTAAAGTCTTTTCCTCAGAGGAAACAGGGAAATTGCATCTTGGATAGAGCAGTGAGCCTGCAGTCAGGAAGTCATGAATTCAAATCTATCTTTAGATATAAACTGTGTGACTTTGGACAAGCCATTAAATCTCTGTCTACCTCAATTTTTTTAAACTACAAAATGAGGATAATGATAGATTTTATCTCGGGGTAGTTACATGGTGCAGTGAATAGAGCACCAGCCCTGGAATCAGGAGGACCAGAGTCCAAATGTGACCTCAGATAGTTGACACACTTACTAGCTGTATGGCCTTGGGCAAATCACTTAACCCCAATTGCCTTGCCTTCTTCCCTCAAAATAAAATAGATTCCATGTTGCTGTAAGGATAAAATTCAACAATCTTTATAAAGCACTTGTAACACTGTAGCTGTTTAATAAATAGTTGTTCCCCACTCCTTTACCTTCTAACTCCATGTGGTCAGGTGATTCAAAATCGACACACAGCCACCCCCTACCTCCACGCAAATCACCTACCACCAAGAAACTTTATCTCTGCTGTACTGTTCTTATTGCATCTTTGGCTCCTGGGACCCATTCCTTCAAAACTAGCCTTTCTTGTGATTCCCAAATGTTTATTAATGCAAGACAGTTACTAAACTCTAGTGCTGATGTGGTAATAGAAGAGGCCAGTCTTCCTGGCTCCACATTCCTTGACTGAGAAACAACAGAGGGTTGCCCACAGATAATACTGGAAAAGTGGACCCAAGAAATTCCCAACCTAGAAGGAACTGAAAGAAGGAAGTCATACATTGGGTCTACAGTGCCCTAAAAATAATCTATAAAACTCAATGTAACATGGTCCCAGAAACACTTGGATTCAGGAGTTAACAGGATCTCTCAAGAACATGATCACAACAGAAACAAACATGTGACCCCACTCTCTGTGTATTTGCAGAGTGGGGCCATGTGCTCACTGTAGTCATGTACCCTTAGTTTCTGTGCTGGAGTTCCTGAATCCTCAGAGGTCTTTGATGCCTGTATGTCTTTGGTGGTCACAGGCAGTATGAGGGGGTAATTATGTCTTTGTAAAGTGTGAAACTCAATAAATGTGATAGGGACTGAACCTATGATTTACCTGGGGCAGGGGGCCCCCAGTGAGGAACTTCCTCCCACAATGTGGGCCATCAGTTTCTCTACACTTTGTAATCTAGAGAGCTGACTGGGGCCTCTGAGCAGTTAAGTGACTTGCTCAAAGTCACATGTGGCCTTTTATGTCCTTGGGTGTGGCCTTTTGACTGATTCCAAGTTTTACAGAACAAATCCTTTTTTTTTTGTTTCTTTGTTTTATAAATATTATTTTCTTTTATACTCATTAGAACCCCGAGAGGTAGGTGCTATTATTACCCCACATTTAACAGATGAGAAAGCTGAGGCAAATAAAAGTTAAATGATTTTCTCAGTGTCACAAAACTAAATGCCTGAGGCCAGATTTGAACTCTAGTCTTCTTGACTCCAGGTCAACATTCTATCCACCCCTCTCTCTATCTGCTTCTCTGACTTGCTCAGTCAGAATGTGTCAGAGACAGAACTCAGACCCAGGTCGTCCTGTTTCTGAGATCAGCTTTCTCTCCCTACATGAGGATACCACTCTATATATAGGCACCACTATCATCATCATCATCACCATCATCATCATTTTTATTATTAGAGGTAATAAATGGTGTGGTAGCTAGAAAGTTAGCCTTGGAGTCAGGAAGACCTGGGTTCAAATTATGCCTCTGACTCATACTAGGCAAGTCACAAAATCTCTCAGACAACTCTCTACAGCTGCAGGTTACGGGACAGTTACTTGCTGAATTGCTTTAGTAAGAATTCTCTATTTCAGAGATGTTAGATACACAGCCTATGGGCCTCATGTGGCTCACAACATTCCCTAGTGTGGCCTGAATCAGATTAAAATATAATTGGGGAATATTTAACAAAATAAACAAAAATACAATAAAAAAGAAAATGTTGCATTTTCAACCTGTCAATATGTAGCCTTAGAGATTCTTATGTACTCATTATTGGCCTCCATTTCTATTTTTTTTGAATGCTTTATTAACTTCTGGTTTACATCATTCATTTCCTTTAGATTTTGAGTTACAATTTTTCCCCATTTTCCCCCTACCAATGACCCCAGAATAGCAGTCCCACAGGATTTCACCTCATCCAATATGCTCTCTCCCATCTCTTCTCCCATACCCCCTTTGACATTTCCAGTAGGGCAAGGTGAATCCCCGTGCCACAATGCTTTCACATCTTATCTCCTAATTATATGTAAAATAGTATTAATAATAGTATTTATAGGGGGCAGAGCCAAGATGGCAGAGTAGAAACAGCTCATCCAAGCCTCTCTGCCCCCACATTCCCCCCAAACGATGGAAAAGGGGACTCTGAGCAACTTCTGGAGCCCCAGCACCCACAGAACGACACAAAGAAGCTAAACTCCCGCTGAGGACAGCCCAGCAGCCCTGCAGGAAGGACCAGCGCAGCGGTCTGGGACCTGGCAGCGTGCAGTGCGCAGAGCACAGGAGCCGAGCGGAGCCCAGCCCAGGTCCGCATGAGCCGAGGTTTTAGCCCCAGGGCGGCAGGGCCAGCAGCCAGCTGGAGGAACCCCAGAACACCAGGAGCTGTGGCGACCCCAGAATTATCAACATAGACTTGCCTGGGACAAAGTAAGAGGTTAGTGTCCTATGGACTTTGGGACTGGTATTAGGGAATGCGTCGGCTCCCTCCCCTGGGGGCTAGAAGCCGCTGAGGACAAACGCCATTTTGTAGTTTTCAGAGGCAGCTCCCGCTCCCAGCCTGCAAATTTGTAGGGAGATCCAGCGATCAGTCTTGGGGGGTAATCGCTCTTGCTTTAACCTCCCTGGATCTGGATTGTGATCTAGGGTGGAAGTCGTGGGTGGGTTTACAGCTTGCCAGAAACGGAAGTTGCCCCCCACACGTTCGGGACGAAAATTCCTCTATCTGGCCTTAAAGCCATAGTGTGGCAACAAGCCCAAAAGTCAAGCAATTAAGTGGCAACATGCCAAGGCAAAGGAAACAGAAAAATGCAACCCTAGACTCCTATTTTGGGGGCATAGAGCAGGAAAAGGACTGTGAGGTCAGAAGTCCTGCTCCAAAAGCCCCAGGGGAAAACATGAGCGGGTTGCAGGCCATAGAGGACCTTAAGAAGGACTTTAAAAATCAAATAAGAGAAGTGGAGGAAAAATTGGAAAGAGAAATGAGAAGGATGCAGGAAAAGTATGAAATGAGGGTCAACAGCCTGACTGAGGAAAACAACACCTTAAAAAATAGACTAACTCAAATGGCAAAGGAGGCCCAAAAGGGCAATGAGGAGAAGAATGCCTTAAAAAGTCGAATTTGCCAGATGGAAAAATAATCTCAAAAGTTCACTGAGGAGATTCATTCCTTCAGAGTTAGACTGGAGCAAATGGAAGCTAATGACTTTATGAGAAATCAAGATGCTGTTAAGCAGATCCAAACAAATGAAAGATTAGAAGGCAATGTGAAATATCTCATGGGAAAAACCACTGACCTGGAAAATAGATCCAGGAGAGACAATTTAAAAATTATTGGACTACCTGAAAGCCATGATCAAAGAAAGAACCTAGAAATCACCCTTCAAGAAATTCTCAAGGAAAACTGCCCTGATGTTTTATATCCAGAGGGCAAAATAGAGGTTGAAAGAATCCACAGATCACCTCCTGAAAAAGACCCCAAAAAGAAAACTCCCAGGAATATTATAGCCAGGTTCCAGAATCCCCAGATCAAGGAGAAAATACTTCAAGCAGCCAGGAAGAAACAATTTCAATATTGTGGAAACACAATCAGAATAGCCCAGGACCTGGCAGCTTCTACACTGAGGGATCGAAGGACATGGAATATGATATTCCAGAGGGCAAAAGAACTGGGAATGAACCCAAGGTTCACCTACCCAGCAAAACTGAGTATTTTGTTTCAGGGGAAAATATGGTCATTCAGTGGAATAGAGGACTTTCAAGCATTCTTGAGGAAAAAACCAGAGTTGAATAGAAAATTTGACATCCAGACACAAGAAGGAAGAGATGCCTGAGAAGGTAATCAGGGAAAAGAAATCAAAAGGAACTTATCAAAGTTGAACTATTTGCATTCCTATATGGAAAAGCAGTAACTGTGACTGATGAGATCTTTCTCACTATGAAAATAATGGAAGAAGGGGGTGTGGTCATATGAATACACATGTGAGTGTGTGTGTATATGGTTACAGTTATATATGGATAGAGGGCATAAGTTAAATTTGTTGGGAAGGGAGAATACTCAAGGGATGAAATTATGAGGTGAGAGAGGAAAGTGGCAAGAGGAGATGGGGAGAGACAGGGTAGTGTAAACTATACTATGCAGAAGAAGCAAGGAGAAGTGGTTGCAAAAGAGGGGGAGAATAAGGAAGGCTAAAAAGGCAAAACCACATTCAAACTGAATTTGGTTCAGGGAGAAAATGACATACATAGTAAATGGGATATCTCAACCTGCAGCAGGATAGGGGGAAGGGGGATGGGAGGAGGGATGATGGATGGGAGGGCATCCTTGGGGTGAGGGGAGGTTGGAAGTACCCACTATAGAAGAGGGACAGGATCATGTAGGGAATGGACCAGGTGGGGGGTGGGATGAGTGGGAGGGAATTATAAGCAGCCTTGTACAATATATCTACTATGATAATGTTTTGCATAGCTAGACATGTACAACATATACTGAATTACTTATCTCCCAAGAGGGAATGGGTGACAAGGGAGGAAGGAAATGGATCTGAAATTCGAGGTCATAACATTAAATGTTTCAAATATATATAAATACTATTATTAATACTCTTTTGCTTGTAATAGGGAGATAAGATGTGCAGGCATTGGGATGCAAAGACTCACCTTCCTCTAATGGAAAAGTCGATGGGGGTATGGGAGAAGGTAGGGGAGAGAGCAGATTGGAGGAAGCGATATCTTGTGGGACTACTATTCTGGGAGGTTGGGTAGGGGAATAATGGGGGGAAAATGATTGTAACTCAAAATCTGGTGGAAATGAATGATGTAAAACAGAAGTTAATAAAGCATTTGTTTAAAAAAAAAGAAAAAAAATAAAAAAAATAATAGTATTTATATATTTTTAAAACATTTGATGTTAAAATTTCGAATTCCAGATTCATTCTCTTCCTCCCTTGTCACCCACCCTTACTGGGAATATAAGTAATTCAGTATATGTTGTACATGTGTAGCTATGCAAAACATAGATATATTATAAAAGACTGACTATATTTCCCTTCCTCCTATCCCACCTCCCACCTGGTCCACTCCCCACTTTGATCCTGTACCTTTTCAAAAGTGGGTGCTCCCAATTTCCCTCCCCCCAGTATGCCCTCCCTTCCATCATCTACCCTCCCATCTCTCTCCCCCCCACTCTCCTGTAGGGTGAGATACCCCATTTAGTATGTATGTCATTCTCTCCCTGAGCCAAATTCAATGAGAATAAGGTTTTGCCTTTTTGTTCTTCCCCTCCCCTGCAACCAGTTTCCCTTGCCTTTTTTACATGAGATAGTTTATCCCATTCTGTCTCTACCCATATCCTCTGGTTATGTTCCTCTTTCACCTCTCAATTTCATCCCTTAAGTATCATCTCTTCCCATTAAATTCGACCTGTGCCCTTTATCTATGTACACCTGTAAACATATATACACACATTCACATACGTATTCATATGCCTATATACCCTTCTTCAGCTATTTTCATACTGAGAAAGGTTTCACCAGTTACAGTTATCGTTTTTCCATGTAGGAATGTAAGTAGTTCAACTTTGATAAGTTCCCTGTGATTTATTTTCCCTGTTTACTTTCTTAAGCATCTCTTGATTCCTGTGTCTGAATGTCAAATTTTCTATTCAACTCTAGTTTTTTCCTCAAGAATACTTAAAAGTCCTCTATTCCACTGAGTGACCATATTTTCCCCTAAAACATGATACTCAGTTTTGCTGGGTAGGTGATTCTTGGTTTTAATCCCAGTTCCTTTGCCCTCCAGAATATCATATTCCATGCCCTCTGATCCCTCAGTGTAGAAGCTGCCAGATCCTGAGTTACCCTGATTGTGTTTCCACAATATTGAAATTGTTTCTTCCTGGCTGATTGTAATATTCTCTCCTTGATCTGGGAATTCTGGAACCTGGCTACAATATTCCTAGGAGTTTTCTTTTGGGGATCTTTTTCAGGGGGTGATTGGTGGATTCTTTCAACCTCTATTTTGCCCTCTGGTTCTAAAACATCAGGGCAATTTTCCTTGAGAATTTCTTGAAGGATGATTTCTAGATTCTTTCTTTGACCATGGTTTTCAGGTCGTCTGATAATTTTTAGATTATCTCTCCTGGAAATATTTTCCAGGTCAGTGGTTTTTTCCATGAGATACTTCACATTGCCTTATATTCTTTCATTTGCTTGGATCTGCTTAATAGCATCTTGATTTCTCATAAAGTCACTAGCTTTCATTTGCTCCAGTCTAATTCTGAAGGAATGATTCTCCTCAGTGAGCTTTTGAGATTCTTTTTCCATCTGGCAAATTCGGCTTTTTAAGGCATTCTTCTCCTCATTGCCTTTTTGAGCCTTTTTTTTTTTTGTCATTTTAAGGTGTTATTTTCCTCAGTCAGGCTGTTGACTCTTATTTCATACTTTTCTTTCATCTTTCTCATTTCTCTTCCCAATTTTCCCCCACTTCTCTTATCTGCTTCTTAAGGTCCTCTATGGCCTGTAACCAGCTCGTATTTTCATTTGGGGCTTTTGGCGCAGGATTTCTGACCTTACAGTCCTCTTCCTGTTCCATGCTTTGATCCTCTTTGCCCCTAAAATAGGAGTCTAATGTTGAATTTTTCTGTTTATTTTGTTCCCTTTGCCTAGGTATGTTGCCACTCAATTACTTGACTTTTGGGCTTGTTGCCATAGTAGGACTCTGCCACCAGCCAGGGGAGCTCCCATATCAAAAGCTGGGGTTTTCTCAACTGCTGGAGTTATTAGTTAGGTGGGCTCTGTGAAGCCCACATACACTCTGGCAAGCTGGTCACAGACCCCAAGGCCTCCACCCCAGACTGCAATCCAGATCCAAGAAGGGTAAAGCAAGAGAGATTCCCGCCCCCCCCCCCCCGAGACTGATTGCCAGATCCCCCTACCATCTGCAGTCCAGGAGCTGAAGCTGCAATGTGTCAATGTGGCTCAAAGTGCACAAGCTGTGCTGGCTCCTCAGTGGCTTCTTGCACCCAGGCGAAGAAGCTGACTCACTCTCCCAACCAGTCCCAAAGTCCACAGGGAGCTAATCTCTCACTTTGTCCTAGGCATCTATGTTTTGATAATTCTGGAAATACCACAGCTGCTGGTGTTCTGGGGTCCCTCCAGCTGGATGCTGGTCTGGCTGCCCTGGGGCTAAAATCTCTGACTCAGGCGGGCCTGGGCTTTGCTCCCAGAGTGCTGTGCTGGCCACTCCCTGCAAGGCTGCTGGGCTGTCCTCAGTGGGAGGTTAACGTCTCTGTGTCATTTTGTGGGTTCTGGAGCTCCAGAGGTCGTTCAGAGTACCCCTTTTACATAATTTTGAAGTGGTGTGGTGGGCCGGACCTCCATGGAAGTGCTGTTTCTACTCCACCATCTTGACTCCACCCCCCAGCCTCCATTTCTATTTCAGTTTGATACCACTGCCTCATACCAGCAGGTCCAGATGCCTATTGTCATGGGATCCTTAGTTCAAGGAGACTTTCCAACATTATATACACTTTAAACAAAATTAAGCAATATGAAGCAACATTAAACACATTAGCACTTCAAATACTTAGGACATACAGTCATAGGACTACAGGTTTAGGCTAGAAGGGCCCTTAAAAGTCATTGAGTCCTGCCATCTCATTTTACAGCTGAGGAAACTGAGGCCCCTGAGAAGTTAATTGACCTTTCCAGAGTCACACAACTAGTAAGAATATGAGGTAGGATTTGAACTCAGGTTTTGCTGGGTCTCAGCCTAGCTCTCTGCCCAACCTAGGCCATGATGTTGCAGAATATCAAATCTCAGGGATCTCCTGTTGGAGTCAGAGTATACCTAGGATTGAAAATAGGACAGTTGTTCCCACAGATCCTGGGGCTAAAGACACAGAATCCTGGCTTCTCTCTTCTGGCCATAGTCCTCCAGTTCTCAGGGCAGAGAGACACAAAATGAAAGCTAATATATGCTGTTTAAGTGTTTTTATTTAGAATAGCTACAATCAAGGTAAGGGTGACTGGATGGGCAGGTAGAAAGCAGGTTTTTAGGCTCAAAAGCAGGATACATCCAGGCATCTTTCCTAAGTGGCTTCTGAGAGGTGTGACTTAGAGCTGGAATGACCTATCAGTGGCTCCACCTTCAGGCAAAGACCACTTTCTGCTCTGAGAATAATTTCTGTCTTCCTTCGAACAGGGTGTTTATCAGGTAGAATTCGGAACCTCAGTAGGGTGAGGGCCAGCACAACCTTCATCTCAGACATGGCGAAGTTCTGCCCAATGCAGTTCCTGCTCAAGGGAGGAGGGCCTGGCAATTCCCACACCTTGACCCCAGGCTGTTTCTAGGGTCCTTCCATGCTGAGATTGAGCCTCTAGCTCCTTTATTAGGACATGGGAACAGGGCCCTTGTTGGACATAGTTCCCCACAGTGATCTATAGGGGGCAAAAACACCACCTGGGGAGGTCAGGGAGAGGGGTGGGGAAAGAATTGACTTACCTGGGTCCAGCTGAGAAGGGTATAAAAGCCAGGGGTGAAATCTTTTGGGTATTGTTGATGTCAAAGCGATATGGATCATAAACCTAGAGTGTTGACAGGATCTTACTCACCCTAGGCATACAATCCTCTTAGGATACTCCTCTTCAACCCAGATAGAAATGGCCAGGGGGTAATCAAAGCTGCCCTCTCTTGCATTCAGGTCTCCCATGGCTTGACTTAGAGTGGAGCCCCATCCCCAAACCCATGAATGTCCCAGTTCTCCAGCTCTGATTAGCTCAGGGGTGTGTTTCTTTGGAGGATTGACAGAGAGATACCTCAGGGTTGGGCCACACTGCAGGGTTATAGTGAGTTCCTAAAATGCTGATCACACAGATGTTTCCTGTTGACCAGAATAGGAGAGAGCCTAATGTAGTTTGTAAACTCTACCAATGGATGTGTTGTACCAACCTCCCATATAGACCCTAAATGTTAGACTTCTTTAACCCCTCCCCCTTGCCCTGTTATGAGCCCCTGGCAAGTGAACCTTTAGGAATGATCCTCCCATCAGGCAGCTGGATGTCCTTGGTGCAGTAGCGGGCGACCATGGAAACTGGTGGGTGCATACGGAGGCTTTCTTTGATGCACATGGTCAAGAAGGGTAACTGGGGCAAATCATCCCTGGGGAGAGGAACCCTGTCAGCTCTAGCAAAGTGGAGATGGGGAGAATCTCCTCCATTCCTTTCAAGGGCAGAGGGGATAATGTTAACATCTAAAACCCTGATAATGAGAGGTTGAAGGCCAGGCAAAGTCTATGGGACCATGGTAGTCAGTGACCATGAAGCCCTAGATGTCAATAATTGCATAAATTGGGTGGTATAAATGACTAGATATGGACTTTGATTATCAGAGGCCAGAGGTCCCTTACATTACAAACTTTGGAGGATACTAATGGGACCACTACTGATGAGAAAATTGGGGAAGGGGAGGACAGGATTCAAAGGCAAGTTTTGGATGTAGAAATCTCCCAGGGTTTGAGTTCTGGGCAGTGTCTGGGGAAAGTTACCTAGAAACTCACCAAGGAGTTTGCGGAGCCTACATGACTGGGGCTCTAGTCAGATGGAGCAATAGGTTGACTTTGGTTCATAGG
Source organism: Gymnobelideus leadbeateri (assembly GCA_011680675.1). Taxonomy (NCBI): domain Eukaryota; kingdom Metazoa; phylum Chordata; class Mammalia; order Diprotodontia; family Petauridae; genus Gymnobelideus; species Gymnobelideus leadbeateri. The sequence goes on along the minus strand of WOXC01004813.1, from coordinate 8,073 downwards.
GGCCCCCCCTGGGATGGAGTGGGGGACAGATGAGATCATGGAAGGAAAGCACTTTGAAATCTTAAAATGCTATATAAATGGTGATTGTTTTGTGTTGTTATTATGAGCCTGCAGTCATAGAGACAGTTTTCCTCCCTGAGTCTTCTATTGTACTTTTGCTGAACTCAAGCAATATTTATAGAACAATACAGGAGTGTGCTGGTAAATATTTAACAACCAGACTGGGAGGGGAGGAGAATATATGTGCACATACTCCTTTAAGTTTATTCTGCATCAGTAATATTTTCTCCCTCACCTTCTTAAATCTAGACTGTCTATACAACAATAAATCTAGCCCTGGTTTGTAGGAATTGATTTCTAACACTGGAAATTTAACAATGACCTCTTACAAAACACTTATAGCTGGTGTTAGTACACTCACGGTTCCCCACATACCCTGGATTCCATTTTTAGTGTCAGCTCACACTAACCATTCAATCTCCTCTGCTTGACGACCTCTCAGGATCTCTTGTATCTCCTGTCGGCAGTGGTCCTGATGCTCCTGGTGTTGGGCCAGGTTGTAGAGGACCCAGGAGATGCCACTTGCAGTGGTGTCATGACCTAGGGGGTGGAAAAGAGAAGAAGGAAGAAAATCCCAGAGAAGCCATCGGCATCAAGAGCAGAGCTCATCATGAGCCAGGGGGAAGAACATCCTTCTCTCTCTAACATTTGTCTCTGTTCTAGGTCTTGTAGTAGTGGTATGGAATTGATGAACCACCTTCCAGGTTAATGCTATTTCAAGCAAAGGTCAGTGGGGCTAATGGCAGGGATGAGATGCAAATGAAAAATCCCAACTCTTCCCCAAGCACCCTCAGTTCTGTCCCCTCTGTCTCATTTGAAGCTCACCTCCAAACATGAAAGTGTCAGCTTCTGCCTGGATGTCCTTGTCTGACAGAGCCTTTCCATTTTCATCCTAGAACAGGCCTCTGAGTATGAGTTCTTGGACCCTTCCCTTCCAATGAAAGAGCCTACTTAGATATTCTAAGCCAGATCTCTCCAACCCCTTTTTATGTAGAACCACTGCCTTAGGTGGCAAAGTGGAAGAGCATGTAACTTGGAGGTCAGGAAGACCCAAACTGTAATCTAGCCTAACACAATATCCCTATGACTCTGGGCAAATTACATACCCTCTTTATCTATATCAGTTTCCTCCTCTATAAAATGGGGATAGTTACTAACCAGGTCACTGTGAATATCTAATAAGTTACATATAAAGTTCATACCACCTCAAAAGAACCCGTTGATAAACCTAAAAACTAGTGTCTATAATTCCTATGGAATCTAGAATCAACTTCTCTTCCATGAAGGTCTTCTGATATCTCTAGAATCTCAGAACCCTCTCAAATGAAAATAGATAAAATCCCTGACACACAATCACAGAATCCTAGAATTAGATGAGACTCTTACCCAAAGTGTAAACATTTTGTGTTTCTATAGACCCTCAAAAATGTTGTGTCTTCTAGCATATATAATATCCCTTGGTAAATTTAGAAACAATCATAAATACTCCATGGTATACCTAGAATCTGATAAATTTCCCCAATATTCCTAAAAATAGCCTCAGGAAACCTCCCCCCCCCAAGACATACACAATTTCTCTCTCCTCTCCTTCCTTCCCTCTTCCCTCTCCTTTCATTTCTCTCTTTCTCATCTACATTTATTTCTCTCTTTATTCTTCCATTAAATCTATATCTACCAATCATTTTTATTTGTATCTATCTACCTGCCTATTTCACCAGAAACTCTTTTGATATATGGAGAACCAATACAGAGATACCTTTGGATAAAACTAGACTCCATGAAAGTATTCTGGCACACCTAAAATCACAGAGTTACTCTTCAATATGTTTAGAATCATAGTCATTTCTATTATATACCTGGTTCATGTTGTTTAGTGGTTTCAGTTGTGTCTGACTCTTAAGGACCCCATTTGGGGCATTCTTGGCAAAGATACTGCAGTGGATTGCCATTTCCTTCTTGGGATCATTTTACAGATGAGAAACTGAGACAAACAGTTAAGTGACTTGCCCAGGGTCACGCAAATCTGATGCCTGATTTCCAGAATCAGGAAAATAAGTCTTCCTGATTCCAGGTCCAATACTCTCTCCACTGTGCCAGCTAGTTGCCCCCTTATATACCTAGATACACAAAGAATCAGTCACAGCAATACTTCTAACTTCATCTAGAATTGGGAAAATTATTTTTATATATTTAGAACAAAAGAAATTTCTTCATTGTCACTAGAACCAGTCACAGAGATGATATACATAAAACTTCATAGACTCTGCTAATATACCAAAAACCAATGAGGGGTAGCTAAGCCACTCTAGTATCCAGAGGGATGATACATCCTCTCCCTACATACTCAATGTTCTATATGAATTCACAAAAGTTTAGGAAAAGACAGCTTTTGAAGAAGATGGCAATAGTCAGGTGGGTTTCTCATACTGGTCAGGGCTACATCATTCGATATTGCATTCTCACTCTGATATCTAAGCCTATGTCTCTCCCCTCTGCCTAAGTTCTTCATGTCTCTCCCTATCTTCTTTAGGATCCCCACAATGCTGTCATCTCCTCTTTTTCCTCCTCTCCAACCTCAGTACTCACTTTGGCCAGTAGGAGAACATCTATGAAGTCAATGGTCTTGCTTTTCCCCTTATTCCTGAGGAAAGCCTCAGTCCCCTGTTGGGCGAGGATATTACGTCGGTTCTGGATGACAGCATTTGAGAAATCGTGCACTAGACGGCAGGCACGGGAGAAATGCCTTCCTTCACTGGTGAGATAGTACACGGCATCGCAGTATAGGAGCAGATGATTGCAACGCTTTACCACAAGGGAAGTCAACTCCAGGATAGCTGAAATGTAGGCACTGGGCTTCCTGACAAAAGCATGGGTCCCAGGGTCAGGGGTCAGGTTCAACAAGGAGAAAACCCTGACCCCCTCAGACTCTATATAACCCAAAACAAATTCATAACTTTGCCCCACTCATACCCACACCCAGGTGATTGGTAGAGAATGTAAAAGGACCTCTCCAATATGTGGTTGATCTTGGTACCTAGAGAGAAATGAAGAAAATATGGCTTCATAGACCAGAAGTGGAGTGGCTGACAACTTGGTTTAACATAAAAGGATGAAAGTGCCACTGAATAGTCTTGAATATCACATTGGGCTGCATCCGACACATAAAAGCTGTAAAAACCAGCTGTTGGGGGCTGAAAGCTAGCAAAATAACCCTGCCTATGCAGAACCAGATAGTGCTGGATAAACCAGGAGACATGTGGAAGTTCAACTAGGTGGACCAACACAGCCGTAGGGAATGGTTATTCCTTTGTGCATCCCTTTGTGGGTGTGTTCCTCCAAGAGGGGCAACAGTGTACTTGACCATGCTCACAACCTACCTGAGGTCTCAGTCATGTCCCAAAAAGGATTCTATATTCTGTATCCCAAATCAGCTTCTGAATACATTCCTCTCTCCAATGGTATCCTTATGTCAGAAGTTAGGGAACCTTTCCAACTAGAAGTCATAGAATCTGAAGACTGGGTTTCAAATCCCACCACTGACATTTCCTGACTATGTGACCTTAGGGAAATCACTTAATCTCCCCACTTCATCTTGCTCTTATGCAAAAAGAGTTTGCAATTTTATGTACAGTCATCTTCCCCCCCCCCCCATTCTACTATGTTATGGAAATGCATGTTTATTTTTTCCTTAAGTTTGGTGGGAATATGAGTAGGTTGAACTATATGACCTCTGAGGTCCCTTCCTGCTTTTCCTTTATGATCAGGATCTTACATTCCTCCTTGAAAAATCTACACAAACAGTAAATGCAAGATAAAAGGGAAATGGACAAAGGAACAGATATTGACATGAACTATTACTATTTTGTAGAGAAGGCTTATTAATGCAAACTAATCACCATTCTGAGAAGAGGAAAATACCCTAGATGTTTCTTTGGCCAGTAAAATCCTTGCTAAGTGGAGAGGCAGGGAAGCCAGGGTAAAACCCATTTTGAGTATGGGTAGTAGAAGATGATTATCAGTGTTATCATTTCATGTGGGAAAAAGTGTTAAAGGAAAAACTGAGTTTACAGGAAAATTTTAAGGAAATCTATTTGAACTAGATCATCTTGAGAGAACTTAAAGAGGAAACTAGAATATGATAAAAGATAAAAAAATACAAAATGTCTCTCAAGATTTATATAGCATACTTTTCTCTATCAGTGACAGAACCTCCAGGACTAGACATCACATTTAAACCTCACAATCCTTGGCATGTTGAATGAAGGAGTAAAATTGCTGTTAAAGAAAACAAAGACAGGAAAGGCAATTGGTCCTTGCACAAAGGAAGCAGCACAATTTGTAGGCATTAAACCATTTCAGTCTTTTTCTGTCAGGTCTAACTCTTTGTGACCCCATTTGGAGTTTTCTTGACAGAGATGGTCGAATGGTTTGCCATTTCCTTCTCCAGTTCATTTTATGGATGAGAAACCTGGGTCAAATGGGGCTAAGTAACTTGCCTAGGTCACAAAGCTAGTAAGTTTCTGGAGCCATATTTGAACTTAAGTCTTCCTGACTCCAACCCTGGCACTTTACCCACTGTTCCACCTAGCTGCCCCATTAAAGGATTGATTGCTATTAAAAGGCATTTGATTGAATAGGGCAAAATGCACCCTTAAGGTTTTTCCTACCAAAGGCTCTCCCAGGCTTTCCTTCTTCTGCTGCTTTTGGAGAAATGAGCTTTTCATAATTCCAGATATAGATATAAAGATATGGGTAAGCATATAGATATAGATGATAAAGATATAGATAATATACACATGCATGTATGTGTGTATGCATATACATATTTTTTTCCTTAACATGTGGTTGAACATACCTAAGTTCTCCCATGACTCATACTCAGGTCTTTTTCCAAGGCCCCCTGAGTTCTCAGAGGAGTTTCATAGATATTGGATCATAAATTTAGAACTGGAAGAGACCCCAGAGGTCATCTAGTCCAACCCTCTCATTTTATAGATGAGAAAACTGAGTCTCAGGGAAGTTAAACAGCTCACCTAAGGTCAAACCAGCAGTAAATAAGAGGACTGAGGTTGGAGCCCATGTCATCTTACTCCTAATACCTTCCACTTCCAATGGCCCTACTCTGCCTCTCATGCTCAGGCAGTCATGTATGTGGCCCCCAGTTTCCACATTAGCTTTAAGTTGCTCTTCCTTCCCAATCCTTCTAGATCCTGTCTTCAACACTGTACATCCCCTCTGCTCCATAGTTCTCCCCTCCCTTACTCCCTAGGGCTGTCATTTCTTCATCCACAGAGCTGAGGTCTAGGCTGTGACTCACTCCTGGCAGTTGCTGTTGTGACTGAAGATGCATTTCTGCAGGCTATCCAGGGTCATGAGGCTGATGTGTTCGAACATGTCTAGGTAATCACTGCCCTCAGCACACAGACGCCTCCATTTTGCCTGAGAGAGAGAGAGAGAGAGAGAGAGAGAGAGAGAGAGAGAGAGAGAGAGAGAGAGAAAGCACATTTATTTGTGCTGGCCTTCTCCCATGACCTGACCCATTGGTTCCTGCCTCTTCAGGCACCCAGAAAGAGCAAGGAAGAGATCTCTATTTGCTATATGAAGAACAGCAGGGTTATGAGCCATATTGAGAATTTACTCTTTGGATGGAAATATCCTTTTTTGAGAGTCAGCAACTGAGAGCTAGTCCCAGGTCAGCCACTGAAACTGTGTGACCTTGTAAAAGTGACAGCACCTCTCTGGGTCAGATCTTCCTTCCTCATCTGTAAAATGGGGATGATCAGCACTGGACTCCATACCTCCAAAGATAGTGGGAAGAGATGAGGTGATGTGTATTGGAAACTGACTTGCAAGGTCCTGGAAAGAAGATCCTGGTTGATGGTAATCATGGGCTCTGCCCCACAACCCCAATCCCATTCCACTCTAACTAAAAAACATGGATGGTACAATGGGCCTCCTGAGGCCCAGCCTGGTCTGGAGGGGAATTCCCTTTGTTCAGTCTCAGTCCTGGACAGTTTCCCTCCCAACCTGGCCAGCTCTTCCAAGCTCACGTGCATGATGTCTGCACTCTGGTTGAAGATTTTCACATAAGGTTTGAGGATATCAAAGTGAAAAGCTGGAGTCAGCATGCGTCGGTGGCGGCTCCATTTGTCTCCTTTACTCAGCAGTAGCCCATCCCCTGGAAGAAAGACAGTTGTAGGGATCAGTCTCCAAGTCTCAGATCTCAGTCCAGTTGCTCTGTTCCTAGAACCATATGCTTAACCCTCATCTCGTTCCTCCATTCCCTCTCCCAACTCTGAGCCCCTAACTCAATCTTAAGTCCCCAAATACTAGGTCCTCAACCCTTTACCCCCACCCCCAATTCCATGGTCCTCAATCCAAAGACTCTTTCCTCCCAATCCTAGGCCTCTATTTCTGCAGAGTCTTAAGGCCCTAAACTTCCCAAATAACAATATTCAAACCCCATTGCCCCAGCTCCCCCAAACAAGGACTTCATCCTATTTCCCCATTGCTTCAAACATTCCAGAGCTTAGCTCCTAGAATCCCCAATACTGGCCTCATCTCAAGCCTCAGTCTCTCAGGTCACAAATATCTATTCCTCAGTCCTCCTGACCAACCCAAACCACCCTTTACTTCCCGACCAATGCTTTCTCCCCAGGTCCTATTTCTACACATCACTCACCCAGCCAGGGTTCCAAGAAGCTATAGAAGAATCTGTCCTTGGGTGCAACAATGGCTGTAAGAGAGAGATAGATCCTTCAGAGACTTGATGTTACTATGATTGGAGATAAGGGGAAGAACAAGGAGCATATAACAATTCAGAGGATGACGAAGGTGGAGATGTCAACAAGGGTTGGGGTCCCAAGCTCTAAGTCAGGGAAATGACTAAGACTTCACTTCCTTTATCATCTCCCTTAGTTCACTTCTAAGGCCAGTGTGGACAAGGCAGAAAGAGGACAGAAGAGAATGGAGTGGGTACAGAGGTGAGAGTAGGCAGAGGGTAAGAGAAAGAGAGTGGGGATAGTATTATGGCTAAACACACCTAACTGTACTAAGTAGATGCAACTTATGAAAGGGCCCAGACATGATGCAGAGAACTCTAGATATGGTCCAGATTTGACCTAACATTACCAACAGAGTCTCAGTATGGTATCAGACACTACCCATCCCAAGACATGAACCATACACAATCTTAACATGAGTCTAGACAAATCATGGATGTGAAGTTTTGAGAGGGAGATCTATCCCTCTCAAAAATATGACTCAGAAACTTTACCAAGTCAAGATCTAGATACATCCTAGACATGACCCAGCCATTTCCCCAAGACATGCCCCTATAGATAGCCCCAGACATATACTTAGGACACTGGCTTAAACACAGGCTTAGACACAATGCACATATGGACTTGGACATGGCTTGGATACTTTTCCCCTTCCCACCTTTGAACCTCTGAATTCACTGGTGTTGGGAATTTCTATTTGGAAGCTCTAGAAATTATGGTATATCTTCTATTCACCTGAAACTTATGGTCTTATAGTTTTATAAGGCACTGGGAGGTTAAATACTTTGTCTATGATTATGTAGCTAGTATGTATTAGAGATTATGAACCCAGGTCTTCTGATATCAATTGCAGCTCACTATTCATTATGCCGTGTTTCTCTCATGCCCTAGATTAGGTCCATTTAGAGGTGATATCTGTGGTTACATGGTCCAGGATTCTATGTAGCCCCAATTGGGCCTTCTCTATGACAAATCTATGACATATAAGACATGACTGAGACATATCATTAAGATAAAGGTCAGATGCCCCCATATAAACACGGTTCAGACAACTCCTGGTCTTGGCTCTGGATATAAATCTGGAAAAGCATGCTAGATACTAGTTTAAATATGGCCCTCATAATGACCAGATATGGCTTTGGACATAACATATATGAGGCCACAGGTCTAGACATGATCCCCCCCAAACTGGCACCAGTATAGCTCACAGATGAACCCAGAGCATGGCTTC